>JAPCYP010000124.1:0-600000 GCA_035048595.1 Echinosophora koreensis | reverse complement strand
AAAGAGAAACATGTGTTGGTATAATGGATGGAGACTCACCAGTAGTGATGTTGCATGTCGAGCGTCTTAAGTTAGTTTTGTCTACAAACTACAAAAGTCATTTTATAGATGTAGGAATAGGGTTAAGGAGTCAAATGCAAAATGATGATTCCACCACTTCTTGCCATAAAAATGGCACCATTTTCCCTTGATAAGATTTTTTATTTTAGATTTTCATATTCAATACTTTTAATACACTACCAAATTATTATATAATTAATGAATTATTGTCTTTATATATTTTCAAAATATTAAATGTATTTATTTATTTATCTTTAGTAATTTTTATTAAATATTATGCAGATAATTATAAAATATTTTTAATATAATATTCCAAAAAAGTTTGTTATACCCTCATAAAAAACTTTCTTAATAATTCTCAAAATTCTTAACAAAGAAAGCAACAATCCTTTGAACCAAAATAGTATGATACTTTCTTAATAATTCTCTCAATTCTTAACAAATAAAGCAACAATTCTTTGAACTGAAAAATATTATACTTTATTTTTATAATTTTTTATTAATTATTATACATATTATTATAAAATATTTTTAAGTTGGTATGTCAAAATAAGCTAGCTATATCCTCCTAAAAAAACTTTATTAACAAATATTATAATGCAACAACTCGTTGAACAAAAAGATATTATATTATTAATTCTAAACCTTCATATTTAACCAATGGTTTAATTGTGATCCAATGTAACTGTAAATGTTTTTTTTTTACACTGTGAACCAATCATATATTGTTACTTGATGCAAAATATTTGATTCTTATAATACTTTTATTAAAAGTCACGCATGCAGTGATTTATAATTGGTTGATAATGAAAATATTTTATGCAGACAATACATCAAAACTAAAGTTATTAATTAATTCTTTTAATGACCTTGCTAATTATTATATAATAAAGAATATTTCTTTATATTTTCAAAATATTAAATATATTTACTTTTATTTGATCTTTTCCTTATTGAGTGTTTATAAGAAGCATAAAAAATATATATATTATTTTTTATTGCTCATAAAGAAGTAATAAAACTCGAGAAATCTATGCACACCCCAACCCTGTGCTAAAAAAATGGCAACTGAAGGTTCCTAATAATTATATTACATGACAGAGTCATATCATTTGAAGATAAATACTATAAATCATATCTGGCTCATATCTAAGTTATAGAAAAAAAATATAGTTATAGTAAAAAGCTTGTTGAAGCCAAGAACTGGATGTATCTCAGAGTTGAGGGTGTACTAAGATAAATATCCTTGCGAGATTCTCTCATCCCTTAAGCTTTAATCTAAGCTGTGATTTACAAAAGTATTGTGTTTTTGTGAAAATGCTTGTGACACCCTTCTACCCCGCATGTTAAAAGCCATTTAAATTAAAACATTTAAAGGAAACATGCAATTACCGGATGAAATAAACCATTGTCCATGGGTAGAAAAGTCCCACATGAACCGTTTACAACGCGGAAATAAAATCAGTTTTAAATAATAAAAACATAATCAACCAAAGAATATAACCCAACCCCGATGTCACATACAGAGCTGGTATAACCGTTCCGGAATAAAATCCACGGAATTACAACTGAAACTAACGGCTATGAAACATAAACAAGCCCTACGATGAGTGGCGGCTCCTCAGAGTCACTCCTCTCCGGGCTGCTCGTCATCCTCTGCAATGTGCCAATCAGGCCAAACACAAACAACAAACATATATAGGGAGTAAGAATCGTATAAACATATTAGCATGGAGATAGGCAGTAAAGTAAACAACAAGCATAGCAGCATCACATCAAACATCAACATCATCATTATGCTATGCAGTGCAATGCAGTCCTACTCCGCTAAACCATCAATGCATGTGGATCCACTAAACTCGGGATGAACGACTTCGGAGTTACATATCCACATTGAGAATCTACTCAACGCCGGAGAATCTACTCCTTGGATAGCCAACGCATCAAACCAACGAATGCCTCATCACGGGGGCGCTAGGAGAATCTACTCCAACCGTGGGTGGCCGGATCGCCGTACTCTAGGACGATCTCCCCTATGTCGAACATCCCTAAACAACATCTCCGATGCAATGCGTATGCAACACAACAACAACGGCAACACCACCTCCATAACTCCAATGGAATCGACCGAAGGTAACAGTGGGATCAACCGCACCAACTTGCCTCGCGGAATCTACCTGAGGGCTTAAGCGGAATCAACCGCAGTACCTGGGGAAAACTCTCGGCCACCAAGGTACGTAACAACAACACCTTAGACCCAAACCGTGGGGTCAAGGCCTCCTTGGCCAAAAAGCACCAAGGCACAGCTCACCAACTTGCGGCACCCAAAAGGGGTATCAACTTAACATCTCACCCTCTCATCATCTTTAATTATCTTTAGTAGCATTTACCAAGTTGTCTAATCAGTTATCATCATAGGGAAGTGGGGTTTAAAACCCCTTAATTCCTTTAATCTTGTTCTGTCACAGTGGGTTGAGCACGGTCGTGCTCGTAACCCAGCACGGTCGTGCTTAAGCACGTGAGGGGCGTGCTCCCCTGTAAGTGAAGCACGGTCGTGCTTCTTAATGAGCACGGTCGTGCTCAGCAGCACGATCGTGCTCTTTGTCCTGTACGGCCGTGCTCAACAGCGCGGCCATCTCCCCAGAATTCAACTGGGAGCATGGTCGTGCTCCCTGTTCAAAACGGTCGTGCTCATCGCGCGACAGTGCTGTTCTGGGCAGGAACAGAGACTGAAACTTAGTTAAATTACCAGGGTTTTTACTCAATTATTCCTAACATCAATTATCAGCATGTTTTCGGGTTTAAACTCATCATCAGAACATCAATCCATTCAACCACGGCATCAACCCAACAACATCATGTTCATAGAAAAGCAACCAACACTAACATTACAACATATTATGAACATGAACAGTAAACCAATAACATACTAATAACATACTGAAACAGCCAATAGCATACCATCATTAAACAACTAATTCAGCATGTCATTCATACATACAAATATAAACACATCGGGGTTAGGGAACCCCTTTACTTTACACTAAACCCAAACCTACGTAAATACTACCCTTCTCCCCATACCTGGATTGAAGGTAGCTCTTTCGGTGTCCTAAGCAACGAACCGGCTCTTCCCCTTTACAGCGACTTACACCGAAACCAAACCTTGGATCAACAGAATACCAAAGGTTAGTTCCCTATTCACAATAATGGAAAAGGAACTTAGACAGGGAGGAAACGTTACCTATGCAACAACACAGCTATGCTAGCGATCTCCCAAGGCCTCCAACTCTCACCAAAACTGATCACAAGGAAGAAAAACGGAAGAAACTCTGCCCTGGCCGCACTCAAGGCTGCTGCACTCACCAAAACAGGGTTAAAACGTTAAACCGTCGATTCTGCTCACGTATATAACTTCCGGAGCTGAGCACGGTCGTGCTTACCCTTGAGCACAGTCGTGCTCCACTTAGCGTCACGAGACGCGGTCCACGCATTGAGCACGGGCGTGCTCAATGTTGAGCACGGTCGTGCTCAACTTAAAATCAGAAACTCGCTTCTGACTTTAAGCACGGGCTTGCTGGCTAATGAGCACGGGTGTGCTCATGTACCAGAAAGGGACTTTTAGCCAAAAATCCCACTAAGCCCTTAAACGATAAATCCAACTTAATACAACCAGCTTAATCAAAATATTCTGAAAAATAGGGTGTTACAATTCCACCCCCCTTATAAAAATTTCGTCCTTGAAATTTACACGTACCTCAAGGGAAAAGATGCGGGTACGCTTCCATCATCTTGCTCTCCAACTCCCAGGTAGAACTTTCCTCAGTCGCCCCACTCCAAACCACTTTAACCAAAGGAATTTCCTTGCCTCTTAGCTGCTTCACCCTCCTATCCTCGACTCGAAGAGGTAACACCTCAAATGTCAGGTTCTCTTTCAACTATATAGCATCGGGTACTATCACGTGACTAGGGTCATGAACATACTTCCTGAGTTGTGACACATGAAAAACATTGTGGAGATTTGACAAGAACGTGGGTAAGGCTATTTGGTAGGCGACTTCGCCGACTCTTTTGAGGATTTGGTAAGGACCAATGAACCTTGGAGTAAGTTTCCTCGCCTTCATCACTCTACCAACCCCAGTCGTCGGGGTAACTCTCAAGAATACATGATCGCCTTCCTGGAATTCGAGCGCCTTCCTCCTTTTATCATGGTAGCTCTTCTGCCTACTCTGTGCAACTCTCATCTTTTCCTGAACTAACTTAATCTTTTCTGTTGTTTCCTGGACTATCTCTGGCCCTAGCACCACACTATCGCTAGGTTCACTCCAACACAAGGGTGTCCTACATCTCCTCCCATACAGAGCTTCATAAGGTGCCATCCCAATGCTGGAATGGAAGCTGTTGTTGTAGGTGAACTCTATTAGGGGCAAAAACTTGTCCCAACTTCCTGACTGTTCTAACACACAAGCCCTCAACAAGTCCTCTAAGGACTGGATGGTCCGCTCAGACTGCCCATCAGTCTGTGGATGGTAAGCTGAACTAAGCCTAAGCTTTGTTCCTAGGGCCTCTTGCAAACTATTCCAAAACCTAGAGGTAAACCTCGGGTCTCTATCCGAAACTATGCTAGAGGGTACACCATGAAGCCTAACTATCTCCTTGATGTAAAACTTAGCCAACTTCTCTAAAGGATACTCCATGCTCATAGGAATGAAATGGGCAGACTTAGTCAGTCTATCCACAACAACCCAAATTGCCTCAAAACCAGCTGGAGTCCTAGGGAGTCCAGACACAAAATCCATGGAGATACTATCCCATTTCCATTCTGGGATACTCAGGGGTTACAACTTACCCGAAGGCCTCTGATGCTCGATCTTAGCCTTCTGACAAACTAGGCACGCATACACAAACTCAGCTACGTCCTTTTTCATCCTAGGCCACCAAAACATTCTCTTAAGGTCCTGATACATCTTAGTGGCACCTGGGTGCACACTCAATCCACTCCTATGACCTTCTTCTAAGATCAACTTCCTAAGTTCAGGAACATCTGGCACACAAACTCTATCTTTGAACCTCAAAATACCATCACTGCCATCCTTAAAACTTAGGTCTCTACCCTGAGCAAGCAACTCTCGCTGGTCTAAGAGATACTTATCTAACATCTGACCCTCTCTAATCTGATCCATCAAACTGTTGGTAACCTTCAAGGTACCAAGCCTAATACTCTTAGGGGTAAACTCACAAGCCAGACTAAGGTCTCTAAACTCCTCAATCAGGTCCTCCAACTGTTCTTTCAACTTAGCTAGCTCTAGAGGAGACATTCTATAGGGTGCTATGGAGATTGGCCCGGTGCCAGGCACTAAGTCTATGGTAAACTCAACATCTCTTTCTGGGGGTAAGTTACAAACGTCCCCCGGAAATACTTCAGGAAACTCTCGCACAATAGGCAAGCTAGCGACATCAGGAGGGCTGCTCTCTACATCTAGGGAAGCTAACATCATGTATACTTGGGCTTCGTCTCTCATCGAAGCTCGTACTTGGCTGGCAGAGAGAAGGTCTGGATTCTTAGACTCCTTTGGAGTTCCAAAAACCAGGGTTTTATCGAAACAATTCAGAAGGACATGGTTGGAAGATAACCAGTCCATACCCAGAATAATGTCCAGGTCTTTCAAAGGTAAGCATACAAGATCAGCAAGGAAAGTTTTATCATCTATAACAATATAGCAGTTCTTGCATGCATAAGAAGTAGAAACAGGTTTATTTGTAGGTGTAGAAACCAACAAATCAAACTCAAGGAAGGTAACAGGCAATTTTAGACTCTTGACCCTATCATGCGATATAAACGAGTGAGTAGCACCCGAATCATACAATACAGTTAATCGAGTTCCATCAATTAAACACGTACCTTGGATCAAGTCATCAGACTCGGAGGCTTCGGCTCCACTAAGAGTAAAGACTCTTCCTGTGGTCTTCAGTCTGTTGGCCTGGGACTTCTGATTCTTGCTAGCGCTGGGAGGCTCGGCCTTAGCTCCATCACACTCGCGGCTGATGTGGCCTGGCTTGCCACACTTGAAACAGATGACCTGTGTTTCCTTGCACTGGGACGAATAGTGGTCTTGTGCTCCACACTTCCCACACCTCATAGCTCTAGGGGCATCAGAGAACCCACTCCTGAAGCTACTCTGCTGAAACTGGGGCTTCCTGCCACTCTGCTTGAAGTCCTTGCCCGAAGGGGCATACCGCTGCTTGCCCTTGTCCCTCTGATCAACCCTCTTGCTACTCTGATTGTCCGACCCTCTGGAACTAGCAGCTCTGAACTGGCTGGCATCCTCATAGATTCTGCACTTGTTGACCAGAATAGGGAAGACTCTGATCTCCTGATAGCTGATGGCCTGTTTGATCTCAGGCCGGAGTCCCGCTTCAAACTTCACACACTTGGAGCGATCGTCCGTCTCATGCTGGTAAGGAGTGTAGTACCTAGCCAGCTCTTCAAACTTAGCCGCATAGTCACCGACTGATAGCGACCCCTGCCTCAAAGACAAGAATTCCATCTCCTTCTTGTCCCTGATATCCGCTGGAAAATACTTCTCCAGAAACCTCTGCCTGAACACAGCCCAAGTCACCGCTGTGCCCTCTGCCTGCATCCTCTGCCTGCAGTTATCCCACCAGTGCTCCGCCTCTTCAGTCAACATGAAGGTGGCGAAGATGAGCTTCTGCTGATCATTACAATCCATCGCACGGAAGTTCTTCTCTGTCTCCCTCAGCCACAACAATGCTCCCTCTGGGTCATACGCTCCCTTGAACGATGGAGGGTTGTTCCTCTGGAACTTATCCAGTCCCTGGAACTCAGCTGGCCCACCGTTGTTAGGGTTGACCTGTCCGATAGCATTGGCCAGAAGTGCCAATGCGTCAGCAATCGCCTGATCGTTGCGTCCTCTACCGGCCATTAGTTCCTGTACATGCCCAAAACAGCCTTCAATACAGAAACTTAGCGAGTAAAAGCTACAGGCACATCATTATCTATAACAAGTATAGACAATTCATACAAGAGTCACACAACAGACTCACAACAGACTCATACCACGTCTGAACAAGGTCGAACTGCTCTGATACCACTAAATGTGACACCCTTCTACCCCGCATATTAAAAGCCATTTAAATTAAAACATTTAAAGGAAACATGCAATTACCGGATGAAATAAACCATTGTCCATGGGTAGAAAAGTCCCACATGAACCGTTTACAACGCGGAAATAAAATCAGTTTTAAATAATAAAAACATAATCAACCAAAGAATATAACCCAACCCCGATGTCACATACAGAGCTGGTATAACCGTTCCGGAATAAAATCCATGGAATTACAACTGAAACAAACGGCTATGAAACATAAACTAGCCCTACGATGAGTGGCGGCTCCTCAGAGTCACTCCTCTCCGGGCTGCTCGTCATCCTCTGCAATGTGCCAATCAGGCCAAACACAAACAACAAACATATATAGGGAGTAAGAATCGTATAAACATATTAGCATGGAGATAGGCAGTAAAGTAAACAACAAGCATAGCAGCATCACATCAAACATCAACATCATCATTATGCTATGCAGTGCAATGCAGTCCTACTCCGCTAAACCATCAATGCATGTGGATCCACTAAACTCGGGATGAACGACTTCGGAGTTACATATCCACATTGAGAATCTACTCAACGCCGGAGAATCTACTCCTTGGATAGCCAACGCATCAAACCAACGAATGCCTCATCACGGGGGCACTATGTCGAACATCCCTAAACAACATCTCCGATGCAATGCGTATGCAACACAACAACAACGGCAACACCACCTCCATAACTCCAACGGAATCGACCGACGGTAACAGCGGGATCAACCCACCAACTTGCCTCGCTGAATCTACCTGAGGGCTTAAGCGGAATCAACCGCAGTACCTGGGGCAAACTCTCGGCCACCAAGGTACGTAACAACAACACCTTAGACCCAAACCATGGGGTCAAGGCCTCCTTGGCCAAAAAGCACCAAGGCACAGCTCATCAACTTGCGGCACCCAAAAGGGGTATCAACTTAACATCTCACCCTCTCATCATCTTTAATTATCTTTAGTAGCATTTACCAAGTTGTCTAATCAGTTATCATCATAGGGAAGTGGGGTTTAAAACCCCTTAATTCCTTTAATCTTGTTCTGTCATAGTGGGTTGAGCACGGTCGTGCTCGTAACCCAGCACGGTCGTGCTTAAGCACGTGAGGGGCGTGCTCCCCTGTAAGTGAAGCACGGTCGTGCTTCTTAATGAGCACGGTCGTGCTCAGCAGCACGATCGTGCTCTTTGTCCTGTACGGCCGTGCTCAACAGCACAGCCATCTCCCCAGAATTCAACTGGGAGCACGGTCGTGCTCATCGCGCGACAGTGCTGTTCTGGGCAGGAACAGAGACTGAAACTTAGTTAAATTACCAGGGTTTTTACTCAATTATTCCTAACATCAATTATCAGCATGTTTTCGGGTTTAAACTCATCATCATAACATCAATCCATTCAACCACGGCATCAACCCAACAACATCATGTTCATAGAAAAGCAACCAACACTAACATTACAACATATTATGAACATGAACAGTAAACCAATAACATACTAATAACGTACCGAAACAGCCAATAGCATACCATCATTAAACAACTAATTCAGCATGTCATTCATACATACAAATATAAACACATCGGGGTTAGGGAACCCCTTTACTTTACACTAAACCCAAACCTACGTAAATACTACCCTTCTCCCCATACCTGGATTGAAGGTAGCTCTTTCGGTGTCCTAAGCAACGAACCGGCTCTTCCCCTTTACAGCGACTTACACCGAAACCAAACCTTGGATCAACAAAATACCAAAGGTTAGTTCCCTATTCACAATAATGGAAAAGGAACTTAGACAGGGAGGAAACGTTACCTATGCAACAACACAGCTATGCTAGCGATCTCCCAAGGCCTCCAACTCTCACCAAAACTGATCACAAGGAAGAAAAACGGAAGAAACTCTGCCCTGGCCGCACTCAAGGCTGCTGCACTCACCAAAATAGGGTTAAAACGTTAAACCCTCGATTCTGCTCACGTATATAACTTCCGGACCGGAGCACGGTCGTGCTTACCCTTGAGCACGGTCGTGCTCCACTTAGCGTCACGAGACGCGGTCCACGCATTGAGCACGGGCGTGCTCAATGTTGAGCACGGTCGTGCTCAACTTAAAATCAGAAACTCGCTTCTGACTTTAAGCACGGGCTTGCTGGCTAATGAGCACGGGTGTGCTCATGTACCAGAAAGGGACTTTTAGCCAAAAATCCCACTAAGCCCTTAAACGATAAATCCAACTTAATACAACCAGCTTAATCAAAATGTTCTGAAAAACAGGGTGTTACAATGCTTGTCTCAGACAAGATCAAATCAAATTCGTTGTAGCGTCAGCTGTCCTGATGGAGCGTCTGCTTGTTGTCTTTTGAGTAAAATCTCCTATTTTCGAAAAAGATTGTGTAAACACAATTTAACCCTCTTCTCGTATTTACTTGTGGTTGTTTCACTTATCCGCTTAGAGCATGTAAACCCATCACTCCCCAATTTTACATTTTGGGAATATTAGTGGGTCTCACTTTTACACATGATTTATTTTTATTTTTTACAACTTAAACACATCATCTCTCCAATCCAGCACCTTACAAAAATTTACTAAATAGGCCTAACCAATAACCCAACATCCCTACATTTAGTCAACAATTTGTATCACTAAAGTATATTTAAGTTTTTTTATTATTATTTCTTACACCATGGCCCACACCGATGCTTGTACAGGAAATTAGTGCTTATTAGATTAGGCTCCAATGGTTGGTTCTTTTTAAGAACCCGTGCTGAATAAGCAAGCACCACCTTAACACCCCCGATAAAGGTGCCCTTATAAGCTAGTTGGTTCTTTTTAAGAACCTGTGCTTAATAAGCAAGCACCACTTTAACACCCCTGTTAGACCATCTCCATCCCAACACCTTATATTTTTACTTTTTGGGGTTCTTAGATGGGTCCCACCTTAACACATAACTCATTTTTACTTTTTAAAACTTAAACACCTCATCTCTCTAGCCCAGCAACTTCAAAAAAAAAAATCCTAAATAGACCCCACCAACGACCCTACATCCATACATTTCATCAATAATTTATTTATTACCCTCAACTTTGTATTTTTTAAATTTAAAAAAAGATATAAATGTCCCACCTAGCACTATAAGAAGCGATGCTTCTACAACGACCCATGCTTCATAAGAATCTCTTTCAAAACAAACTACAACACTGGGTGCTTATAAGCACTGGGTCTTAAGAGGCAAGATCCTCTTTTTCCTAACCGTTGGAGATGGCCTTAAAGGTGTCCCTATAAGCTAGTGGTTCAATTTTGCCAAACAAAACCATCAACTTGTCCACATTGAAAGAAATTCCTGAAACTATAGTAAATTGCTATTTTATTTTATTTTATTTTACCAAGCATGCACCATCTATATAGCAGAAAGTCATAACATATAGAGATTGGATATTGAGCATTTCAGCAAAAGGAATGGACTGATTAGGATACATCCCCAGTCCACCCATATATAATGCATTCACGTAACATATTCATTTGTTCAGCAGCTTGGAAATGTTGAAATTAACATCCAAATATAAGACTTTCTTACTCTTAAAACTAATCTATTACTATCCCACAATGTTCTATTATGCCTAGCATGTTTCAACACAGTTTCAATATAACTTGCTGATATATTTTACATGTAACTTCCTCAATGGAAGCACCATGACATCGGTGATTGATAGAACGATTCAGTTTTGCAATCATCAATCAAATGGAGACCCTCGTCTTTATTATTTTTGCCTTTTCATTTCTGAAAATCTAAACCTTTTACTTCACCATTGAGCAGTATTGATGAAAACTGGATCAAATTATAAAAAGAATAGTGTTTATTGATAGAGAATGACTGTTATAATCCAGGTATTCGAGAGACCTCGTACTCTCCCGCTACAATTCCCTCACAAAACCAAAGTCACCAATCCCTCCTTTCTATTATTTATAGCCTGTCATCCCACACCCACCCCTAACTAACTGACTTACTAAACTAACTAACTCGCTAATTAACTAACTAGCAGATTATCTATCAATACTCCCCCCTAAAAATTCACCTTGTCCTCAAGATGAACAACAGATTTCCCCAGATCCCCCTGTTTGAAGCATGTCCCTCTAGTTGTTGTAGATATATGTTACTTCTGCTCATGCTTCTTTTGATTTAATGCTCCTTTGATGTTCCCAATAGTAACCTTCCTCGTGGTGTTGGTTTGTGACCCTCTATGGTGCACTCTTACTCCACCACCAAGACCTGACCAAGATTGAGGTTGGCTTCCTCTCACTGTCACAAAATTTGTGGAGTTCTTCTACTTCTCTCCTCCTGTTAGCCTGATCCGAACCCTGGAATTTAGGACCTCTTGATGCATAATCATTTTCCCCCTTTTCTATTTCTTTTTTATACCAAAGATTCTGGTTCTTGACTCGTAAACACTCTTCTTTATTCCGTTTCTTGATTCGACTGACTCTGTTTTGGTTTCTTCATCTCCGGAATCCTTACCTCTTCTAAATTCATTTTGAAGCCTCTGAAGCTGCTCCCGATGATCATCGAGTATTCGCCTTTCTTCCTCCCTCCAATGTCCTTCTTCCTTTGGATGTTCCTTGCTAACATCTTTGACGTGATTGCTGCCATCCTTTGAAAGTAAAGATTATGGTTTTGCCTCGCTCTTGTTGTTCTCGCTTCTGTGAATTTCAAGTTTCCTCGATTTCCACTCTTTCTTCTCCGACTTGTTCCCAGCACCATACAATGCTCCACTATCGATGTGCTCCAGCGTCTCCAGCGTATCCTTGCTCAACACTTTCAACTGTTCAAGAAAAACACGTATCATGTGATCCATAGTCCTTCGCCATTCATCATTTTGCACAGCTCTGCAGTTATTATCATACAACTGTTGGAACCAAAGTAGTTTGTTTAATGTCTAAGTTTTGATGACTTACAAAAAGGTTAAAATTTAATTGGCAAAGTGTTAGCAGAAATCTAACAAGTGCCTTCACCCTTGAAAAATCTGAAAATATATAAGTTAAAGTGTTAGGTCTATTTACAATGCAAAACACGTCATATGTAATTTAATTCTTTAATTGAAAGATTCCCTGAGTAGACGAGTCCATTCTACCACCGGAAGGATTTTTTTTTAAATCAAGTGTCACGTCAGTGGACGAGCGCTTGAATACATACTGGTGGACGGAGAAGTCTCCTTTTAGTAGATGCGAGTTGCTCTCCAAAAAAAACATTAATTACTAAGTGCCACGTCACTGGACGGAGATCTTAAGCAACTCAAGTTCTGGAAAGACCAATGAATTAAGTAGACATAAAAGTTGTTGCCACGTTAGTGGACGAAGCCTTAAAAGTATTCTTACTGACCTTGCTTTACAATTGTTTTCATGGACGAAGATTTTGAGCCTTGATATCTTATTTAATGCAATCTAGACCATATTGAATTTATTTCAAATGATTGATATTTATTTCAATGGAATATATGTTCTTTACATTTGTTTTATCTGGTTAATGCCTTGATCCTTTGTGAGAAAAGTCATAGTACTATCAAGGAAATACAAAAGTAAATACTACAATTGGAATTGCAAAACGACCTGTACGATGACAACTTTTTTGCTGGACAAAAGCTAGATTATACACAAAGGACGAAAGAAAGTTTTTAAGGTACGATTGCTCAGGACAGTGAGCCTCCATTTTGTGCTTTCCTGATAACCAAGGATGCTTTTCAACACGGCCAAAATCAAGTTATCAGTCTCAACGGATATCATGCATTTAATGCTATCTCTAAACAGGACTATTCAAATAACCGTTGAAGATTTTCAAGAGAAGTTGAAGACCACTGTATATAGAAGGTCTCAAGCTTTGAAGAACAACATTTGCAAGCTCATATTACCTTTGTAAAGCAAAAGTCTGTAATTCTTAAGGTTGAATATTTGTAAAAATATTCAGTAGATCTTAAACCTTCATACCCTCACATATAGTGAGTTAGAAAGATCTTAGAAAAAGCTCTGTGATTGATTTAGAGCCTGAAGAGGCTTGGTAAGAAAGCAATACTTGTAGCCTGGAGAGGTGTAGAATACTTGTTGTAAAACTATTTGGATATAGTGGAGAAAATCCTTCAAGTAGAAGGGACTGGACGTAGCTCTTGGTTGGAAGAGAGTGAACCAGGATAAAATACCTGAGTGAATCTTCTATCCCTTATCTTTTACAGCTTTAGTTTATTCATACTAACCGTGGGATTTGAATCTGTTTTTGTTAATCTTTAAAAAGTTTTTATTCTGTGCTTTCCTTCAGCTTTCTACTTCTTGTGTGAGAAAATATTTTTGAAAAAGGTATTTTTGAAAAATAATTAACAAACACAATTGAATCCCCCCTTCTTGTGTTTGCCTGTGCCAACTTCAACAACCTCCCTTCAACATTCTCAATTATCATTATCTAATTTATTGTTAATTTGTTCCTAATTAAGCACTATAAAATAAAACAAAATTGCAACCGCTCAACGCGCAGGGCACAATCTAGTTTATATAAGTTAAACCTCATGTTTTGGCAATGACATGACTTGTTTGCGTAACAAGGACTTGTTTGCCGCACCTTGTTGACAAAAGGCCAATATATTCTTGCCAACGAATATGTGCCATATTGTAAAGTTGAATGATGGATATAAATCCTGATTAATAACATATCTAGATATTACATGGTATATTCTTTTAAAATTATAACAGGGCTTGTGTCTTAAATTTGGTAAATGTTTAAGATTAATAAAGAGATGAACTCTTACTGAATCCAATGAGTAATTATTTCTAATATTGCTGCAATGCAACGAGATAGATCATTTCCATTTCATATGTAGTGGAATTTATTCAATTTCTATTATCATATTAAAATAATAGAAAATGGTAGTTTACTTCTCTTGCTTTTATGTTACATTTGCAGGTTCAACAATGCCTTAATGAACAATATATGACACATTCTCTTAACATGAATAAGAAGTAAAATTCCCTGGAGCATTTGAAGTAACTATAACACGAACCAAGTAATTATACGAATATATATTTGAACTGCTCTTTGTAACACCCCAATTTTTCAGCTTGTCTATAATCTGTGTTTATGTGATAATGGAGTGTTTATTATTATAAATTATGAAGAATTATTTTAATAAACCAAATTTAATCCTTATAATTTATTTTATATTAGAAATGTACAGTTGGATTTTCGGTAGAAAATTTCAGACGTTTACGGTTTGAGTTTTCGCTGTCAGTTAAGCTCTACTGACCCGAAAATAATTTTAAAAATTTCGAAAATTCAAAATTTTATTTTTCTAACCCAGTTATATTTATTTTAATGATTTTAGAAATTATTTTTTTTATATGAATTTTTCGGGTGAATTTTGTGAATAAAAATACGATCGATTTTTACCGTTACGTAACAATCGGTACCGGAACGAACCCAAAATGATTAAGTCTAAATTTTTACAGATTTGGCAAAGATTTGATTTGATGTGAATAGTGACCCTTGTCACTATTTATCACTATTCATGACATAGTGTAATTATTGATTTCAATTTACTAGAAAATACATCATTTTAATTGAATTAAAAATTGTTAGAATTTTAAAATATCCTAGATTTTTTTTATGAGGCAGCAGCCTCCTTCCCCTATAAATACCCCTCGTCACCTCTTCTATTCATTTGCTTCATTTTGGTTTTTGCTCCTAAACTCTTGCCAAATTTCCAATTTTACTATTCATCATCTTCAACCTCTAGCCACTGAGTATGGAAGCTAAAAACCACCTCCATCTTCATCTTATGCTCATCATCATCATCATCATTTTGAGGGTATAAATTCTAAACCCTGGCTCTTTTCTTACAAGTTTCTAATATCATTATACATGATAATTATTTTAGTTGCAAGTTGAGTTTCTCTTAATGCATGTCCTCCAAATTAAATTTTTTTCACTCATCTTCATCCTTGCTATCAACTTCTAGACTTGCATGTTACAAAGAAATTTTCTAAACCAAATTTAGAGGGTGTGGCCGAAACCCTATAAAGAGAAAAAGTGGAGTTTTGTTTTCAACTTGCATGTCACACTCTATGATTTCATGTTTATGTTTTGAACAAGAAATGAATTTTCAAACTCATCATCATCTTTACTTTTATTTCTATGGATTTCATGTGGTAAAGAAATCTTCCAAGTCAAATTTTTTATGATGGCCAAAAATCATATGTAAAGGAAAGTTGGTGTTTTATCCAAAATTTCTCATATTTGATTTAAAGATTTTTTTTTCAACTCTTTGTTTAAACTATTATTTGATAATAATAGTTGCTGTTTTTGGTTGTATATGTTTGCATGCATGTTTTATGGCTTGTGAATGATGCTAGAGTGAAGATAATAACTTGGTGTGGATGAACATATGTAAAATCTAAATCTGGCAGCATGACATATACTTATTCGTGAGCCCACGAATTTTTATAGAAAACATATTTCTGAAAACTAAATACATATTTGGAAATAAGACTTCTGGGGCTTTAATTTGGTATATAATATGTAAGTATTTGGATAAGATTTACTAGGTCAAAACACCTGTCAAATTGGAACCAAAATCTGTCTGCGAAAATATGTACATAGTTGGTTGCAATGGTGATTTTAAATATGATTTTGAAGGGTAAAAACTCTTATAAAATTTTCTGGGTTAGTACTGAAGTATATCTAAAGTTTGGTTGAAAATTTGATATGTTTACATGTGTATATAAAGAGAAACAATTTCATAAAGTTTCATGTTGATGAACTCGGATTTCTCGAAAATCTTGTACAAACAGAGGCAGTGTAGGATTTTTAATAAATTAATGCCTTCGAATTTTGACACCAGACCAACGACAATATGTTTGTATGTGAGTTGGGTACCTTCAATTAAATTTTCAAGGATTTTGAAGGTTATTTAAATGATCATTCACAATTTAAACCCATTGCTGTTCTGAAAATGATTTTATAAAAGAGTTCACCCAAATTTTTGGAATGAAAAATATGATTTTAAAAATAATATCTTTTAACATGATCAACTAAAGATTTTTGGCATGAAATGGACTATAAACCAGTGATTAATATAAAGATATAAAATATGGGAATAAAGTGTGTATATATATATATAAAGCAAGTCTTGGACAAAATGTTATCCAAGAATTTATCAGACATCTCTAGCATCATTTTTCCAGCCATGGCCAAAACCTAAAATTAGAAAGATAAGACGACTTTGTTGTTTTAATTTAAGTCGTTCGCTTAATTCTTAGACTTGCGGCATGCTGTGGGCAAAGGAAGTTCGCTCTGGGCAACACGGAAACGAAGACTTTTTCTATTCGTCGAATCAGGTAAGGGGAGAAAGCCTGAGGGATGCTCTTTATGACAACTACATGTTGTTGAGATTGATTTTATGTGTGTTTTGCTGAGTTTTGATTGGTGGCTTAAGTTTTTGCTTGACCTGATAATTATATGTTGTTTGATGATGTTGTTGTTGTGGCTGTTTTAGAATGATCTGGAGATCTTGTTGCTTTGATGGTATGTTTGACTGATAAACATGCTTTTATGCTTAGTTAATATTTTATGAATGTATGAATGTTGCTTATATATGTTGGAACGATTGTGTATGTGTTGTTGCATGAAAGCCTAACCATTGGTTAGAGCTCAAATAATAATGACAAAATCTTTAAGAAACTATTTACAAAGAAAATTATAAATAAAGGTTTCTTTTTAACAAGATTTTGATATAAAGGGGAAGTTAAATAATTTTAATGATTTGTTGAAAATTTTAGAGAGTAAAACAATTTTTTTTTTTTTTTGAAAACTCAATTGGAAAAAATTTGAGGGATTTTATACAAAAAGGACAATTAATTTCCTTGAAAATGTTTTGAAGAAAAACAAAAGTTAGTTTGGAACTTGAAAGGAATTTATTTAGAAATTTTCAAATGTTTTAGGAAAAAGAAGATTTGAAAATAAATTGGTTTTATGGAAATAGAATGGAATTTCCAAAACTTAAGGTTTTAAACAAAAGGATTTCAAAAGAAAAGCTTGCATTTAAAAGATTTTGTTCAAGGAAAATGTCTGATAACTTGGATAAGTTGCGGAAACTTTCGGTTTGGTATTTGTTTTTCACTGAACGAAAAAAAAAGACGAAAAGTGAACCTAGTAACCGAGACGTCGGGACACTAGAGTTAAAACACATGGATCCAGGATCCGTATCACAACGCTGTGCACTGTGTGTCCTATATATAAAGTTGTGGACTGTGTGTCCTATTTACGTTGTTGTGGACTGTGTGTCCTATATACATTGTTTTGGACTGTGTGTCCTATACACGTTGTGGACTATGTGTCCTATTTTTGTTGTTGTAGACTGTGTGTCCTACATACGTTGTGATAAAACGTGGTGAAAGTAGTAAAAAGGTGAAAGTTTTTTTCTACGACCACAAAGTCTAAGACTAGTGCACAGGTCTTGGACTTTTGTGATTGGACATTCGGGCTAAAACGTCCTGTGTCGACAATGAAAGTTTTAAAACGTTGAAAAATTTATGGATGTTCGTGAGCCTTGAGCCTCGACGAAGGAAAGAATGAAACACAAAGAAAAGCTGCGAAAACAAAGATGTTTTTAAATGCATTTGGCAGACGTGCCCACGTTGTTTTGTATGAATGCCTTGAAGGGTAAGGTATTTCATGCTACGTTGTATTATTGTGCCTTGATGGACAATGAAGTCCATATGCCTTGGTTACTGTGCCTTTAGTTGAACAGTATGCTATGGACATCCAAACACGTTGATCACTGTGCCAGGAGTTTTGGCCAGTGCTGTGGAAAAACACGTTGTGCCTTATTTGGCAATCGAGCCTGATCAGCTCATTTAAAAAAAAAACAAAGTTGGGGTCTCCGGAGACTAGGACAGAATGTTGAAATATAGAAGTGTCATGTTTTCAAAAATGACGACAATTGTTGATTCATATGATTATTTGTGAAAATTTATATGTTGAGTATTGATATTTAACTGTATCTGTTGCTCTGTGTTTGGGCATGTGATCGTCATAATACATCTGTCGCAACCACATCGCGACGGGAGCGGCGAACAAAACTGATTTAATATTGCAATAATGGAGTCGCCACCAAAGTTTATTTTATTTAGGGAAACATTGGAAAAACCCTTTTAAAATGAAAAGTCTTTGAACACAGATTTAGAGTTCGGGAGTCGATTATGCGTAGGGAAGGTATTAGCACCCTACGACATCCATTAAAAAAATGGTTACCTCTAGTTAATTGTGCAAAATTTTATGTTAACTTCAAAAATATTTATTTCACCCTTTTTATTAAAAATATAATCACAAATTAAAATGATAAATAAACCATAAAAGATTTTATTTTATTATTTTTCAAGAAAAGAACATGAATATTGATGATAAATTAAAAAGGATTTTATAAAAATTTATTTTTGGGCTTGACAGGATTAAATCCTGCTCCTACGTATCCCCGGGTGCAATAGGGAATTCAAAGCTACGTAGTTCTTTTAGAAAAAATTTTGGTTTGATTGATTTCAATTATGTTTGAAACACGTAGGATCACCAAGTTGTCACAACTCAGGTATCCTAAAAAATTAAGGATTAACAAGATATCGCATCTCAGCTAACCCTTTTGTTTTAAAAAGTAATTATTTTATTTTTATTTGATTTTTTAAGATGCTTAGGATCACCAAGCTATCACAACTCAGGTGTCCTAAAAGAAAAATCAAGGATTAACAAGATGTCCCATCTCAGCTAACCCTTTTATTATTTATTTGTTTTTATTTTTAAAGGCTTAGGATCACCAAGTTGTCACAACTTAGGTGTCCTAAAAAAAAAAGGATTAACAAGATGTCACACCTCAGTGTCATAATAAAATAAGGATTAACAAGATGTCACACCTCAGTTAACCCTTTTATTTTAAAAAGTATTATTTTAATTAAATTAATTATTTTTAAAGGCTTATGATCACCAAGTTGTCACAACTCAGGTGTTCTAAAACCAAGGGTTAACAAGATGTCGCATCTCAGTTAACCCTTTTATAATATTCTATTTAAAAATATAAGTTTAAATTATTTTGATATATTATTACAAAGAAGTATTTGTATTTTTTTTTAAAAAGCACGTGTGAAATTTGTAACAAAGTTATACATATATTTTATTTACCAAATCATTATGTGTGATTACATTTAAAAATAATCCAACCTATATTAATTATGGAACTCACCATCTGAACAAAGAACGAAAAAAAATTACACGTACATGCATATTATTGGGCTTAAGCCCAAATAAACAATAATAAGAAATAAAGAAAAGATTTAAAAAAAAGAAAAGAAAAGGTGTAAGGGCTATTGAGCCCTTAATTTCCAAAATTTGAAAACTGCTGCATAGAGCAACTAAAAGAAGAAACGTGCGTAGCAGTGGAAAAAAAAACATGAAGCGGCTACTCACTCACAGATAGGGACAGCAGCACGACGGCAGCGGCACGATGTAGAGCAGTGCGTGGAGGACAATGCGGCGGATCAGGACTGCAGTACGTGGTGGACGGCGGAGCGGGCTGCAGTACGTGGTTGACAGCGGAGCAGCGGAGTTGCAAATGGCACGACAACGCTGTGGGTGTTTTACAGAACTATGGCTTGATGTTATTGGCAAATGGTGAGGCAACTGTGTAGTGGTGTAGTGGTGTGTTTTTTAGGAGATGAGATGTTACTGGTGTGGTGATGTGAGTGAGTGAGGGAAGATGTGAGTACCAGAGAAAATCAGTATATGATGAAAGACGGGGAAACAAAAGTGGTGAACAAATCAGAAAATTATCCTCCACCCAAAGAACACCATCCCCTTCACCTTGCTATTGCCTTTCTATTTATAATCAAATTTCAACTAAACAAATCCTTTCCTTTTTGTAACTTTGTAACTGATTAAATTTGAATTAAATTAGAATTTCATTACCAATTAAAAGGGTAAATAATTGCTATCAATTCTTGCCATTTATTCCTGGTTCAACAGTTACAAAAACCCAAAAGCCAACCCATTTTATTTTTATTTTATCATTTATTTTTTTATTTGCTTTTAATGTTTTATTTTTATATTTTATGATATTATATAAAAGGGAGGACAAAATATGGTGTTCACAGCTGCCCCTCTTTACTTAGTTCTTACTAGATAATATGAATAACCATAGTTTTCTTATTATCGTTGTAAGAAATGAGTAAAGAAGTGAACCGTTATTTTGTCCGAAAACACAAGAAGGATGAAAAAACCTATGGAACCGGGTATCCATTGAGGCTTGTTACGAAAGATGTGGAAGCTTGCAGAGTCGTATATCCGTCAAAGCTTAAAACGAAAGATAAAAAGAAGCTTGCGGAGTTGGGGATCAGCCGAAGCTTTAAAAGAGATAAAAAGAAGCTTACGGAGCCGGGTATCCGCCGAAGTTTTAAAATGAAATAAAAAGAAACTTGCGGAGTCAATTATCCACCAAAACTTAAAAGGAAAGGTAAAAAGAAGCTTGCGGAGCCGGGTATCCGCCGAAGCTTGAAAGGAAAAATAAAAAAGAAGCTTGCAGAGTCGGGTATCCGCCGAAGCTTGCTAGCAAAGATAAAAAAAGAAGCTTGCGGAGTCGGATACGGTATCCGCCGAAGCTTGAAACGAAAGATAAAAATAAGCTTGCGGAGCAGGGTATCCGCCGAAGCTTGAAAATGAAAAGAAGCTTGCGGAGCCGTGTATCCGCCGAAGCTTGAAACGAAAGATAAAAAGAAGCTTGCGGAGTCGGGGTATCCGCCGAAGCTTGGAAATGAAAATAAGCTTGCGGAGTCATGGTATCCGCCGAAGCTTGAAACGAAAGAAAAAAAGAAGCTTGCGAAGTCGGGTATCCGCCAAAGCTTTGAAATGAAATGAAACTAAGCTTGCGGAGTCGGGTATCCGCCGAAGCTTGAAATGAAAGATAAAAAAGAAGCTTGCGGAGTCGGGTATCCGCCGAAGCTTGAAAGTAAAGATAAAAAAGAAGCTTGCGGAGTCGGGTATCCGTCGAAGCTTGGAAAGAAGCTTGCGGAACCGTGTATCCGCCTAAGCTTGAAATAAAGATAAAACGAAGCTTATAGAGACCATATGCCTACTAAAGCTAGCAAAGTCACAGCTTATGAGCCATGTGCTTGTCATAACTGAACAAAGCGATGAATTAAGTAGACCAGTATGATCAAATGATGCATGAAATGGTATGGTAATGCATGGTGCGTAAGCGCATAAGCAAGATGCATGATTTTTTCAACGCATGATGCAGACAATAACATGTGATGAAGAATATTTCTGGTGATTCGAAATCACAAAGCATATTTATATATTTTTGCCACTTTAATTCCTCAATCCTTATGGTTTCAGGTGCCCTAGGATTCAAGGTTGAACAAGAGCTTTTTTGAATTGAATGACACCCCCTTTTGGTTCACCTCTTTCTTCAGGTATTTGATGAAAATGTCTCTTGAAATCATGTTTATTATTTTGAAGTGCCAACAGGTTCGTACCCAAGCTGAGCTAGTCATATAGGATTCAATCATGCTTCCCATAATTTTTGAAACCCTCACAATAATCACAATGCTTTCAGGTGTTGTCACAAGTTTATACTTCAGTATAGATTATCAAAAGAATGGTACTTTGAACCAATAAGAAGTTACAGACATAGATGGAATATTTTATTATCTGAAGAAGGAAATTATTTACATAGACCAGATTGGTATGAAAGCAGAATGAGAACACAAAGAAGACAAAATGAGAATCAAACTAAAAGGTTCACTGAAAAAAAGGCAAAGCAAAGGTCTTCAACTACTCAAGTGATGCCTTCTGGAATGAACAATGCTAGTTTCCCATGTCTATAACTTTGAAAACTCATCAATCAGCTTCTGAGAACGTTGATTGCCCCAGTTTCACATGCCTTGTATATCTCAATTGCCCCAGTTTGAAGTCCAAACTCCCTTTGCTACTTTTGATGCAATCCTCTTTTTTCTTTTTTCTTTTTTTTATTTTTTTTATGACCCTAATTTTTGCCTGAGCCGCTCTTTCGAGTTTTCAGCCCACCAGGTCGCTCTAACTTTTGCCTAGGCCGCCTTTTCGGTTTTCAACCTAGCGAGCTTTTCTTTATTTTTTATTTTTCCTTCTTATTTTTTAAGCATAATATTTTTTGACTGCATCAGAATTTATTGGAAGCGGGAGTTCTTCACCATCCATCCTTGTGAGGATTAAGGCTCCCCGAGAGAAAGCTTTCTTCACAACATAGGGTCCTTCATAATTTGGGGTCCATTTACCACGATAATCCTTTTGGATGGGCAACATCTTCTTAAGCACTAGTTCTCCTTCTTGGAATTCTCGAGGACGAACCTTTTTCTCGTAGGCTTTCTTCAATCTCTTTTGATACAACTGACCATGGCACAGAGCAATCAATCTCTTTTCTTCAATCAAGTTCAATTGATCAAATCGGGCTTGAACCCATTCAGCTTCTTCTAATTTTGCCTCCATTAGTACTCTCAGCGAAGGGATCTCCACTTCAATGGGTAGCACCGCTTCCATTCCATATACCAGGGAAAATGGGGTTGCCCCTGTTGAAGTACGAACAGAAGTGCGGTAACCATGCAAGGCAAAAGGCAGCATTTCATGCCAATCTTTATATGTCACCACCATCTTTGGACAATCTTCTTAATATTTTTATTTGCTGCTTCAACCGTTCCATTCATCTTTGGACGATATGGTGAGGAATTATGGTGCTGAATTTTGAAACTATCACACAGCTCTTTCATCATCTTATTGTTCAAATTAGTTGCATTGTCTGTGATGATCTTGCTCGGCAAACCATAACGACAGATTAGTTCCCTCTTGATGAACTTGACTACTACATTCCTAGTCACATGGGCATATGATGCAGCTTCAACCCACTTTGTGAAGTAATCAATGGCAACTAGGATGAATCGATGTCCATTTGAAGCCTTGGGTTCAATAGGTCCTATGACATCCATTCCCCACATTGAAAATGGCCACGGTGCCGCTAAGACATTCAGAGTTGTTGGCGGTGCATGAATATTATCAGCATATATTTGGCATTTGTGGCATTTCTTTACATAATTAAAACAGTCAGACTCCATGGTCAACCAATAATGACCTTCTCTCAAAATCTTTCTTGCCATTGCATGTCCATTTGCATGAGTTCCAAATGAACCTTCGTGGACATCTTGCATAATCTTTTTAGCTTCGGTTGCATCAACACACCTGATAAGCACCATATCATGATTCCTCTTGTAAAGCACATTATCATCTAGGTAAAAACCCATTGCCAATCTCCTCAAGGTCCTCTTATCATTTTCTGTGGCACCAAGTGGATATTCTCGCTTTTGGATATAGCGCTTAATATCAAAGTACCATGGCTTTCCATCCAACTCTTCTTCTATTGTTTGGCAGTATGCAGGTTGATCTTGACTTTGTATCTTTATAAGCGGCATATCTCTCTCATAACTTATTGCAAACATTGACGACAATGTAGCCAAGGCATCAGCTAACTGGTTATGTTCACGAGGAATGTGCTGAAAAGTCACTTTGTCAAATTGTTCCATCAACCCCTTAATGTAAGCATGGTAAGGAGTCAACTTCGCATCTCGAGTCTCCCATTCTCCTTTTAACTGATGAATGACTAGAGCTGAGTCTCCATATACCTCAAGAACTCTAGCCTTCGATTCAATAGCTGCTTTGATTCCCATCACACAGGCCTCATATTCTGTGACATTATTGGTACAATCAAAACATAGTCTGGCTGTGAACGGAATAAATTGATTCTCTGGAGAGATCAAAACAGCTCCAATCCCATGCCCCAGTGCATTGGAAGCTCCATCAAACAACAAAGTCCACTTTTCTTCACTTGAAGATTCTTCTTCCCCAAACAAAGCCATTATGTCTTCATCCGGAAATTCACACTGCATTGACTGGTAATCTTCTATGGGTTGGTGAGCCAAATATTCTGCTAAAGCACTGCCTTTAATTGCCTTTTGAGTGACATATACAATATCATATTCTGATAATAACACTTGCCAACGAGCAATTCTCCCAGTCAGAGCAGGCTTTTCAAATATATACTTAATTGGATCCATTTTAGACACCAACCAAGTAGTATGACACAACATATATTGTCTTAACCGATGAGCGGCCCAAGCCAAAGCACAACATGTTCTCTCCAACAGAGAGTATCTCGCTTCACAACTTGTGAACTTCTTGCTTAGATAATAGATGGCATGTTCCTTCCTACCAGACTCATCATGTTGCCCCAGTACACAACCCATTGACTCGTCAAGCACTGTCAAATACATAATGAGAGGTCTCCCAGGCACAGGAGGCACTAAGACTGGAGGCTCTTGTAGATATTGCTTGATCGTTTCAAAAGCTTTTTGACAATCCTCATTCCATTCAACTATTTGATTCTTCCGCAACAATTTGAAAATTGGCTCACAAGTTGCTGTTAACTGGGATATGAATCTAGCGATGTAATTTAGCCTCCCCAAAAATCCACGGACTTCTTTTTCTGTATGAGGAACTGGCATTTCCAAGATTGCTCGCACCTTGTCTGGGTGAACCTCTATCCCTTTTTGACTAACCACAAACCCCAACAACTTGCCTGATCTTACACCAAATGTGCACTTAGCAGGATTCAACCGGAGTTTATACTTCCTCAAACGTTCAAATAACTTCCTTAAATTGACAACATGATCCTCCTCTGTTCTAGACTTTGCAATCATATCATCAACATATACTTCTATCTCTTTATGCATCATGTCATGGAACAAAGTCACCATTGCCCTTTGGTAAGTTGCCCCTGCATTCTTCAGTCCAAACGGCATCACCTTATAACAAAAAGTTCCCCACAATGTGATGAAGGTAGTTTTCTCCATATCCTCAGGAGCCATCTTAATCTGATTATACCCGGAGAAACCATCCATGAAGGAAAAGAAAGAATGTTGAGCAGTATTATCCACCAGGACATCTATGTGAGGTAGTGGAAAATCATCTTTAGGGCTAGCTCGATTCAAGTCTCTATAGTCAACACACATTCGAACCTTCCCGTCTTTCTTAGGAACTGGAACAATGTTGGCAACCCATTGAGGGTACTTTGCAACTGCCAGGAAACCAGCATCAAATTGCTTCTTAACTTCTTCTTTAATCTTCAATGACATCTCTGGCTTCATTCGCCTTAACTTTTGCTTGACCGGGGGACATTCAGGCTTTAGTGGTAACTTGTGCTCAACTATACTAGTATCTAGTCCAGGCATGTCCTGATATGACCATGCGAAGACATCAACATAGTCAAACAAAAGCTTAACCAACTTGTCTCGCTCACTTTCCTTCATACAAGTGCCAACTTTAACCTCCTTTTTATCATTCTCAGTCCCCAAATTGATCATTTCAGTTACTTCCTCATGAGGTTGAATCATTTTAGCTTCTTGTTCAATTAATCTCATTAATTCAGGAGAAGGTTCCAAATCATCATCTTCATCCTCATCAGGCATGATTAATAGGATAATCAAAATCATATGATGGGATCCTAGCATTGTCATTTTCAAAAGGATCACTTTTGGATCTGCATTATTTGAGAATGAATAATGAACAAAGTATGCAAGGTAGAGAACAAAAGAATGAACAAGCATATGAAGGATGGAAGACGAAAGAATAACTGGAAAATTCAAAGTGCATTTTATTGATAAAAGATACTGAAGCAAAACATGTGAGCCCTTATTAATGAGTTATCCTAAAGCCTTGGGCAGAGCAATAGGATTTGCATTACATAATTACTTTGAAAGTGAATCAAAAACCACAGGAAGCTCGACGATCTCCCAGTTGCCAAGCTCTTCATTTGGAGGACAAGGGTAAACCAGATTAATATCTTCAGTATCATGATCATCTTCAGCAGCAGCCACTTGATCTGCATATATAAACCCCGCACTTCGGAAGCTTTGCCGAATATCACAGATGGGAACCCCCTCAGCCTTTGGCTCCCGATTTTCCAAGCGAGCCAGCCTCTTCTCTTTTTTATCTCCTGTGATTCTCCTCTTATCAGCCTTGGATGGTTTGTATCCCAACCCAAACTTGTCTTTATTTTCCCATAGCTTCATCAATTTTCCAAGCTTTTTCCAGAGTCCTCCTTCAAGCATAACTTTAGCACTCATCATAGATGCCCCAGATAACTGTGGTTTCATAATTGGGGTCCCTTCACCCACAAAGGTAGCATTAGCAATCTCAAGTGCTTGGAAGGAGGTTTCAAGTGCCTCTTCCGCCGCTTCAATGTAGCGAGTTGACGACGGTTGACTCACCAATAAATCTTCTTCTGCTAAAATAATAACCAACTTATTATCCACAATGAACTTCAACTTCTGATGTAATGTGGAAGGCACAGCTCCAGCAGGATGAATCCATGGTCTTCCTAGGAGGCAACTATAAGCTGGTGTGATATCCATCACTTGGAAAACCACTTCAAACGTATAGGGGCCAATTTGAATTGGCAACTCAATCTCCCCAATGACTTCTCTTCTCGATCCATCGAAAGCTCTCACTATCATGGTGCTAGGCTTCATGTATGACCCATCAATAGGCAATTTCATGAGAGTCGACTTAGGCATGACGTTCAAAGAAGAACCATTATCAATGAGCACTCTAGCAAGGATATAATCCTGGCATTTTACAGAAATGTGTAGTGCTTTATTATGCCCCATTCCCTCAGCTGGTATTTCATTCATCAGTAAAAGTAAGGTGATTATTGGCAGTAATGTTACCAATAATACCATCAAACTGGTTGACTGTGATATCTTGAGTGACATGAGCTTCATTCAATACTTTCATCAATGCCTTCCTATGTGGTTCAGAGTTCAACAATAAAGACAAGACAGATATCTTTGCAGGTGTATGATTCAACTGATCCACCACTTTGTACTCACTCTGCATGATAAACCTCAGAAATTCACCTGCCTCATCATCAGACACTGTCTTCTTATATTCCTCTTTTTTTCTCACTTTATTCATCAAGGTCCCATCTACTTCCTTCTCCTTCCCTTTCTCTTTTCTAAGCTCTTCCGGGGTATAAATTCGACCGCTTCGGGTCATCCCTCCTGGCCCAGAAATATTGGTAACGGATGAAGTTCCAGATTTCAATTGATCTTCTTTAGAATTTCCCACATGGATTTTCACATCATACCTCCATGGCACTGCCTTAGTATCTTTATAAGGGAAAGGAGTTGGCACTTGAATAGTAATCGGCTTTGGTGCACCAGGAATTTCCATTGAAGCTTTCTTGGTATAACGAATTTCCAATGGTTTTGGAAAAGGAGTTGGCATACCAGAAACTTCATTCTTGGTACTTTTAGTATAATGAATTTCCAATGGCCTTGGAAAAGGGGTTGGCACACAAGACCCTTCAGTTGAGGCATTCTTGGTATAACGAATTTCCAATGGCTTTGGAAAAGGAGTATTCTTCTCATCGTCCGACTGAAGTGTTAACACATCCTCGCTACTCTTCGTACAACCTATCTGGACCAAGTGCATCTCCATCAAATTTTGCAGAACTTGCTTGAATTCATCACACTCTTCTATGGTGTGTTCGGCACTTGGGTGAAAACCACATGTTTCTTCCTCCTTATAGATCATTTCAATCATACCCAACCTACAAAGCCGTGCGAAGATGATCCTCATGGGGATTTTGATCTCTTCCACCTTCCTCACCAAATGCTGGTCTACCAGCCTATCAATTGCATTGACCGACGAACTCGCATGGCCAGGCAAAGGGTTTTTGCTAACATTGGGACTATCTTCCATGAAACTCAACCATTTGGCATTAATCAAACCTTGCACTTTGAACTTTAAGCCTTTGTAATTTTCAGTTGAATGCCCCACCGCCCCTGCATGGTACTCACATTTAGCATTCGGAGTCATATCCCTTTGGGAAAGGAGGTTCAAGGGGCTTCATTGGAATGGGGGAAATCAATTGATTGCGGAGAAGGTCATGAAACAACTCCGTATATGACATGGGAATGGGGTCAAATTGAACTGGTTTCCTTTCTTGGTTGTTTGGTGGTCTTTGTTGATTGGGTTGGGAAGGTGCAATAGGTGGCCTTTGTGATTGGTTAGGTTGAGAGTATTGAATTTGAGGAATTGTGGCAGTGTGTGGGTATGTCATATAAGGGACTTGGATTGGTTGTTGGAAATTGGCATGAAAGTGGTGGGGTTTTCCTTGGGTATATCCTCCTTGACCCGACATAACAGCGTGAGTTTCACCTTCCTTTTTCTTTGTAAACCGCATGGGGGCTTTCTTTGCATTAGTTGCTCCGGCAGAATTATAAGCAATCTTTCCACTCCTCATTCCACCTTCAACTCGTTCACCAATGATGACCATATCCGAAAAGTTTGACGACACACTCCCAATCATCCTATCATAGAAGGGTGACTGAAGAGTGTCTATGAACATAGGCAACCATTTCCTTTTCAGACAGGGGTGGTTCTACTTGTGCTGCCAATCCCCTCCATCTTTGGGCATACTCCTTGAACGTCTCATTGTCCCTTTTCACCATATTTTGTAATTGCATTCTGTCGGGTGCCATATCAATATTGTACTTGTACTGCTTTAGGAAAGCATCTGCCAAATCCTTCCAACAGCGAACATGAGTGCGGTCAAGGTGTGTATACCAACTCGAGGCTGCCCCGGTCAGACTATCCTGGAAAAAGTGAATCAGAAGTTTTTCATCATGTGCATATGCTGCCATTTTCCTGCAATACATGGTCAAGTGACTTCGTGGACATGTAGTCCCCTTATACTTATCAAAGTCTGGCACTTTAAACTTGGGTGGTATGACCACATTTGGAACAAGACAGAGATCTGAAGCATCACCAAGACCATAATAACCTCCTCCTTCCACAGCCCTCAATCTCTCCTCAAGAATTTGCAACTTTGCTTTAGATTGAGGATTTTCAGCTGAGAAATTATGCATGGTATTTGCATAAGGATGCATTGGCAAAATAAAAGGGTATGGATTTGGTGAGTTTCCTTGGGCATTATGGTGAAGAACTTGTGGTTGGGTAGGATTTTGGGAATTGGTGCCTTGGGGCGGAATATAACCAGGTGGAAGGCCATGTGGCATGAAAACAGGAGATGGAATTTGAACCTGTGGGGTTTCAGTGCTTGCATCAGGGCCCGGTGGTTGGGTTGAATTCTGCGCAGCAGCAACAGGGGTTTGGAGATTATTCTCTGAAGAGTTGGTGGCGAATGGTGGTGTGTAGCCAAACGGAAGACCGTAAAGTGGGAACTGTGGTGCTTGGGTGTCTTGAGGGTTGGTGCCTGGTGGTTGTGTGGGACCCTGTTGCTACATTGGAACCAACATTCCTTGAGAATTAAGACCATAATGCAGAGGAGCCGGACTGAAACCAGGCGGATGAGAAGGCGTGGCTTGTTGATCTTCGTTCACTGCTGAGGAGGCCCCATCTATGTTCTTGTTCTTTTCAAGAGACTGGAGCATTTCTAGAACCTTGGACATCTTCTCCTTCAGTTGGGTGACATCATCTTTCAGCTCTAGTTCAGCCATGATCCTTAATTGAGAGCGTGTCTGAACCAGTTTGTTTATTTTTCTGATAATAAAAATGATATGAGTATGCAAAGAGAAAATGAATGAATGAATGAATGAAGATGCAATATTTTTTTATTTTTAATTAAGATGTGGGAATGCTAGAGATTCACAGTGGCTGCCCCGCTGTGAGTACCTTAAAGCACTAGATCATATGGAATCAAGCAACAAAACTTTTATTAATGATCAAAATCAAGTACATTGTACCCAAACTTTTACACGGCCTTCAATTACAGCCCTTTGTTTCATCTTTTCCATTAAATCTTTACAATATTCAAGAAATTCAGAAATTTCAGCTGGCGCAGAAAATGGGTTCATCATCCCTTCAGCCCTCCTTAAAAATCTTGGGATATCCTCAATTGCTTGGTTGGCTAACCATGCTAACTTTGTATAACGATCCTTCCAAAACATGCTTTCATTGTTGAGCCCTTTGATGATCCTCGCATGATCTTCCACATGATTATCCAACTCTATGAATCGGTTTCTCCAGTACATGCCTTCATTCTTGAGCTCATTGATGATCTTCTCTTGATCTCTTATATAACCTTTCAACTTACATGCATCTCCTTGTTCCTTCTTCAGTCCCTCTTGATACGCCACTGCTATTTGCTCAACTTCTTCCCGATGTTGCCTTTCATTGTTGACTCTGTTCTCATACTCAGCCACCACACTTTCTAATTGTTGTTTCAAATCCCCAAGTTGCCTTTGCACACTCCTCTCAGTCATCTTGGATTTTTTGTATAATTCTTTCAACTGTTTGGCATAATCCAAAGCTTTATCTCTTTCTTTTCCACGCAACTCTAACTCCTTATTTGCGGCCCTCAAGCAACCTTGTGTCTTGAACTTGCATTCTTCCTCAACTCTCGCCCTTTTATTGGTCATCTTAAGACATTGTCCCTTTTGGGTGTTTTCTAGTTGCAAGGCCTTGTTTTCTCGAAGAGCTTCTTCTAACTTCTCTTGCAGTCCCTTCTTCTCTTCTTCTGACTTGAGCAATGCTGCTTTAAGCTCTTCTAACTCTTCAATGGTAATAGGGGTTGGTATAGGTGTCTCATCAACAATTTCCTTGACAACTGAAATTGAGCACTGAAAGGGTAACTTGATTTTCTGAACCCTATCCCTTAGCCATTGGCGATAACTCTCTTTTGCATCACAACTCCATTTTCCAAGCTCTTTACTTTTTCGAATGACATGATCCCAGGCTGGGCGAATTCTTTTAAGCATTTCAGTGTCCTTCATATCCTTCTCATAAAGAACAAAAGGCGTTATCATTTCTTCAGTTGGTGGGTCTTTCATGGGATAACCAAGTTGCCTTAAAGCCAATGAGGGATTATAGTTAATGCACCCTTTAGTTCCCATGAGTGGTACATTAGAAAAATTCCCAAACTGATAGATCACTTCATTTACCTCTTGCCACTGCGGGTACCATCGAACTGTCTTTTCATTAAGATCAACTAGACTTTGTGCCCACTGTCGACTATTCTTGACCTTCACATTGCACATCTTGAAGTCTTCAATAGGGCATGATACTTTGCATTTATTATTGAACATGTGAGTGGTCAGCCAGATATAAAGCACAGGCAAGCAACACACTATCTTCTTTCCCTTCTTCTCATAACAATAATTGAAAGTGCAATATGTGTCCGCAAGAATAGCTGGTACGGGACTTTCTCCCCTATCTCTAAAGGCCAAGAAGATATCAATTGCAGCAAAATCTATGTACTCATCAATGTGCAGAAACAGAACAACCCCATAAACGGCAAGAGCCAATACATCCATGAAAGAAGTCCAATCTCCAACTTTTGCCAAATGATTAATTCTCTCTTCTATGTAGTTTTACGGAAATCCATCGTAGCCACTTCGATTCCGCTTCTTGCTTTGCAATTCTTGTACCTGAACTCTCAACATATTTGCAACAGCTTGCATGGAAGGGTGGTGCCCCAAGTATCGGTAAGGCTTGAGATTTTCCAATGGATACCCTAGGATTTGAGCAAATTCTTCCAAGGTAGGTGCCATTTGGAAATCTTGGAAAGTGAAACACCTCATGGGAGGATCATAGAATTGGGCTAATGCAGTAATGGCTTCTACTTGCACATCCACCTTTAGCAGCTCAAGTATCTTTCCATACTTTCTATCGAAGGTCAGGCGCTGAATCTTTGTCATCAAGCCAACACATGTTTTCAAACTTTCAACTTCGGGCTTCTTGGCTTTCAAAGCCAAGGTCTTTCTTAGCAAGGCTGACGATGCCTCATTACTTGATCCCATATTTCTTTTACTGATGATACTCACAGCCGAGCTTTAGATTCCTATGATTCTCTGGCATACCCACCAATAAAATATGTGAGGAAAAAAAAATGAATGGATGCATGTTGAAATATTTTTTATGTTTTCATTTTTAAAATGGGGATGCAAATGCATGACGGAATAATTTTACAAACAAATTTAAAAGGTGTATACATAAACATAATGCTCCTGTGTCCTGAATGGGTTTCACCTGAAATTGTGGATTTCTACCCTACTGATCTATAACTTTGTAACTTGTGAAACCTCTCTTGGGTGGCTCTAAAAGTTACTAGTAAATGGTCTCTAGAGCTAAGTACCCATTTCGGAACGTTGACCACAAACAGGAAGTACATCCAAAATGTGGGCATTCACGAAAGAGTCACACTCTAGATGAAATTCTCGCGATAACCAAACAGGAAGTACATCCAAAATGGCTACCACTAACAATCCCGCACTATCATAAGCTTCACTCAGACCCGGGTATAGGGCCCCACTCATAAGTTGTGTGTAAAGTGTAAGTGTGGTGTGTGAAGGGAGCAAAATTTGAAACTACCAAAGCTAAGAAGTAAACGCATATACATATAAAAAAAAAGGTCGTCTATCCTAATATTCAATCCAAACATTATATATACAAAAATTTACAAGGTGCACAAAAAGCCAAAAAAACAAAGAGGGTGAAATAAATAAAAAGAAGAAAAACAATTTTGCACTAATAACTAAGTTAGGTTTGACTCTCTTAAAAAGTTCCCCAGTGGAGTCGCCATCTGTCGCAACCACATCGCGACGGGAGCGGCGAACAAAACTGATTTAATATTGCAATAATGGAGTCGCCACCAAAGTTTATTTTATTTAGGGAAACATTGGAAAAACCCTTTTAAAATGAAAAGTCTTTGAACACAGATTTAGAGTTCGGGAGTCGATTATGCGTAGGGAAGGTATTAGCACCCTACGACATCCATTAAAAAAATGGTTACCTCTAGTTAATTGTGCAAAATTTTATGTTAACTTCAAAAATATTTATTTCACCCTTTTTATTAAAAATATAATCACAAATTAAAATGATAAATAAACCATAAAAGATTTTATTTTATTATTTTTCAAGAAAAGAACATGAATATTGATGATAAATTAAAAAGGATTTTATAAAAATTTATTTTTGGGCTTGACAGGATTAAATCCTGCTCCTACGTATCCCCGGGTGCAATAGGGAATTCAAAGCTACGTAGTTCTTTTAGAAAAAAGTTTGGTTTGATTGATTTCAATTATGTTTGAAACATGTAGGATCACCAAGTTGTCACAACTCAGGTATCCTAAAAAATTAAGGATTAACAAGATGTCGCATCTCAGCTAACCCTTTTGTTTTAAAAAGTAATTATTTTATTTTTATTTGATTTTTTAAGATGCTTAGGATCACCAAGCTATCACAACTCAGGTGTCCTAAAAGAAAAATCAAGGATTAACAAGATGTCGCATCTCAGCTAACCCTTTTATTATTTATTTGTTTTTATTTTTAAAGGCTTAGGATCACCAAGTTGTCACAACTTAGGTGTCCTAAAAAAAAAAAGGATTAACAAGATGTCACACCTCAGTGTCATAATAAAATAAGGACTAACAAGATGTCACACCTCAGTTAACCCTTTTATTTTAAAAAGTATTATTTTAATTAAATTAATTATTTTTAAAGGCTTATGATCACCAAGTTGTCACAACTCAGGTGTTCTAAAACCAAGGGTTAACAAGATGTCGCATCTCAGTTAACCCTTTTATAATATTCTATTTAAAAATATAAGTTTAAATTATTTTGATATATTATTACAAAGAAGTATTTGTATTTTTTTTTAAAAAGCACGTGTGATATTTGTAACAAAGTTATACATATACTTTATTTACCAAATCATTATGTGTGATTACATTTAAAAATAATCCAACCTATATTAATTATGGAACTCACCATCTGAACAAAGAACGAAAAAAAATTACACGTACATGCATATTATTGGGCTTAAGCCCAAATAAACAATAATAAGAAATAAAGAAAAGATTTTAAAAAAAGAAAAGAAAAGGTGTAAGGGCTATTGAGCCCTTAATTTCCAAAATTTGAAAACTGCTGCATAGAGCAACTAAAAGAAGAAACGTGCGTAGCAGTGGAAAAAAAAACATGAAGCGGCTACTCACTCACAGATAGGGACAGCAGCACGACGGCAGCGGCACGATGTAGAGCAGTGCGTGGAGGACAATGCGGCGGATCAGGACTGCAGTACGTGGTGGACGGCGGAGCGGGCTGCAGTACGTGGTTGACAGCGGAGCAGCGGAGTTGCAAATGGCACGACAATGCTGTGGGTGTTTTACAGAACTATGGCTTGATGTTATTGGCAAATGGTGAGGCAACTGTGTAGTGGTGTAGTGGTGTGTTTTTTAGGAGATGAGATGTTACTGGTGTGGTGATGTGAGTGAGTGAGGGAAGATGTGAGTACCAGAGAAAATCAGTATATGATGAAAGACGGGGAAACAAAAGTGGTGAACAAATCAGAAAATTATCCTCAACCCAAAGAACACCATCCCCTTCACCTTGCTATTGCCTTTCTATTTATAATCAAATTTCAACTGAACAAATCCTTTCCTTTTTGTAACTTTGTAACTGATTAAATTTGAATTAAATTAGAATTTCATTACCAATTAAAAGGGTAAATAATTGCTATCAATTCTTGCCATTTATTCCTGGTTCAACAGTTACAAAAACCCAAAAGCCAACCCATTTTATTTTTATTTTTTCATTTATTTTTTTATTTGCTTTTAATGTTTTATTTTTATTTTTATTTTATGATATTATATAAAAGGGAGGACAAAATATGGTGTTCACAACATCCATATATTGGTATCTCACCCTTACAATATATCAGGTGTTCCTGGCCCTCTGATGTGGTGCTTTATTACACGAGGACAAGTGGTGTCGAGAAGTTCCTAACCTCACTTAAGGATAGTATATACTCCCGATCCTTGAAGAGGTTGGTGAGAATTTTATGGTGAGAACTACAGAGTTCTTTCCAGTAGTTGTCTTTTAGATCGACCAGCTTAGGATGTTTCCTTTGAGACGAGTATTTTAAGAAAGCTATTTATAGGTGGTTTTGAAGAACTTTGTAATGATCTTATAAATTTCAATACGAAAGATTATTTCATGAAAATTGTATGTTGAAGTGTTTTGATTTATAAATGAACCTAATTGTTCTGCGTTATTACGCATGGTATGATTTTACTTTTTGTTGCGTACAATATTTTTTTAAGTACTCCAAAGAAAAGAAAAAGAAAAATTTTTACCCCCATATTTTCAGACTCATGAAAAATATCAGAAGTTATTTTCCAAAAACAACCAGCTAACTTTCCTTTTTAATTTTATTTCCGCATGTGATTAGGAGGTAATGCCCAAGGAGGGTGTTACACTCTTTGTTAGCAGCTTGCAACTACTAATTGTTGGTGTCTGCCAACATTTCATTTTTCATTTTTCCTTTTCGAGTTGGATAACAAAATCAAATCTTTAGTTTACCTTTAGTTGCTTATGTATATTTTCAAATCTTAAAAACCAAACCATCTGAGCATGCAACTCGTACGCAAGTGATGTTACTCCAGAACTTATCCAGCTAAGCTATATGTAAATTAAATACTAGATTTAAATATATCGCAGAATGCAGTATTGAAGCAAGGAAGTGGGATTATAAAGATGTAACAACACCAAGTCACTTCTCAAAAAATAAATACATCACTTCCTATACAAACTTGGATTTTGGATACCTTAACTAGTGTCCTTAGAACACTAACTAGCATTCTCTGTTTTCTTATTTGGACATCTAAAGTAGCTCCAATTGTGTAATTAAAATATGCATGTATATAATTTGTTGCCTGGTTTTGAAAAATGCACAAACTAAATACTGAAAATGGAAATGGTATCAATTTAGACGATAGCAATAAAAAAATGAAGCACCCACGAGAAGCATGGTAAGAAACATAACTAATATATTGATGTCAATATTGATGTTATATTCTATAGAAATATACAAGTTGCTCCTTGGATAAGGTAAATATTTCCAACAATTAATACTTAAAAGATACAACAATATAGTAAGAATACATTGTCAAGGAACATTAGGTGGTAATCTCCATTCATATGCCCAGTTTACAACTAATACATTTATGCCAAGTTGGTATATGTAGTATTCTATAAACATACAACTTGCTACTTGTAACACCCCCCCCCCCCCCCCCTTGGGCATTACTACGGAAACACGGGCGAAAATAAATTAAAAAGAATTTTACTGGTTGCTTTCGGAAATTGATCTATTTTGATGTCGGAAAATCTGGGTATAAAATTTTTTCTTAAACGGAAAGCTCAAGAAAACCAAGATACACACACATTAAAACAGTAAATCCTATACATAACAAAGTCACCACGACATACAATTCTTCTCAAGAGTTTCTGTTTTCAAAAGGAGAGAAATTAAACCAAAGACTTATAACACCCTCACCGACCTTTTCAAACATACAACCCATAGAAAATCCTAAGCTGGTCGCTCTACCAGACACTCCCTGATAAGACCTCGTGATCATCCCTATGATCACACATCTCTTTCTACAATCCAAACTTAAGTCTCCAAATAACTTAAGGAACTCTTCTGCAACATCTGCTTTCGTGTACCAAGGTACAACAGCAGAGCAGGAGAACATGTATATGCAAGGATGAGTTCCAATATATGGATTTTAAAACAATAACCATATGCACGACACACAAATAACATTTAACATGTATAATCAACAATAAACAATCTATTTATCAAAGGGTTTCATACCCGATATATTATCAAAGCATTAAATGCTATCTCTAAATGGATATATTATTCAAGACCGTTGAAGAAATTGAAGAGAAGATGAAGGTCTCTATAAATATTAGACGACCCCAAAAGAACAATAACTTTTTGCAACCTAACAACTTGATACTTTGATATTCTCACAAATGCAAAAAATCTATTCATCTTAAGTTTGATTGTGTTCAATCTGTAATTGATCTTAAACTTTCATACCCTCACACATAGTGAGTTCTTAGATCAAAAACAATCAATCTCTTTGTAAGAGTTAGAGCCTGAAGAGGCTTGGTAGGGAAAGAACACTTGTAGCCTAAAGAAGTGTTGAATACTTGTAATCTATTTGGTGAAATAGTGGAGAAAACCTTCAAGTAGAAGGGACTGGACGTAACTCTCAGTTGGAAGAGAGTGAACCTGGATAAATCATTTGTGTGATTCTTATATCCCTAACTTTGACAGTATTTTGTTTACACTAACTGTGGGGATTTGATCTTGAGATTGTTAATCTTTCAAAGATCATTTTCTTGTGTGTGCTTATATATCTTCTGCTTGAGAAAACTTTTTAAGAAAAGGTTGTATTTTGAAAAATATTAACAAACACAATGCAACCCCCTTCTTGTGTTTGCCTATGTCAAATTCAATTACATGTTATATTCTTTTAAGATTATAATAGGGCTCATGTATTGAATTTGGAAAATGTTTAAGATTAATAAAGAGACGAACTCTTACTGAATCCAATAAGTAATTATTTCTAATATTGCCGCAATGCAACGAGATAGATCGTTTCCATTTCATATATAGTGGAATTTATTCAATTTCTATTATCATATTAAAATAATAGAAAATGTTAGTTTACTTCTCTTGCTTTTATATTACATTTGCAGGTTCAACAATCCCTTAACGAACAATATATGACACATTCTCTCAACATGAACAAGAAGTAACATTCCCCTGGAGCATTTCAAGTAACTGTAGCAGGAACAAGTAATTATACGAATATATATTTGAAACTGCTCTTTGTTAGCACCTTGCAACTACTAGTTGTTAGTGTCTACCAACATTTCATTTTTCATTTTTGCCTTTCGAGATGGATAACAAAATCAAATCTTTAGTTTTCCTTTAATTGCTTATGTATATTTTCAAATCTTAAAAACTAAACCATCTAAGCATGCAACTCGTACGCAAGTGATGTTAGTCCAAAACGTATCCAGCAAAGATGTAAATTAAATATTGGATTTAAATATATCGCAGAATGTAGTATTCAAGCAAGGAAGTGGGAATTATAAAGATGTAACAACACCAAGTCATTTCTCAAAAAAATGCACAAACTAAATACTGAAAATGGAAATGGTGTCAACTTAGACGATAGCAATAAAAAATTGAAGCACCCATGAGAAGCATGGTAAGTGTAACACCCTGTTTTTCTGTTAAGTGCTTTTGTATGCTTGTTTGGTTGGTTAAGCCTTGAGACTTAGCTTGAGGGCTAAATGGGACTTCTAGGCTTGAAATCCCTTCTCTTAGGCTTGTGCCTTGTGACCTTCTGGGTCACAAGCACAACCTTGCTTGTTAAGGAGCACGACTATGCTTGTTGTGAGTGAGTGTCTCGCTGACGCTGAGTTGAGCACGCCCGTGCTCAACAGTGAGCATGACCGTGCTCAATGGCAGGACGCACTTCGCAAGCGCCAAGTTGAGCACGACCTTTCTCACCAGGAGCAATACCGTGCTCAAGTATGTGCCTTTAAATATGGAACAACAACCGAGGGTTACATCAAAACCCTATTTTGGCATTAGCAACTTCCCCAGTGCGACTGCAACCCCTTCGTTCCCTATTTTCTCTAAACTCCTTTCGTTATTGGAGCAGTGGAGACCCTTGGGAGCATCTAGTTAGTTAGTGCCATTATTAGAAAGGCTTCGAAGATGTTCGAGCTGGTTAAGAGAACGAGTCCAGTTTGTCGTTTGGTTGTTACAGTTGAATCTCCAATCCAGGTATGGGAGAAGAATAGTGTATACACTAGGCTAGGGGGTAGCGTAAGATGAGGGGTTCCCATAACCCGTTTATTGTTGTTATAACTGTTATTAATGCTATGTTATGTTTGATTATGAATATGCCTTAATTATTTTTGATGCCATGATCTTCCTGGTTGTATGAATTATTGTTATGTTGTCAGTTGGCTAATTGGTATGCCTCTTTGCTATAGTGTTATGATGTTAAATGTTAAATAGTGTATGTTGATGAATAATGTTGTTGAATTCCATTGGTTTATTTATAATGATGTTATGAGATTGCTATTGGCTGTTGTTATCGATGATGTTGATTGGCTGATGTAGTTAATTCGTTGAATATGTTAATAAGACCCTGAATAGATTTAATTAGGACTCTTAGTTAACATAAGAATTAAGGGGTTAATCCCCTAAAGTTTCATAAGACATGAACCGTTAGTGAGAGGTGAGGAATGATGCCATCTGGATTAGTCCAAGGACCCTAGGATCTGATTTGAGAGCGTTAGGGAGCCAAGAACTCCAAGAACATAATTGAGTATGCCCAGAACAGTACAACTGACCCAAGAGCATGGCCATGCTGAACAGGGAGCACGACCGTGCTCTCAGATAAATTCTGGAAGGCAGGCCGTGCATTGAGCATGGCCGTGCAGGACAGTGAGCACGACCGTGCTTCACTTAAGTGACAACACGACCGTGCTGGGGTGAGCACTCCCGTGCTCCCCTTACTGGTCAGAACCTGAGATTAAAGGAATTAAGAGGTGTTTCACCCCAAATTTCCCCAATAATGTGATAAGACACCAATCGAATAATGATGAATTAGATAACTTAATTAAAGGATAATTAAGATAATAAAGAATAATAAGCTGGTTAAGTCGATACCCGTTGGGTTACCGCACATTGATACACTTTGGTGCTTTTTGGCCAAAGTGCCCTCAATTTTTTTTGGTTGAGGCATTGATGAGTTGAACCTTGGTGTTTTTTGGCCAAGACGTTGATGTTGATGTTGTTAATGATGGTGATAAGTCTTCGGTGCTTATTGGCCCAAGCAAAGGTGGTGGTTGCCTTGTGTGGCGCTTGCTCATGCATTCATACGTTGAAGCTGATTAGTGGGGGATGTTCAACATAGGGGAGGTCGTCCAAGTTATGATGATCTAGCCTAAGTCTCGGGTGGTTCACCCAAGGTTTGGTGAACCGTGCGCCCCCGAGGTGGCGTATCCAGTTTTGATACGTCGGCTATCCAAGGGGTTCACCCATGGTTTGGTGAACTGCCGGCGTTGGTGCTTTTATGGCCAATGTGGATATGTAACTCCGAAGTTGACTTCCTGAGATAGTTGGATCCACATGCATAATGGAGTAGCGGAGTAGTGTTGCACCGCATAGCATCTATTGACTGTTGACTTGTAATATGTAAATGATGATGTATGATGTTTGTTGCTATGCCTGATATGATGTATGTTCATCTTATTCCCAATTCCCATGCCATTGTGTTTACATGATTTATTACTCCATGTTTTCCTGTTTATGTTGTTGCATGTATTTCTTTATGCAGAGGACGGCGAGCAGCCTGTTGAGGAGTGACTCCGAGGAGCCACGAATTAGTTAGGTTCCTATTTTCATAGTTAGTTTTAGTTACAATGTGATCCTTTTATCCAAATTTTATTTTAATCAAATAAATGCATGTTTTTATAACTCTTAAGTAAATGTTTTATATTAATGTGCGGTTAGAAGGGTGTCACAGTAAGAAACATAACTAATATATTGATGTCAAGATTGATGTTATTTTCTATAGAATTATACAAGTTGCTCCTTGGATAAGGTAAATATTTCCAACAATTAATAATTAAAAGATACAACAACATAGTAAGAATACATTGTCAAGGAACATTAGGTGGTAATCTCCTTTCATATGCCCAGTTTACAACTATTATATTTATGTCAAGCTGGTAGATGTTGTATTATATAAACATACAACTTGCTACTGCCGTTGTGAGGAAGCATTTTGCTAATTTGACCATTAAGACAGAGACCTTCATTGAAGGTTATCACAATCACTGGATTCGATTGGTAACCACTCATGAGAATGCTTCCAACAGCAAACCCGTCTGTTGTTAGTGGTAGTATATAGAAAATTAAATAGCTAAAGGGTAATGCTTTGTCTTCACACAATTGCCCCTGAAATTATACGAATTTTCAAATTGAGTGATTTCACATGCAAAAAGATTAATTCAAATTTCATAGGAATTATTAAGAAGGAGAAATGATGAGGACGGTAGAGGAAGATAATGTAAAAATGCATGGAAACATGTACCTTATGTTGGAAACCCCTCCTGAGAATGCTTCTCGATACAGAGAAAGCAAAACCCATCTGACACAAATGACAGTAGCAACTATTCATCAAGATACTGCAGTCCGATTGTTTAGAAAATGAAATAGCTAAATGGTAATTCTTCATCATCATGATTACTAGAAAGTTGATGCAAGTATAATGTAGATTGAAAAAATAAGTGACAAGGAAGGCATATGTAGATGATTGACAATGCAAGGAAAGAGAAACATGTGTTGGTGTAATGGATGGAGACTCACCAGTAGTGATGTTGCATGTCGAGCGTCTTAAGTTTGTTTTGTCTACAAACTACAAAAGTCATTTTATAGATGTAGGAATAGAGTTAAGGACTCAAATGCAAAATGATGAGTCCACCACTTCTTGCCATAAAAATGGCACCATTGTCCCTTGATAAGATTTTTTATTTTAGATCTTCATATTCAATACTTTTAATACACTACCAAATTATTATATAATTAATGAATTATTGTTTTTCTATATTTTCAAAATAATAAATGTATTTATTTATTTATCTTTAGTACTTTTTATTAAATATTATGCAGATAATTATAAAATATTTTTAATATAATATTCCAAAAAAGTTTGTTATACCCTCATAAAAAACTTTCTTAAAATTCTCAAAATTCTTAACAAAGAAAGCAACAATCCTTTGAACCAAAATAATATGATATTTTATTGTTATAATTTTTTATTAAATATTATAATTATTGTTATAAAATATTTTTTTAGATGGTATATAAAAAATAATTTACTATATCCTCCAAAAATACTTTCTTAATAATTCTCTCAATTCTTAACAAATAAAGCAACAATTCTTTGAACTGAAAATATGATACTTTATTTTTATAATTTTTTATTAATTATTATATATATTATTATAAAACATTTTTAAGTTGGTATGTCAAAATAAGCTAGCTATATCCTCCTAAAAAAACTTTATTAACAAATATTATAATGCAACAACTCGTTGAACAAAAAGATATTATATTATTAATTCTAAACCTTCATATTTAATCAATGGTTTAATTGTGATCCAATGTAACTGTAAATATTTTTTTTACATTGTAAACCAATCATAATTGTTACTTCATGCAAAATATTTGATTCTTATAATAATTATATTAAAAGTCACGCATGCAGTGATTTATAATTGGTTGATAATGAAAATATTTTATGCAGACAATACATCAAAACTAAAGTTATTAATTAATTCTTTTAATGACCTTGCTAATTATTATATAATAAAGAATATATCTTTATATTTTCAAAATATTAAATATATTTACTTTTATTTGATCTTTTCCTTATTGAGTGTTTATAAGAAACATAAAAAATATATATATTATTTTTTATTGCTCATAAAGAAGTAATAAAACTCGAGAAATCTACGCACACCCCAACCTCGTGCTAAAAAAATGGCAACTGAAGGTTCCTAATAATTATATTACATGACAGAGTCATATCATTTGAAGATAAATACTATAAATCATATCTGGCTCATATCTAAGTTATAGAAAAAAAAATATAGTTATAGTAAAAAGCTTGTTGAAGCCAAGAACTGGATGTATCTCAGAGTTGAGGGTGTACTAGGATAAATATCCTTGCGAGATTCTCTCATCCCTTAAGCTTTAATCTAAGCTGTGATTTACAAAAGTATTGTGTTTTTGTGAAAATGCTTGTCTCAGACAAGATCAAATCAAATTTGTAACACCCCGATTTTCCGCTGTTTTCCTTTTTCGAAAATGAGTGAATTTATGTTAATATATTTATTGGAACGTGAGAAAATTATTTTAATTAAATGGAGTTCACCACTCAGCTTCAATTGAGTGAAGGAACTTATGATTAAATTTTGGGTCGAAAAGTCAGACGGAGCCCGGTCTGCTAATTTCACTGACAGCATAATTATACTGCACAGAATACCTAATTTTTATCTACGAACGAAACCATTAGGTTTTATATTTTGCCCCGGTCCTTTTTCCACGTTTCGAAAAAAATTGCATGAGCTCTGAAATAAAAATATTTTATTCGGGCAGAATCTTCAATCGGGTAAACGACGGAGCGAACGACGGAGTTTCCAAGAGCGGATAAAGAGTTTATCCTAGAATTTTGAGATGATTCATATGGATGAGTCACACTTTTGAGTCTAGAAGATTCTACAAGGTTAGGATTAGAATTTGAAGGATTTTGCACTTAAGTCCTTGAACTTTCTCTTAATTGCACTTTGGACCCAAAGTTAGTTTCTATGCTTTTCTAAGTGAATTGGGCCAGAATATTTGCTCCAAACCCATTAGAGGGCTGCGGCCTTAAGGCCCAAATTCTTTATCCATGGATTAAATTTCATGAAACCAATTGAAATCATATAAGTTTCCTAGATTATGTTTATGCCTTAGGCATTTTGGTGGGCCAAAACAATTGAATTCAAGCCCATTTTCATCAAGCCCAAATGGCACAAGGCCCAAGCCTTTCCTTGGCTACCATAAGTGCAAGAATTCTCCACATCCTTCTCCATTCTTCCACAATCTTCTTCATCGTCTCCAACTTCATCTTCTTCCTCTAAGAACACACTTTGGTGTTCATGATAGCAGAAATTCCACCGAAATTATGACCCTTTTATGTTATGAAACTTGAAAACCTCTCAACATGAAAGTTGTTCCTATTTCTTTCTTCTTTCCAACGAGCTAAATATCATCAAAAACGGATAAGTGGATTGAGAGATATCCCCAAAATACTGAAACAGCTCTAAATCCTCAGATCCATGCGAGACAGCAGAAAGAAGCCTATTTTTACCCCTGTTATGATCCGAACCAAATAAAACCTTCAACATCAAAGTTGTTTCTTTTCTTCTTATATTTCCAATAAGCCAAAGTTTGTAATTTTTGGATTAGTAGATCATGAGATATACTCACAAAACCAACACACCCTCAAACTGTCCAGATTTTATATAAGTGTTGGTTGATCATTTTCTTCATGTCTTCAATCTTCAAGAGGTAAAAGCTCAACTCCTTGATCATCTAAGCTTTCATATTCAATTGTGTCTCATGTTTATGCCATGAATCATATTTTCTCATTTCTAGATCTAGAACTTTGAAAAATCACCATAAATCATAGAAAACTCCTAAAATGGTGAAACCAATTTCTATGTGCTTATAATCATCTCAACTATTGTTATCTATGAGCTTGTCATGAACAAAAGTTTGCTTCATTGTTTTCCTCTTAAGGCCAAAACCTAGCTTAACTAGGTGGAGGAAACTTTGTTCTCCTATGTTGAGAATGATCATGTATTCCATCTTTATGCCATATAGCCATGCTAGATCCAAGTTTATTTGAGAAACAAAATCCTCTAGCTTCATTTCTAGGTCATGGCCGAAAATGATGTCTTTGAGGTTAGGAGGTTTTTGATTTAAAACTTTGTTGTTTTATCCTTAAACCATTGTCTTAAGTGCTTAGGATCATTAATCCATGACTTAAGCAAGTTTAGTGATTTTGAGCCACAAAACCCTAAGGAGGCCGTGATCTATTAAAGAGGATTAGGTGTTTGTTTTGCTTGTTTTGATTGGTTGTTTGGATGTGTTGTTGAAGGTTAGTGTTTCGTGACACGTACGTGTGTCACCGATTATTCGGAGACGTGTCAAAGTTATTCAGAGCCGTGTCAACTTTCTTAATCGGAGGCTAAGTTCTTCAAGAGGTAAGGGGAGCTTACCTGAGGGATTTTTCCCAATAACTATTAGCTTTAGTGTGGTCTGTATACTTGATATGTGGCTGTGGTGCTTTGATTATGCTGTTTACGTTGTGTTGTTTATCTATGTTAGATGATTTATCTGCTTTTAATTTATTTAATTATCTGCAGTTGTTTATTATATTGCTATGATGCATGATCTGCCTGGTGATATAATTCTGATGATGTTGTTAAGTGTTGTTTGTGAAGCCTGACAGTGGTTAGTGCACAACCGACTTAATCAGATAAAAGCTTTAATAAGCTATATACATTATATTCAATGTTTTATGGGAAATGTTGGAATATAATAGTAGTGGAAAATATTATTTGGGAAAAATAATGAGTATTGAGAAATATTATTATTTTAATGATTTATTGATAAAAAGTCAACTATGAGTCACAGTGAGGACGTAACCGTGAAAATATTTTAGTACTGCTAATTTTTACGTGAGAAATTCCATAATATTATAAAAAGTTATTTTATGAAATTAATCTTCAAAAATAACTTAAGTATGATTTTAGAAAATTGTTTAAGTGGAAAAAAGCTAAGTTTTGGCTTAATTGGCTTAAAAGATGTAATTTGACGGCAAATTGGAAAACTGTCGACGACAAGTATTTTTAAAGCGGCAGTACGTATAGATAAACTTGAGCCTCACGTGATTCTCTTTTGGAACATAAACGTTATAGAAAAGAATTTCAAGTAATCGATGATTTTATAAAGGAGTTTTTATAAAGGAGTTTTTGTAAAGGAGTTTTTCTAACCGTGTTATTTTCCATCAACTTGGATAAGTTGCGGAGACTTTGTTTTGGATTAGTTTTTCACAGAACGAAAATGGTGTTTACGTTGAAACGTGAGCCTAGTATCAGAGACGTCGCGATACTAGTGTTCTTTAATTTAAGCACGAAGATTTTTTATCCGTGTTACGTTGAGTATCCATGTTATGACATTATGTTGTTATGGACTTGGTGTCCTTTTCACGTTGTATATCCACGTGGTGGGTTACGTTGTAAAAGGTAAATGTTGTTTTCTACAACCACAAACCTTAAGGCTGATTGCAAGGTCTAAGGTTTTGTGATTGAGCACTCGGACTTCCTGTCCTGTGTTAATGTGGAAAGATTTAAACACGTTGTTAAGTTAATACGTTGAAAATCACGAGTAGTCGTAAGCCATTTTGAGCTTCGGCAAATAAAGACTGAACACAAAGAAAAATGATGAGAACAAACGTTTTACATGCATTCATTGGCAGACGTGCCCACGTTGTGAAGTGTGGTACCTTAATGAGGAAGGTATTCCATGCCACGTTGTTTTGTGTGAATGCCTTGAGGTGTGAGGTATTTCATGCTACGTCGATTCATTGTGCCTTGATGGACAATGGAAAACCATATACGTTGATCACTGTGCCTTGTGTTGGACAGTGTGCTATGGTAAACACGTTGTGCCTAATATACCTGGCAATACCATATACGTTGATCACTGTGCCTTATGTGGACAGTGTGCTATGGTAACTACGTTGTGTTTAATATACCTGGCAATCGAGCCTGATCAGCTCATTTACACGTTGTTGGGGATCTCCGGAGATTTAGCGAAATGTAGAGACTATATATTGAAGTGTTCATGCATAGTTTTCAAACGTTGATGTTTGGGGTATGAAACCCATTGATAACGTACTTGTTTACTTATTAATATGTATGCTGCTATAATTGTATGTGTGTATATGCTGTTTTGTGAGTCGCACTTTTAGTTATTGTGTTAAATCCATATATTGGCATCTCACCCTTACAAATATACAACAGGTTTACTCTAGTCTACCGTATCCCTTTGGTATACTAGTATGGACGAAGCGGAGGGATTCACTAAGTCGCTCGAGGACTTAACTCCTAGATGCTTGGAGAAGTATCTGTTTGTGGGAATGACCATAAGGGTATTCTCAAAAACTGTCTGTTAGTTAAGACCAGCTTAGGTTCTTTTTATGTGATGTCATGTGTTGAAATAAATGAAGTTGATAAAGATCTAAGTGTGAAACTTACGAGGTAGTATAGTTGTATGACTTCTGTATATGCTTATATATCTAAGTATGGTTATGATTATGCCGTTGTTAGGGAGTTAAAAGGAAAAAAATTTATCACCATATTTTGAAGAGATTCACGTTGAGAAATTAAAATTTTCCGAAAGCAACCAGCAAATAAAATCTTATTTTTCCGCAAACGGGTAACCATGTGATGACCCGGGAGTAGGGTGTCACAAAATTCCTTGTAACGTCAGCTGTCCTGATGGAGCGTCTGCTTATTGTCTTTTGAGTAAAATCTCCTATTTTCGAAAAAGATTGTGTAAACACAATTTAACCCTCTGCTCGTATTTACTTGTGGTTGTTTCACTTATCCGCTTAGAGCATGTAAACCCATCACTCCACAATTTTACATTTTGGGAATATTAGTGGGTCTCACTTTTACACATGATTTATTTTTATTTTTTACAACTTAAACACCTCATCTCTCCAATCCAGCACCTTACAAAAATTTACTAAATAGGCCTAACCAATAACCCAACATCCCTACATTTCGTCAGCAATTTGTATCATCAAAGTATACTTAAGTTTTTTTATTATTATTTCTTACACCATGGCCCACACCGATGCTTGTACAGGAACTTGGTGCTTATTAGATTAGGCTCCAATGGTTGGTTCTTTTTAAGAACCCGTGCTGAATAAGCAAGCACCACCTAACACCCCCGCTAAAGGTGCCCTTATAAGCTAGTCGGATCTTTTTAAGAACCTGTGCTTAATAAGCAAGCACCACTTTAACACCCCTGTTAGACCATCTCCATCCCAACACCTTATATTTTTACTTTTTGGGGTTCTTAGATGGGTCCCACCTTAACACATAACTCATTTTTACTTTTTAAAACTTAAACACTTCATCTCTCTAGCCCAGCAACTTCAAAAAAAATTCCTAAATAGACCCCACCAGCGACCCTACATCCTTACATTTCATTAATAATTTATTTATTACCCTCAACTTTGTATTTTTTAAATTTAAAAAAAGATATAAATGTCCCACATAGCACTATAAGAAGCGATGCTTCTACAACCACCCATGCTTCATAAGAATCTCTTTCAAAACAAACTACAACACTGGGTGCTTATAAGCACTGGGTCTTAAGAGGCAAGATCCTATTTTTCCTAACTGTTGGAGATGGCCTTAAAGGTGTCCCTATAAGCTAGTGGTTCAATTTTGCCAAACAAAACCATCAACTTGTCCACACTGAAAGAAATTCCTGAAACTATAGTAAATTGCATTTTTTTTTTTTTACCAAGCATGCACCATCTATATAGCAGAAAGTCATAACATATAGAGATTGGATATTGAGCATTTCAGCAAAAGGAATGGACTGATTAGGATACATCCCCAGTCCACCCATATATATTGCATTCACGTAACATATTCATTTGTTCAGCAGCTTGGAAATGTTGAAATTAACATCCAAATATAAGACTTTCTTACTCTTAAAACTAATCTATTACTATCCCACAATGTTCTATTATGCCTAGCATGTTTCAACACAGTTTCAATATAACTTGCTGATATATTTTACTTGTAACTTCCTCAATGGAAGCACCTTGACATCGGTGATTGATAGAACGATTCAGTTTTGCCATCATCAATCAAATGGAGACCCTCGTCTTTATTATTTTTGCCTTTTCATTTCTGAAAATCTGAACCTTTTACTTCACCATTGAGCAGTATTGATGAAAACTGGATCAAATTATACAAAGAATAGTGTTTATTGATAGAGAATGACTGTTATAATCCAGGTATTCGAGAGACCTCGTACTCTCCCACTACAATTCCCTCACAAAACCAAAGTCACCAATCCCTCCTTTCTATTATTTATAGCCTGTCATCCCACACCCACCCCTAACTAACTGACTTACTAAACTAACTAACTCACTAATTAACTACCTAACAGATTATCTATCAATACTCCCCCCTAAAAATTCACCTTGTCCTCAAGATGAACAACAGATTTCCCCGGATCCCCCTGTTTGAAGCATGTCCCTCTAGTTGTTGAAGATATATGTTGCTTCTGCTCATGCTTCTTTTGATTTAATGCTCCTTTGATGTTCCCAATAGTAACCTTCCTCGTGGTGTTGGTTTGTGACCCTTTATGGTGTACTCTTACTCCACCACCAAGACCTGACCAAGATTGAGGTTGGCTTCCTCTCACTGTCACCAAAAATTTGTGGCGTTCTTCTGCTTCTCTCCTCCTGTCAGCCTGATCCGAACCCTGGAATTTAGGACCTCTTGATGCATCATCATTTCCCCCCTTTTCTATTTCTTTTTTATACCAAAGATTCTGGTTCTTGACCCGTAAACACTTTTCTTTATTTTGTTTCCTGATTCGACTGACTCTGTTTCGGTTTCTTCATCTCCGGAATCCTTACCTCTTCTAAATTCATTTTGAAGCCTCTGAAGCTACTCCCGATGATCATCGAGTATTCGCCTTTCTTCCTCCCTCCGACGTCCTTCTTCCTTTGGATGTTCCTTGCTAACTTCTTTGATGTGATTGTTGCCATCCTTTGAAAGTAAAGATTATGGTTTTGCCTCGCTCTTGTTGTTCTCACTTCTGTGAAGTTCAAGTTTCCTCGATTTCCACTCTTTCTTCTCCGACTTGTTCCCAGCACCATACGATGCTCCACTATCGATGTGCTCCGGCGTCTCCAGCGTATCCTTGCTCAACACTTTCAACTTTTCAAGCACAGCACGCATCATGTGATCCATAGTCCTTCGCCATTCATCATTTTGCACGGCTCTGCAGTTATTATCATACAACTATTGGAACCAAAGTAGTTTGTTTAATTTCTAAGTTTTGATGATTTACAAAAAGGTTAAAATTTAATTGGCAAAGTGTTAGCAGAAATCTAACAAGTGCCTTCACCCTTGAAAAATCTGAAAATATATAAGTTAAAGTGTTAGGTCTATTTATAATGCAAAACGCGTCACATGTAATTTAATTCTTTAATTGAAAGATTCCCTGAGTGGACGAGTCCATTCTACCACCGGAAGGATTTCTTTTAAATCAAGTGCCACGTCAGTGGACGAGCGCTTGAATGCATACTGGTGGACGGAGAAGTCTCCTTTTAGTAGATGCGAGTTGCTCTCCAAGAAAAACATTAATTACTAAGTGCCACGTCAATGGACGGAGATCTTAAGCAACTCAAGTTCTTGCAAGACCAATGAATTAAGTAGACGTAAAATTTGTTGCCACGTTAGTGGACGAAGCCTTAAAAGTATTCTTACTGACCTTGCTTTACAATTGTTTTCATGGAAGAAGATTTTGAGCCTTGATATCTTATTTAATGCAATCTGGACCATATTGAATTTATTTCAAATGATTGATATTTATTTCAATGGAATATATGTTCTTTACATTTGTTTTATCTGGTTAATGCCTTGATCCTTTGTGAGAAAAGTCATAGTACTATCAAGGAAATACAAAATCAAATAGTACAATTGGAATTGCAAAACGACCTGTACGATGACAACTTTTTTGCTGGACAAAAGCTAGATTATACACAAAGGAGGAAAGAAAGATTTTAAGGTACGATTGCTCAGGACAGTGAGCCTCCATTTTGTGCTTTCCTGATAACCAAGGATGCTTTTCAACACGGCCAAAATCAAGTTATCAGTCTCAACGGATATCATGCATTTAATGCTATCTCTAAACGGGACTATTCAAATAACCGTTGAAGATTTGCAAGAGAAGTTGAAGATGTAACACCCTGTTTTCCAGAATTAATTTGATTAAGCTGGTTATATTGTGTTGGATTTATCGTTCAAGGGCTTAGTGGGATTTTTGGTGAAAGTCCCTTTCTGGTACATGAGCACGCCCGTGCTCATTAGCCAGCAAGCCCGTGCTTAAAGTCAGAAGCGTGTTTCTGATTTTTAGTTGAGCACGCCCGTGCTCAACAGTGAGCACCCGTGCTCAACAGTTAGCACGCCCGTGCTCAACGTGTTGACCGCGTCTCGTAACGTTAAGTTGAGCACGACCGTGCTCAAGGGTGAGCACGACCGTGCTCAGGTGTGAGATTTATATTAACAAAACAGATTTCGAGGGTTTACGTTTAAACCTAGTTTTTGGTGGAAGCGGCCTGTGTGTGCGGCCAGAACGAGCCTTCTTCCGTTTTCTTCCATCTTGACCAATCTCTGAGTGTTGGAGACTCTTGGGAGACCGTTGGTTATCAGTGTTTACTACCTAGGTAACGTTTCTTCCCTGTCTAAGTTTCCTTTTCCATTATTGTGAATAGGGAACTAATCTTTGGTGTTTTATTGATCCAAGGTTCATTTTAGTGTGAGCTGCTGTAAAGGGAGGAACCGATTCGTTGTTTGGGACACCGAAAGAGCTACCTTCAATCCAGGTATGGGGAGAAGGGTAGTGTGATCATAGGCTCGGGGTTAGAGTAGAGTAAAGGGGTCCCCATGGCCTCGGTTTTGTTTATATGATAATCTGGTTATGCATGTATACTTGTTGGTTATTTGATAACATGTTAATGATTGATAATATGTTATGTTTATGTTCATGGTTGTTGAGTTTATGTTGGTTGCATTGCTATGAACATGTTGATATTGTTGGATGATGCCACTGTTACGTTGATGTTGATTTTATTGCTGAGTTTAATCCGTAAAATACATTGATAACTGATTTAGGGTGTTCACTGATTAAATCTTAAAAATTGGTTAAAACACAGCCTCTGTTCCTGCCCAGAACAACACTATCGCGTGATGAGCACGACCGTGCAGAACAGGGAGCACGACAGTGCTCCCAGTTGAATTCTGGGTAAATGGCCGCGCTGTTCAGCACGGCCGTGCAGGACAAAGAGCACGACCGTGCTGCCGAGCACGACCGTGCTCAATAAGAAGCACGACCGTGCTTCACTTAAAGGGGAGCACGCCCCTCACGTGCTTAAGCACGACCGTGCTGGGTTACGAGCACGACCGTGCTGGGTTACGAGCACGACCGTGCTGGGTTACGAGCACGACCGTGCTCAACCCACTGAGACAGAACCGAATTAAAGTACTTAAGGGGTTTTAAACCCCATTCCCCAATGATGATTAATTGATTAGACAATCCGGTTGATAATACTAAAAATAATTAAAGATCATGAGATGGTGAGGTGTTAAGTCGATGCCCTTTTGGGTGCCGCAAACTGATGAGCTGTGCCTTTGTGCTTTTTGGCCAAGGAAGCCTTGACCCCGTGGTTTGGGTTTAAAGGTGTTGAGGTTGCTGTGTACCTTGGTGGCCGAGAGTTTGCCCCAGGTACTGCGGTTGATTCCGTTTAAGTCCTCAGGTAGATTCCGCGAGGCAAGTTGTTGTGGTTGATTCGGCTGTTATCTTCGGTCGTTTCCGTTGGAGTTATGGAGATGGTGTTGCCGTTGTTGTTGTGTTGCATACGCATAGCATCGGAGTTGTTGATTAGGGATGTTCGACATATGGGAGATCGTCCTAGAGTACGGCGATCTGGCCATCCACGGTTGGAGTAGATTCTCCTAGCGCCCCCGTGACGAGGCATTCGTTGGTTTGATGCGTTGGCTATCCAAGGAGTAGATTCTCCGGCGTTGAGTAGATTCTCAATGTGGATATTTAACTCTGAAGTCGTTCATCCCGAGTTTAGTGGATCCACATGCATTGTTGGTTTAGCGGAGTAGGACTACATTGCACTGCATAGCATAATGATGATGTTGATGTTTGGTGTAATGCTGATGTGTTTACTGTTTACTTTACTTCCTACCTCTTGCTATATATGATTACATGAACTTACTCCCCATGTTTGTTTGTGTTTGGCCTGATTGGCATTTTGTAGAGGATGACGAGCAGCCCGGAGAGGAGTGACTCTGAGGAGCCGCCACTCATTGTACGGCTAGTTTATCTTATCGTAGTTGTTAGTTTCAGTTGTAATTCCTTGGATTTTATTCCGGAACGGTTATACCAGCTCTGTATGTGACATCGGGGTTGGGTTATATTTATTGGTTGTTATGTTTTGACTATTGAAAACTCATTTCAATTTCCGCGTTGTAAACGGTTCATGTGGGACTTTTCTACCCATGGACAATTGTTTATTTTATTCAATAATTGCATGTTTTTCATTTAATTGTTTTTAAATTAAATGGCTTTTAAAATGCGGGGTAGAAGGGTGTCACATTTAGTGGTATCAGAGTAGTTCGACCTTGTTCGGACGTGGCATGAGTCTGTTGTGAGTCTGTTGTGTGACTCTTGTGTGAATTATCTATACTTGTATAGATAATGATGTTTTGAGTTAGTTGCCTGTCGCTTTTACTCGCTTAGGTTTCTGTATTAAGAGTTGTGTTGGACTTGTACAGGAACTAATGGCCGGTAGAGGACTCAACGATCAGGCGATTGCTGACGCATTGGCACTCCAAGCCAATGCTATTGGCCAAGTTAACCCTAACAATGGTGGGTCCGCTAAGTTCCAGGGACTGGATGAGTTCCAGAGGAACAACCCTCCATCGTTCAAGGGCGCGTACGATCCGGAAAGAGCTTTGTTGTGGTTGAGGGAGACAGAGAAGATCTTCCGAGCCATGGATTGCAACGATCAGCAGAAGCTCATCTTTGCTACCTTCATGCTGACCGAGGAGGCAGAGCACTGGTGGGATAACTGCAGGCAAAGGATGCAGGCTGAGGGCACAGCGGTTACATGGGCTGTGTTCAGGCAGAGATTCCTGGAGAAGTACTTTCCAGCGGATATCAGAGACAAGAAGGAGATGGAGTTCTTGTCTTTGAGGCAGGGATCGCTGTCAATCGGTGACTATGTGGCCAAGTTTGAGGAGCTGGTGAGGTACTACACTCTTTACCAGCATGAGACAGATGACCGCTCGAAGTGTGTGAAGTTTAAGGCTGGACTCCGACATGAGATCAAGCAGGCCATCAGCTACCTGGAGATCAGAGTTTTCCCTATTCTGGTCAACAAGTGCGGGATCTATGAGGATGCCAGCCAGTTCAGAGCTGCCAGTTCCAGAGGATTGGACAATCAGAGTAGCAAGAGGGCTGATCAAAGGGACAAGGGCAAGCAGCGGTGTGCCCCTTCGGGCAAGGACTTCAAGCAGAGTGGCAGGAAGCCCCAGTTTCAGCAGAATAGCTTTAGGGGTAGGTTCTCTGATGCCCCTAGAGCTACGAGGTGTGGAAAGTGTGGAGCACAGGACCACTATTCGTCCTAGTGCAAGGAAACACAGGTCATCTGCTTCAAGTGTGGCAAGCCAGGACACATCAGCCGCGAGTGTGATGGAGCTAAGGCCGAGCCTCCCGGCGCTAGCAAGAATCAGAAGTCCCAGGCCAACAGACTGAAGACCACTGGGAGAGTCTTTATTCTTAGTGGAGCCGAAGCCTCCGAGTCTGATGACTTGATCCAAGGTACGTGTTTAATTGATGGAACTCAATTAACTGTATTGTATGATTCGGGTGCTACTCACTCGTTTATATCGAATGATAGGGTCAAGAGTCTTAATTTGCCTGTTACCTTCCTTGAGTTTGATTTGTTGGTTTCTACACCTACAAATAAACCTGTTTCCACTTCTTATGCATGCAAGAACTGTCATATTGTTATAAATGATAAAACTTTTGTTGCCGATCTTGTATGCTTACCTTTGAAAGACCTGGACATTATTCTGGGTATGGACTGGTTATCTTCCAACCACGTCCCTCTGAATTGTTTTGATAAAACCCTGGTTTTTGGAACTCCAAAGGAGTCTAAGAATCCAGACCTTCTCTCTGCCAGGCAAGTACGAGCTTCGATGAGAGACGAAGCCCAAGTATACATGATGTTAGCTTCCCTGGATGTAAAGAGCAGCCCTCCTGATGTCGCCAGCATGCCAGTTGTGCGAGAGTTTCCTGAAGTGTTTCCGGGGGATGTTTATAACTTACCCCCAGAAAGAGATGTTGAGTTTACCATAGATTTAGTGCCTGGCACCGGGCCAATCTCCATAGCACCCTATAGAATGTCTCCTCTAGAGCTAGCTAAGTTGAAGGAACAGTTGGAGGACCTGATAAAAAAGAAGTTCATTAGGCCGAGTGTGTCTCCGTGGGGAGCACCTGTGTTGTTGGTGAAGAAGAAGGATGGTAATATGAGGTTGTGTGTCGACTTTCGACAACTCAACAAGGTGACCATAAAGAATCGGTATCCCCTCCCTAGGATTGATGATCTTATGGACCAGTTGATGGGCACTTGCGTCTTTTCAAAGATAGATTTGAGGTCAGGGTACCACCAGATTCGGGTTAAGTCTGAGGACATCCCGAAGACAGTGTTTAGGACGCGATATGGTCACTATGAGTACTTGGTTATGCCTTTCAGTATGACCAACGCTCCTGCGGTCTTCATGGACTACATGAATAAGACCTTTCACCCTTACTTGGATAAGTTTGTGGTGGTGTTCATAGATGACATCTTAGTGTACTCCAAGAGTAAGGAGGAACATGAGGAACACCTCAGGGTCGTCTTGCAGACCCTTAAGGAGAAGCAGTTGTATGCTAAGTTGTCTAAGTATGAGTTCTGGTTAGAGGAAGTGAGCTTTTTAGGACATGTCATCTCTAAGGGTGGCATAGCAGTGGACCCAGCTAAGGTAGAGACGGTGCTCCAGTGGGAAGCGCCGAAGTCTGTAACCGAGATTAGGAGTTTCTTGGGATTAGCCCGGTATTATAGGCGGTTTATAGAAGGTTTCTCTAAGATAGCTTTACCCTTAATCCGTCTCACCAAAAAGGGTCAATTGTTTATGTGGGACTCTAAGTGTGAAGAGAGTTTCCAAACCCTTAAGAATAGGTTGACATCAGCACCAGTTTTAGTTTTGCCAGATCCTAGTGAACCCTTCGTAGTTTACTACGATGCTTCTAAGCAAGGGTTAGGTGGTGTGCTGATGCAGAATGGTAAGGTAGTAGCTTACGCTTCGAGGCAGTTGAAAACCCACGAAAAGAACTACCCTACCCACGACCCAGAGTTAGGAGCTGTGGTATTTGCCTTAAAGATTTGGAGGCATTACCTGTATGGAGCGAGGTTTGAGGTCTTTAGTGATCATAAGAGTTTGAAGTATCGCTTTAATCAAAAGGAGTTGAATATGGGGCAGCGTAGGTGGATGGAGTTTTTAAAGGATTATGACTTCGAGCTGACCTATCACCCAGGAAAGGCCAATGTAGTGGCCGATGCCTTGAGTAGGAAAGCCCTGCATGTCTCCGCTTTGATGGTTAGGGAGATGGATCTGATTGAGGAGTCTAGGGACCTTAGTCTAGCTTGTGAGCTTACCCCTAAGAGTATTAGGCTTGGTACCTTGAAGGTTACCAACAGTCTGATGGATCAGATTAGAGAGGGTCAGAGGTTAGACAAGTTTCTCTTAGACCAGCGAGAGTTGTTCGCTCAGGGTAGAGACCTAAGTTTTAAGGATGGTAGTGATGGTATCTTAAGGTTTAAGGATAGAGTTTGTGTGCCAGATGTTCCTGAGCTTAGGAGGTTGATCTTAGAAGAAGGTCATACGAGTGGGTTGAGCGTGCACCCAGGTGCCACAAAGATGTATCAGGACCTTAAGAGGATGTTTTGGTGGCCTAGGATGAAAAATGATGTAGCCGAGTTTGTGTATGTATGCCTAGTTTGTCAGAAGGCTAAGATAGAGCACCAAAGGCCTTCGGGTAAGTTGCAACCTTTGAGTATCCAGAATGGAAATGGGATAGCATCTCCATGGATTTTGTGTCTGGACTCCCTAGGACTCCAGCTGGTTTTGAGGCTATATGGGTTGTTGTGGATAGACTGACTAAGTCCGCCCATTTCATTCCGATGAATATGGAGTATCCATTGGAGAAGTTAGCTAAGCTGTACATCAAAGAGATAGTTAGGCTTCATGGTGTACCCTCTAGCATAATTTCAGATAGAGACCCGAGGTTTACCTCTAGGTTTTGGAATAGTTTGCAAGAGGCTTTAGGGACAAAGCTTAGGCTTAATTCAGCTTACCACCCACAGATTGATGGGCAGTCTGAGCGGACCATCCAGTCCTTAGAGGACTTGTTGAGGGCTTGTGTGTTTGAACAGTCAGGAAGTTGGGACAAGTTTTTGCCCCTGATAGAGTTCACCTACAACAACAGTTTCCATTCCAGCATTGGGATGGCACCTTATGAAGCTCTGTATGGGAGGAGATGTAGGACACCCTTGTGTTGGAGCGAACCTAGTAATAGTGTGGTGCTAGGGCCAGAGATAGTCCAGGAAACAACAGAAAAGATTAAGTTGGTTCAGGAAAAGATGAGAGTTGCACAGAGTAGGCAGAAGAGCTACCATGATAAGAGGAGGAAGGCGCTCGAATTCCAGGAAGGCGATCATGTATTCTTGAGAGTTACCCCGACGACTGGGGTAGGTAGAGTGATGAAGGCGAGGAAACTTACTCCGAGTTTCATTGGTCCTTACCAAATCCTCAAAAGAGTCGGCGAAGTCGCCTACCAGATAGCCTTACCCACGTTCTTGTCAAATCTACACAATGTTTTTCATGTGTCACAACTCAGGAAGTATATTCATGACCCTAGTCACGTGATAGTACCCGACGCTATACAGTTGAAAGAGAACCTGACGTTTGAGGTGTTACCTCTTCGAGTCTAGGATAGGAGGGTGAAGCAGCTAAGAGGCAAGGAAATTCCGTTGGTCAAAGTGGTTTGGAGTGGGGCAACTGAGGAAAGTGCTACTTGGGAGCTGGAGAGCAAGATGATGGAAGCGTACCCGCATCTTTTTCCTTCAGGTACGTGTAAATTTCGAGGAAGAAATTTTTATAAGGGGGGTGGAGTTGTAACACCCTGTTTTTCAGAATTAATTTGATTAAGCTGGTTATATTGAGTTGGATTTATCGGTCAAGGGCTTAGTGGGATTTTTGGTTAAAGTCCCTTTCTGGTAAATGAGCACGCCCGTGCTCATTAGCCAGCAAGCCCGTGCTTAAAGTCAGAAGCGTGTTTCTGATTTTAAGTTGAACACGACTGTGCTCAACAGTGAGCACGCCCGTGCTCAACGTGCTGACCGCGTCTCGTAACGTTAAGTTGAGCACGACCGTGCTCAAGGGTGAGCACGACCGTGCTCAGCTCTGAGATTTATATTAACGAAACAGAGTTCGAGGGTTTACGTTTAAACCTAGTTTTTGGTGGCAGCAGCCTCTGTGTGTGCGGCCAGAACGAGCCTTCTTCCGTTTTCTTCCATCTTGACCAATCTCTGAGTGTTGGAGACTCTTGGGAGACCGTTGGTTATCAGTGTTTACTACCTAGGTAACGTTTCTTCCCTGTCTAAGTTTCCTTTTCCATTATTGTGAATAGGGAACTAATCTTCGGTGTTTTATTAATCCAAGGTTCGTTTTAGTGTGAGCCGCTGTAATGGGAGGAACCGGTTCATTGTTTAGGACACCGAAAGAGCTACCTTCAATCCAGGTATGGGGAGAAGGGTAGTGGGATCATAGGCTCGGGGTTAGAGTGGTGTAAAGGGGTCCCCATGGCCCCGGTTTTGTTTATATGATAATCTGGTTATGCATGTATACTTGTCGGTTATTTGATAACATGTTAATGATTGATAATATGTTATGTTTATATTCATGGTTGTTGAGTTTATGTTGGTTGCATTGCTATGAACATGCTGATATTGTTGGTTGATGCCACTGTTACGTTGATGTTGATTTTATTGCTGAGTTTAATCCGTAAAATGCATTGATAACTGATTTAGGGTGTTCACTGATTAAATCTTAAAAATTGGTTAAAACACAGCCTCTGTTCCTGCCCAGAACAGCACTGTCGCGCGATGAGCACGACCGTGCTGAACAGGGAGCACGACCGTGCTCCCAGTTGAATTCTGGGTAAATGGCCGCGCTGTTCAGCACGGCCGTGCAGGACAAAGAGCACGACCGTGCTGCCGAGCACGACCGTGCTCAATAAGAAGCACGACCGTGCTTCACTTAAAGGGGAGCACGCCCCTCACGTGCTTAAGCACGACCGTGCTGGGTTACGAGCACGACCGTGCTCAACCCACTGAGATAGAACCAAATTAAAGTACTGAAGGAGTTTTAAACCCCATTCCCCAATGATGATTAATTGATTAGACAATCCGGTTGATAATACTAAAAATAATTAAAGATCATGAGATGGTGAGGTGTTAAGTCGATGCCCTTTTGGGTGCCGCAAACTGATGAGCTGTGCCTTGGTGCTTTTTGGCCATGGTGGCCGAGAGTTTGCCCCAGGTACTGCGGTTGATTCCGTTTAAGTCCTCAGGTAGATTCCGCGAGGCAAGTTGTTGCGGTTGATTCCGCTATTATCTTCGGTCGTTTCCGTTGGAGTTATGGAGGTGGTGTTGCCGTTGTTGTTGTGTTGCACACGCATAGCATCGGAGTTGTTGATTAGGGATGTTCGACATAGGGGAGATCGTCCTAGAGTACGGCGATCTGGCCATCCACGGTTGGAGTAGATTCTCCTAGCGCCCCCGTGACGAGGCATTCGTTGGTTTGATGCGTTGGCTATCCAAGGAGTAGATTCTCCGGCGTTGAGTAGATTCTCAATGTGGATATTTAACTCCGAAGTCGTTCATCCCGAGTTTAGTGGATCCACATGCATTGTTGGTTTAGCGGAGTAGGACTGCATTGCACTGCATAACATAATGATGATGTTGATGTTTGGTGTAATGCTGATGTGTTTACTGTTTACTTTACTTCCTACCTCTTGCTGTATATGATTACATAAACTTACTCCCCATGTTTGTTTGTGTTTGGCCTGATTGGCACCTTGCAGAGGATGACGAGCAGCCCGGAGAGGAGTGACTCTGAGGAGCCGCCACTCATTGTAGGGCTAGTTTATGTTATCGTAGTTGTTAGTTTCAGTTGTAATTCCGTGGATTTTATTCCGGAACGGTTATACCAGCTCTGTATGTGGCATCGGGGTTGGGTTATATTTATTGGTTGTTATGTTTTGACTATTGAAAACTCATTTCAATTTCCGCGTTGTAAACGGTTCATGTGGGACTTTTCTACCCACGGACAATTGTTTATTTTATTCAATAATTGCATGTTTTTCCTTTAATTGTTTTTAAATTAAATGGCTTTTAACATGCGGGGTAGAAGGGTGTCACAGAAGACCACTATATATAGAAGGTCTCAAGCTCTGAAGAACAACTTTTGCCATTTGAACATTTGCAAGCTCATATTTCCTTTATAAAGCAAAAGTCTGTAATTCTTAAGGTTGAATATTTGTAAAAATATTCAGTAGATCTTAAACCTTCATACCCTCACATATAGTGAGTTAGAAAGATCTTAGAAAAATCTATGTGATTGATTTAGAGCCTGAAGATGTTTGGTAAGAAAGCAAGACTTGTAGCCTGGAGAGGTGTAGAATACTTGTTGTAAAACTATTTGGATATAGTGGAGAAAATCCTTCAAGTAGAAGGGACTGGACGTAGCTCTTGGTTGGAAGAGAGTGAACCAGGATAAAATACCTGAGTGAATCTTCTATCCCTTATCTTTTACCGCTTTAGTTTATTCATACTAACTGTGAGATTTGAATCTGTTTTTGTTAATCTTTAAAAAGTTTTTATTGTGTGCTTTCCTTCAGCTTTCTACTTCTTGTGTGAGAAAATATTTTTGAAAAAGGTATTTTCGAAAAATAATTAACAAACACAATTCAACCCGTCCCCCCTCCCCTTCTTGTGTTTGCCTGTGCCAACTTCAACAACCTCCCTTCAACATTCTCAATTATCATTATCTAATTTATTGTTAATTTGTTCCTAATTAAGCACTATAAAATAAAACAAAATTGCAACTGCTCAACGCGCAGGGCACAATCTAGTTTATATAAGTTAAACCTCATGTTTTGGCAATGACATGACTTGTTTGCGTAACAAGGACTTGTTTGCCACACCTTGTTGACAAAAGGCCAATATATTCTTGCCAACGAATATGTGTCATATTGTAAAGTAGAATGATGGTTATATAAATCCTGATTAATAACATATCTAGATATTACATGGTATATTCTTTTAAAATTATAATAGGGCTTGTGTATTAAATTTGGTAAATGTTTAAGATTAATAAAGAGATGAACTCTTATTGAATCCAATGAGTAATTATTTCTAATATTGCCGCAATGCAACGAGATAGATCATTTCCATTTCATATGTAGTGGAATTTATTCAATTTCTATTATCATATTAAAATAATAGAAAATGGTAGTTTACTTCTCTTGCTTTTATATTACATTTGCAGGTTCAACAATCCCTTAACGAACAATATATGACACATTCTCTTAACATGAATAAGAAGTAACATTCCCTAGAGCATTTCAAGTAACTGTAACACGAACCAAGTAATTATACGGATATATATTTGAACTGCTCTTTGTTAGCACCTTGCAACTACTAATTGTTGGTGTCTGCCAACATTTCATTTTTCATTTTTCCCTTTCGAGTTGGATAACAAAATCAAATCTTTAGTTTACCTTTAGTTGCTTATGTATATTTTCAAATCTTAAAAACCAAACCATCTGAGCATGCAACTCGTACGCAAGTGATGTTAGTCCAGAACTTATCCAGCTAAGCTATATGTAAATTAAATACTTGATTTAAATATATCGCAGAAAGCAGTATTGAAGCAAGGAAGTGGGAAGTATAAAGATGTAACAACACCAAGTCACTTCTCAAAAAATAAATACATCACTTCTCATACAAACTTGGATTTTGGATACCTTAACTAGTGTCCTTAGAACACTAACTAGCATTCTCCGTTTTCTTATTTGGACATCTAAAGTAGCTCCAATTGTGTAATTAAAATATGCATGTATATAATTTGTTGCCTGGTTTTGAAAAATGCACAAACTAAATACTGAAAATGGAAATGATATCAATTTAGACGATAGCAATAAAAAAATGAAGCACCCATGAGAAGCATGGTAAGAAACATAACTAATATATTGATGTCAATATTGATGTTATATTCTAAAGAAATATACAAGTTGCTCCTTGGATAAGGTAAATATTTCCAACAATTAATACTTAAAAGATACAACAATATAGTAAGAATACATTGTCAAGGAACATTAGGTGGTAATCTCCATTCATATGCCCAGTTTACAACTAATACATTTATGCCAAGTTGGTATATGTAGCATTCTATAAACATACAACTTGCTACTTGTAACAACCCCCCCCCCCCTGGGCATTACTACGGAAACACATGCGAAAATAAATTAAAAATAATTTTACTGGTTGCTTTCGGAAATTGATCTATTTTGATGTCGAAAAATCTGGGTATAAAATTTTTTCTTAAACGGAAAGCTCAAGAAAACCAAGATACACAGACATTAAAACAGTAAATCCTATACATAACAAAGTCACCACGACATACACAGTATTTTGTTTACGCTAACTGTGGGGATTTGATCCTGAGATTGTTAATCTTTCAAAGATCATTTTCTTGTGTGTGCTTATATATCTTCTGCTTGAGAAAACTTTTTAAGAAAAGGTTGTATTTTGAAAAATATTAACAAACACAATGCAACCCCCTTCATGTGTTTGCCTATGTCAAATTCAATTACATGTTATATTCTTTTAAGATTATAATAGGGCTCATGTACTGAATTTGGAAAATGTTTAAGATTAATAAAGAGACGAACTCTTACTGAATCCAATAAGTAATTATTTCTAATATTGCCGCAATGCAACGAGATAGATCGTTTCCATTTCATATATAGTGGAATTTATTCAATTTCTATTATCATATTAAAATAATAGAAAATGTTAGTTTACTTCTCTTGCTTTTATATTACATTTGCAGGTTCAACAATCCCTTAACGAACAATATATGACACATTCTCTCAACATGAATAAGAAGTAACATTCCCCTGGAGCATTTCAAGTAACTGTAGCACGAAACAAGTAATTATACGAATATATATTTGAAACTGCTCTTTGTTAGCACCTTGCAACTACTAGTTGTTAGTGTCTGCCAACATTTCATTTTTCATTTTTGCCTTTCGAGATGGATAACAAAATCGAATCTTTAGTTTTCCTTTAATTGCTTATGTATATTTTCAAATCTTAAAAACTAAACCATCTAAGCATGCAACTCGTACGCAAGTGATGTTAGTCCAAAACTTATCCAGCAAAGATGTAAATTAAATATTGGATTTAAATATATCGCAGAATGTAGTATTCAAGCAAGGAAGTGGGAATTATAAAGATGTAACAACACCAAGTCATTTCTCAAAAAAATAAATGCATCACTCCCATACAGACTTAGATTTTGGATACCTTAACTAGTGTCGTTAAAACACTAACTAGCCTTCTCCATTTTCTTATTTGGACATCTAAAGTAGCTCCATTTGTGTAATCAAAATATGATTGTATATAATTTGTTGCCAGGTTTTGAAAAATGTACAAACTAAATACTGAAAATGGAAATGGTGTCAACTTAGACGATAGCAATACAAAATTGAAGCACCCATGAGAAGCATGGTAAGTGTAACACCCTGTTTTTCTGTTAAGTGCTTTTGTATGCTTGTTTGGTTGGTTAAGCCTTGAGACTTAGCTTGAGGGCTAAGTGGGACTTCTAGGCTTGAAATCCCTTCTCTTAGGCTTGTGCCTTGTGACCTTCTGGGTCACAAGCACAACCTTGCTTGTTAAGGAGCACGACTGTGCTTGTTGTGAGTGAGTGTCTCGCTGACACTGAGTTGAGCACGCCCATGCTCAACAGTGAGCACGACCGTGCTCAATGGCAGGACGCACTTCGCAAGCGCCAAGTTGAGCACGACCTTGCTCACCAGGAGCAATACCGTGCTCAAGTATGTGCCTTTAAATATGGAACAACAACCGAGGGTTACGTCAAAACCCTATTTTGGCATTAGCAACTTCCCAGTGCAGCTGCAACCCCTTCGTTCCCTATTTTCTCTAAACTCCTTTCGTTATTGGAGCAATGGAGACCCTTGAGAGCGTCTAGTTCGTTAGTGCCATTATTAGAAAGGCTTCGAAGATGTTCGAGCTGGTTAAGAGAACCAGTTTGTCGTTTGGTTGTTACAGTTGAATCTCCAATCCAGGTATGGGAGAAGAATAGTGTATACACTAGGCTAGGGGGTAGCGTAAGATGAGGGGTTCCCATAACCCGTTTATTGTTGTTATAACTGTTATTAATGATATGTTATGTTTGATTATGAATATGCCTTAATTATTGTTGATGCCATGATCTGCCTGGTTATATGAATTATTGTTATGTTGTCAGTTGGCTAATTGGTATGCCTCTTTGCTATAGTGTTATGATGTTAAATGTTAAATAGTGTATGTTGATGAATAATTTTGTTGAATTCCATTGGTTTATTTATAATGATGTTATGAGATTGCTATTGGCTGTTGTTATCGATGATGTTGATTGCTGATGTACTTAATTCGTTGAATATGTTAATAAGACCCTAAACAGATTTAATTAGGACTCTTAGTTAACATAAGAATTAATGGGTTAATCCCCTAAAGTTTCATAAGACATGAACTGTTAGTGAGAGGTGAGGAATGATGCCATCTGGATTAGTCCAAGGACCCTAGGATCTGATTTGAGAGCGTTAGGGAGCCAAGAACTCCAAGAACATAATTGAGTATGCCCAGAACAGTACGACTGACCCAGGAGCACTGCCGTGTTGAACCGGGAGCACGACCATGCTCTCAGTTAAATTCTGGAAGGCAGGCCGCGCATTGAGCACGGCCGTGCAGGACAGTGAGCACGACCGTGCTTCACTTAAGTGACAACACGACCGTGCTGGGGTGAGCACTCCCGTGCTCCCCTTATTGGTCAGAACCTGAGATTAAAGGAATTAAGTGGTGTTTCACCCCAAATGTTCTCAATAATGTGATAAGACACCAATCGAATAATGATGAGTTAGATAACTTAATTAAAGGATAATGAAGATAATAAAGAATAATAAGCTGGTTAAGCCGATACCCGTTGGGTTACCGCACATTGATACACTTTGGTGCTTTTTGGCCAAAGTGCCCTCGATGCTTTTTGGTTGAGGCATTGATGAGTTGAACCTTGGTGTTTTTTGGCCAAGACGTTGATGTTGATGTTGTTGATGATGGTGATAAGTCTTGGGTGCTTATTGGTCCAAGCAAAGGAGGTGGTTGCCTTGTGTGGTGCTTGCTCATGCATTCATACGTTGAAGTTGATTAGTGGTGGATGTTCAACATAGGGGAGGTCGTCCAAGTTATGATGATCTAGCCTGAGTCTCGGGTGATTCACCCAAGGTTTGGTGAACCGTGCGCCCCCGAGGTGGCGTATCCAGTTTTGATACGTCGGCTATCCAAGGGGTTCACCCATGGTTTGGTGAACTGCCGTCGTTGGTGCTTTTATGGCCAATGTGGATATGTAACTCCGAAGTTGACTTCCTGAGATAGTTGGATCCACATGCATAATGGAGTAGCGGAGTAGTATTGCACCGCATAGCATCTATTGACTGTTGACTTGTAATATGTAAATGATGATGTATGATGTTTGTTGCTATGCCTGATATGATGTATGTTCATCTTATTCGCTATTCCCATGCCATTGTGTTTACATGATTTATTACTCCATGTTTTCCTGTTTCTGTTGTTGCATGTATTTCTTTATGCAAAGGACGGCGAGCAGCCTGTTGAGGAGTGACTCCGAGGAGCCACGAATTAGTTAGGTTCCTATTTTCATAGTTAGTTTTAGTTACAATGTGTTCCTTTTATCCAAATTTTATTTTAATCAAATAAATGCATATTTTTATAACTCTTTTAAGTAAATGTTTTATATTAATGTGCGGGTAGAAGGGTGTCACAGTAAGAAACATAACTAATATATTGATGTCAAGATTGATGTTATATTCTAGGGTAAAGGCCCATTTTGGTCCCTGACAAATATTGCGTGGGCCATTTTAGTCCTTGACAAAAAAAAAGTGCTCCGTTAGTCCCTGACAATCACTAACGTGGGACAAGTTAGTCCTTGAGTTGACTTGCGTGTGCCAATGCCCGTTAGTTTGCTGACGTGGCCGTTAATTAATCCTATTTGGCCGTTAACTATGCCATGTTGGAATTTTATTTGTTTTTCTTTTTTTTTTCCTTTCACATGACCAAAACGACGTAGTTTTGGATAAAAAACTCAAACCCTCTCTCCCACCACACTCTTCCAGGTGCCCACTCTTCCATCAACCTCCTCAAACTCCCTTTCAACAGTTCCGACCATGGCCCCCCTCCAAATACAAAGAACACCGACAGCGTCTCTTACCACCTCGTTCTCAAACTCCTCGATGCCACCACTACCCTTAAGCAACCCTTCAAACAACTCATCCAAAACCTCATACAAAAACAAAAACAACAACCCCATCAAATAACCATCATCGTTAACGTCTTCTTTGGTTAGACTTCAATGGGTCGTGAGGCCACCCATTGGTTTCGACATAAACTCGGAGTTCAAAGCAAAAGAGTGGGTGGAACTAGATGGTGGAATCGCTGAGTCATGGACATCCCAAGTTGAGGTTCTGTCACACGATGTTGTGTCTCTGTTTTTTAGTCATTGTGGGTGGAACTCGGTGGTGGAATCGTTGAGTCATGGGTTCCGATTCTTGGGTGGCCAATGGTGGCAGAACAGTTCTTCACTTCTTCCCTTCCTTTCCAATTCGGTTCTGTAACTTGCGAATTTCGATTAATCGCGAGAAGGTTCGAATCCTAGGTTAGGGTTTTCGAGATTGAGTCAATCAAAGGATTTGCAGGTGTAACGTTCCCAGAGGATGGAGGAATCTGGGAGGGAATAAGTGAAGGGGTCTAAGGGGAGAGTGGTTGAGGTTTTGGGATGGGTTTTGGAGAAGCATCGCCGTCGTGGGATGGGTTTTGGAGAAGCATCGCCGCCATTGGGTTTTATTTTGTTTGAGATTTGGGTGGAGGCGTGTGAGGTGGTTGATGGTGGCGCGTATGGTGTGGAGTTGGTGGAGGAGTTGGTCTGGGACTGGTGGGGACTATTTGTGGCTTTTAGGGTGGAGGTATGGAGCGGTTCAGCAAATAAAGAAAGATAAAGATGAGCCGATGAAGAAGATAGGAGGACTGGAGGAGAGAAGCTTCAGGACAGATACAAAATATGACCAAAATGACGTCGTTTTGTCCTTTGAAAAGGAAAAAAATTGAAAAAATAAAATAAAATTCCAACAAAGCATACTTAACGGACACATCAGACGAATTAACTGCCACGTAAGCCAACTAATGGGCGCTGGCACACGCTGGTCAACTGAGGGACTAACGTGTCCCACGTTAGTGATTGTTAGGGACTAACGGAGCACTTATTTTTTGTCAAGGACTAAAATGGCCCACGCAATATTTGTCAGGGACTAAAATGGGTCTTTACCCTATATTCTATAGAATTATACAAGTTGCTCCTTGAATAAGGTAAATATTTCCAACAATTAATACTTAAAAGATACAACAACATAGTAAGAATACATTGTCAAGGAACATTAGGTGGTAATCTCCTTTCATATGCCCAGTTTACAACTATTATATTTATGCCAAGCTGGTAGGTGTTGTGTTATATAAACATACAACTTGCTACTGCCGTTGTGAGGAAGCATTTTGCTAATTTGACCATTAAGACAGAGACCTTCATTGAAGATTATCACAATCACTGGATTCGGTTGGTAACCACTCATGAGAATGCTTCCAACAGCAAACCCATCTGTTGTTAGTGGTAGTATATAGAAAATTAAATAGCTAAAGGGTAATGCTTTGTCTTCACACAATTGCCCCTGAAATTATACGAATTTTCAAATTGAGTGATTTCACATGCAAAAAGATTAATTCAAATTTCATAGGAATTATTAAGAAGGAGAAATGATGAGGACGGTAGAGGAAGATAATGTAAAAATGCATGGAAACATGTACCTTATGTTGGAAACCCCTCCTGAGAATGCTTCTCGATACAGAGAAAGCAAAACCCATTTGACACAAATGATAGTAGCAACTATTCATCAAGATACTGCAGTCCGATTGTTTAGAAAATGAAATAGCTAAATGGTAATTCTTCATCATCATGATTACTAGAAAGTTGATGCAAGTATAATGTAGATTGAAAAAATAAGTGACAAGGAAGGCATATGTAGATGATTGACAATGCAAGGAAAGAGAAACATGTGTTGGTGTAATGGATGGAGACTCACCAGTAGTGATGTTGCATATGTCGAGCGTCTTAAGTTTGTTTTGTCTACAAACTACAAAAGTCATTTTATAGATGTAGGAATAGAGTTAAGGACTCAAATGCAAAATGATGAGTCCACCACTTCTTGCCATAAAAATGGCACCATTGTCCCTTGATAAGATTTTTTATTTTAGATCTTCATATTCAATACTTTTAATACACTACCAAATTATTATATAATTAATGAATTATTGTTTTTCTATATTTTCAAAATAATAAATGTATTTATTTATTTATCTTTAGTACTTTTTATTAAATATTATGCAGATAATTATAAAATATTTTTAATATAATATTCCAAAAAAGTTTGTTATACCCTCATAAAAAACTTTCTTAAAATTCTCAAAATTCTTAACAAAGAAAGCAACAATCCTTTGAACCAAAATAATATGATATTTTATTGTTATAATTTTTTATTAAATATTATAATTATTGTTATAAAATATATTTTAGATGGTATATAAAAATTAATTTACTATATCCTCCAAAAATACTTTCTTAATAATTCTCTCAATTCTTAACAAATAAAGCAACAATTCTTTGAACTGAAAAATATGATACTTTATTTTTATAATTTTTTATTAATTATTATATATATTATTATAAAACATTTTTAAGTTGGTATGTCAAAATAAGCTAGCTATATCCTCCTAAAAAAACTTTATTAATAAATATTATAATGCAACAACTCGTTGAACAAAAAGATATTATATTATTAATTCTAAACCTTCATATTTAATCAATGGTTTAATTGTGATCCAATGTAACTGTAAATATTTTTTTTACATTGTAAACCAATCATAATTGTTACTTCATGCAAAATATTTGATTCTTATAATAATTATATTAAAAGTCACGCATGCAGTGATTTATAATTGGTTGATAATGAAAATATTTTATGCAGACAATACATCAAAACTAAAGTTATTAATTAATTCTTTTAATGACCTTGCTAATTATTATATAAAGAATATATCTTTATATTTTCAAAATATTAAATATATTTACTTTTATTTGATCTTTTCCTTATTGAGTGTTTATAAGAAACATAAAAAATATATATATTACTTTTTATTGCTCATAAAGAAGTAATAAAACTCGAGAAATCTATGTGCACCCCAACCTTGTGCTAAAAAAATGGCAACTGAAGGTTCCTAATAATTATATTACTTGACAGAGTCATATCATTTGAAGATAAATACTATAAATCGTATCTGGCTCATATCTAAGTTATAGAAAAAAAATATAGTTATAGTAAAAAGCTTGTTGAAGCCAAGAACTGGATGTATCTCAGAGTTGAGGGTGTACTAGGATAAATATCCTTGCGAGATTCTCTCATCCCTTAAGCTTTAATCTAAGCTGTGATTTTGTGAAAATGTTTGTCTCAGACAATATCAAATCAAATTCGTTGTAATGTCAGCTGTCCTGGTGGAGCATCTGCTTGTTGTCTTTTGAGTAAAATCTCCTATTTTCGAAAAAGATTGTGTAAACACAATTTAACCCTCTTCTCGTATTTACTTGTGGTTGTTTCACTTATCCGCTTAGAGCATGTAAACCCATCACTCCACAATTTTACATTTTGGGAATATTAGTGGGTCTCACTTTTACACATAATTTATTTTTATTTTTTACAACTTAAACACCTCATCTCTCCAATCCAGCTCCTTAAAAAAATTTACTAAATAGGCCTAACCAATAACCCTTCATCCCTACATTTCGTCAGCAATTTGTATCACTAAAGTATATTTAAGTTTTTTTATTATTATTTCTTACACCATGGCCCACACCTATGCTTGTACAGGAACTTGGTGCTTATTAGATTAGGCTCCAATAATTGGTTCTTTTTAAGAACCCTTACTGAATAAGCTAGCACCACCTTAACACCCCCGATAAAGGTGCCCTTATAAGCTAGTCGGTTCTTTTTAAGAACCTGTGCTTAATAAGCAAGCACCACTTTAACACCCCTGTTAGACCATCTCCATCCCAACAGCTTATATTTTTACTTTTTGGGGTTCTTAGATGGGTCCCACCTTAACACATAACTCATTTTTACATTTTAAAACTTAAACACCTCGTCTCTCTAGCCCAGCAACTTCAAAAAAAATTCCTAAATAGACCCCACCAGCGACCCTACTGAAGTTGACACAGGCAAACACAAGAAGAGGGGATTGAATTGTGTTGGTTAATATTTTTCGAAAACAACCTTTTCAAGAACAATTTTCTCACACAAAGAAAAAAAGGCAGAAGCAAACACACAGAAAAATAAACTTTTGAAAGAATAACAAATTCAAGTTCAAATCCCCACAGTTAGTATAAACACATAAAACTAAAGAGATGAGGGATTAGAAGATTCACGCAAGTTGTTTTATCCTGGTCCACTCTCTTCCAACCAAGAGCTACGTCCAGTCCTTTCTACTTGAAGGTTTTCTCCACTATTTTTCAAATAGATTACAGCAAGTATTCAATACCTCTCCAGGCTCAAAAGTATTCCTTTCTTACCAAGCCTCTTCAGGCTCTACCTCTAACAAAGAGTTTTTTTGGTTTCTTTGATTTTCTAACTCACTATGTGTGAGGATGTGAAAGTTTAAGATCAGATGAATATTATAACAATATTCAAGATATGATATTACAGACTTTTGCTTTCTGAAAGAATAAAAGAATGTTTGCTCGCAAGAGATTTCTTGAGACTTATGTATGTGTGCAAAAGTTGTTTCTTCAATAGTCTTGGTCTTCTGTTTATAGAGACCTTGCTCTTCTCTTCAAATTCATCAACGGTTGTATTTGAATTTTCCCGTTTAGGGATAGAATCAACAATATAATATCCGTTGTGACTCAGCTTGCTCGTGGCCATTGTACTATATGACAATATTCGTGCGTGAAACAGGCACACCTCTGAGCAAATGCAACTTGAAAAACTGTCTTGCCTTCCTTGTACAAATTCCAGCTATTCCAGCGTAAAAGGAGACAGGGTACAAGTCGTTTTGCATTGTACTATTTTGCTTTTTGCAATTCCTCAAATGTACTATGTCTCTCTCATAGAAACAAGACAATAAAACCGTTAATAACAAATAAGAAGGACCATCATATAATTGAAATAAATATCAATCATTTGAAATAAATGTTTCTATATGGTCGAGATATTGATTCTGATTATATCAAGCATTCATTGTAAGTGAAGAGCACGTCTACTTAAAAAATGCGTCTATACGCTCATAGCTAAAATTCTATTTAGCTCGTTCAATGACGTGGCAACATTTGCCCGTCCATAATCAAGTCTTTGGACTTGCTACGAATCGGTGAATAGCTTAAAATTTGCGTCTGCTAACGTGGCACATACGCTCGTCTACTTACATGAGTTAAGAGCTCGTCCACAAGCACTGTTCTATAGCTCGTCTATTCAAATTAGAGTAGAGCTCGTATATTGGTACTGTTCAAAATTCCGTCTACTAAAGCATATTCTTATAATGAAAAATATACCACATATATTGAAAGGCTCGTCTACCTGGTTGGACGCAGAGTCTATATCTTAAGAGATTTCCTTATCATATAGAATTTCGAATACCCTGTAAAACTTAGATAAGACTTGTTAGATCTTAACTGACACTTTGCCATACAATTAAGCAGTATTGATGAAAACTGGATCAAATTATAAAAAGAATAGTATTTATTGATAGAGAATGATGGTTATAATCCAGGTATTCGAGAGACCTCGTACTCTCCCACTACAATTCCCTCACAAAATCAAAGTCACCAATCCCTCCTTTCTATTATTTATAGCCTGTCATCCCACACCCACCCCTAACTAACTGACTTACTAAACTAACTAACTCACTAATTAACTAACTAACAGATTATCTATCAATACTCCCCCCTAAAAATTCACCTTGTCCTCAAGATGAACAACAGATTTCCCCAGATCCCCTTGTTTGAAGCATGTCCGTCTAGTTGTTGTAGATATATGTTACTTCTGCTCATGCTTCTTTTGATTAAATGCTCCTTTGATGTTCCCAACAGTAACCTTCCTCGTGGTGTTGGTTTGTGACCTTCTAAGGTGCACTCTTACTCCACCACCAAGACCCGACCAAGATTGAGATTGGTTTCCTCTCACTGTCACCAAAATTTTGTGGGGTTCTTCTGCTTCTCTCTCCTGTTAACCAGATCCGAACCCTGGAATTTAGGACCTCCTGACGCATCATCATTTTCCCCCTTTTCTGTTTCTTTTTTATACCCAAGATTCAGGTTCTTGACCTGTAAACACTCCTCTATTCTGGTTTCTTGATTCGACTAACTCTGTTTTTGTTTCTTCATCAATGGAATCCTTACCTCTTCTAAATTCATTTCGAAGCCTCTGAAGCTACTTCCGAAGATCATCGAGTATTCGCCTTTCTTCCTCCCTCCGACATCCTTCTTCCTTTGGATGTTCCTTGCTAACTTCTTTGATGCAATTGTAGTCATCCTTTGAAACTAAAGATTTTGGATCCTTTGAAACTAAAGATTCTGGTTTTGCCTCTACTCTTGTTGTTCTCACTTCTGTGAAGTTCAAGATTCCTCCATTTCCACTCTTTCTTCTCCGACTTGTTACCGACGCCATACAATGCTCCACTATCGTTGTGCTCCGACGTCTCCAGCATATCCTTGCTCAACACTTTCAACTGTTGAGATTCATAGTCTTACGCCATTCATCATTTTGCACGGCTCTACAGTTAATCTCATACAAACTCCTTACAACATTCTCGATTATTGCATCCATGTTCTTTCGCACCACTCCCACTACAATTCCCTTCCAGAATCAAAGACACTTTCCTAGCCCTCCTTTCTATTATTTACAACCTGTCATCTCACATCTACCGCTAACTAACTAACTTACTAACTCACTAATTAAGAGAATATCTATCAATAAAAGTCCAACTCAGCTCCAGAATGAAGCTGTCCAAAGAGACTGTGTCACTTAAACTGCACAAGTGTAAATCAATCCTGAACTGCCGAAAATTTGACTTTAAAAATGCAGTTTTAAAACAATAAGGAACCTCCTTACCTTAAAATAAGTTTAAAATGGAAACAATGACATATCCAAATCAATATTTATCAAACTGTACATTTCATATTATTATCGTCATCAATAACGGCTAAAAGAGCTAACCTTCCCAACAATAAAAACCTATGAACAACAGAACAATATTCAAATATGCAGTAACCTCTAAGACCACCTCTTGCTTTCCTTACACTAAATTTCTTTTATTTATTGCTTTCTACTTATTTTCCCCTTTGGCGTACCAAAAGTGCCAATCAAGAATGCTAAGGAAAACCAATCAAACTCCTCGTAGAGCCATCTTTTTTATTCTGTGCATTTCCTTTTGGAACTTTATTAGCATAGAAAAATCACACAAGCCTCTTAAGTCATCACTGTTTGTATGCTGCTACCCTGCTGCCTCTTGTTGAGGTCCTGTTGCCTCTTCACAAGTTCCCCATCAATATTGTGATCTTTGTCTTCTTTGATGAGGTAGTTGTCAACTTGTGCAGCAGCTTGCCGTCCCTCTGAAATAGCCCATACCACCAGCGATTGGCCCCGGCGACAATCTCCGGCGGCGAACACCCCGCTGACACTGGTTGAGAAGCGACCATAATCAGCCTTGAAGTTTGACCTGTTGTCTCGCTCCATACCCAACTTCTCTGCAATTTTCTGAAAAAAGCAAAAGCAAAACATGATCAGTTATGACTTGTGAGAATAAAAAATCAAACATTAGAAGATTACTAAAAGAACTTGGAGTCAATCACCATTTTGATTCCTGAAATTATAATGTGAGGGCAACTTGATCCCCACATTAAGATATAGGCAAAAACGTCCCTCAAATGGTAAAAATTCATTACGTTATGATCCCTAAATTAAAAAAAAAATGGTCAAATTGGCCTAACATAATGAACTTTTTTCAATTTGAGGGGGATATTTTTGTCTATTTCTTAATGTGAGAAACCAACTTGCCATCATCTTATAATGTCAGTCACGAAAATGGTGCATAAAATACAATGAAATTTGTTGCTATGACTTGTTATTCTGCACTGTAACAGCAACAGCCCATACAAAAAAAATACCCAAATATAGTATTATGAATACTTACAGACTCGGGGCCAAGGAATCCCATGGCTAGTAAAACTAGATCAGCCTCAATAATCTCCTCACTGCCCTCAATTTCCTTAAACTGAAACTTGCCAGTTTCATCCTTCTCCCAGCGAACACGTACCACTTCAAGTCCTTTCAAAGCCCCATTTTCATCTCCCAGAAACCGCTTGGTCAGTACCTCGTATGATCTTGGATCTTTTCCAAATTTAGTAGAAGCTTCTTGGTGCCCGTAATCTACACGGAATATGCGAGGCCACTGCATTCCATAAACATTGTCGTTAAACTCAAAAAGTCATTAACAATTTGCACGAAATAAGAAAAAATAACACAGATCTCCCTTAAAATTTTACTTAATTACATCTGCTCCCTCATATCGCATGAATCTGTTTGCGAGTCAGATTTTGAAGGGAAAGGAAAGGTTTATTCTTTCTAATCTATACTTAAGATTTTTTTTAAAAAAATGAAAGATAATCATATAACCTTTCAACCGTCATTTATACATTTTTATAAAACATTTTATAGTTCTCTTAATTTAGAAATGAAAAAAAAAAAAAAAATTCCTTTCCCTTTCTCTACGAAACCCTCCATCCAAACATACCCTAAGAAAGATAAGTGTAGTAATAACATAAATCTGAATAGATGTTGGTGTAATTTCCAAAATATAAAAACAATGCCAAATGTAATTAAGTTAAATTACAAAAAGACATTGGCATAAGTTATCTTTAAAAATTTATGACATTTCTTTAGCCATTCCTAGAAATGAGAAGTAAAAAGTCCAATTTCCCTAGTTCGCTGCTGCAAAGATGAAGAAACATGACAAAAATTTCTAACCTGAGGCCATGGGTTGCCTGGTGCCCTAGTTAGTGGTGGCTCAGGGAGAAGTTCAAGATTTACAATACTACTACAACCATGACGAATGGAAGTCCCAATACAATCTGTGCCAGTGTCACCTCCACCAATCACAACAACTTTTTTGCCCTTGGCAGAAATGTAATTACCATCCTGGAGATTGCTATCAAGCAAGCTTTTAGTGTTTGCATGAAGAAACTCCATGGCAAAATGAACTCCTGACAGCTCACGTCCAGGTACAGGAAGATCCCTGCATGAAAAAGTAACTCCCTTTGAAGCATTTTTTCTTATAGAATTCTTGTCCCCAATATACAGTCACAAAAAAGAAATTGAACTTTGTTTAAGTTTTAAAAAATGTGATTTTAAATATTCTAAAAAGGTTACTTTCATTGCATAGCTTCTATGTAACTTACAAAACTATTTTGTCTTCATGGTTTTTGACTGGACATCCCACGGGCTGTAAGACTAACCCTCGGACTGGGATGATAGTTAGGATTCGACCCCTAACCTTGTAAGTAAAGTTCGCTTGGAAGTACGATCTACTTACGACCAACCACTATTGGTTTTGGATAAACTATTTTATATTTGATTACCATTCTAAAAATACATTTAAAAGTTTTTTTAATGTAAATCATGAGCCTTTTTTAGAGAAGATAAAATTATAACTTATCATAAAAGCGCTTTTCAGTTAGTTTTATAACTTCGGTTATTTTTCAGGAAAAGCCCAACAAAACAAAATCACAAGGGTCAGAAGATTTTATTTATTTATTTAAAAAGCACTTTTTTTTTCCCAAACAAACGGCCTATATAACCAACAATACAGAGAAACCAAGCACTAGTTTTGTCTGACCTTGGTTTTGTGGCTCCAACAGTCAAGACAATGGCATCATTTTCCTCCCGAAGCCGATCAAGAGAGTATAAAGGATCATGTCCGACATTTGCATTCACCACAAAATCTATTCCTTCCTCGGCCATGAGGTTGACACGGCGTTGAACTATATCCACTTTGTCAGCTTTCATGTTGGGAACCCCATACATCATAAGCCCTCCAATCCTATCTGCTCTTTCATACACTGTTACTGTATGGCCTAGTTTATTTAGTTGATCAGCAGCTGCCAAGCCAGCTGGTCCACTTCCTACAATGGCAACTCTTTTCCTGTATCCACAAAGATATTAATTAATGACATCGTTTATCTAATCTAACTGATAATTGCAAAATAAGAAATAAAAATCAAGTTTCTATATAGTCCAGTTTAATATTATTAATAATTGTAATGATGTTGCATAGTTTTTTGTATAGTTTTCAATAAAGACCTCATCTTTTAATTCAGATGGCCAACAGAGAAATTAATACATTTAACATCTTGAAAACATAAAATGCATCTAATACTAATGAAACTGAAGTTATGTTAAAAATAAAAAAATGGCATACCCAGTTCTCTTGACTGGAGGTCGTGGCACCATCCAACCTTCCTCAAAAGCCTTGTCTATGATAGCACATTCAATGCTTTTAATTGATACCGGATTCTCAATAATACCAAGGACACAAGAACCTTCACAAGGTGCAGGGCACACCCGGCCAGTAAACTCTGGGAAGTTATTAGTCTCAAGAAGCCTATCTAGTGCTTCACGCCACCTATTCTGGTACACTAGCTCATTAAATTCCGGTATTTTATTTCCAAGAGGGCATCCAGAATTTTCCTGAAATTTTATGAATAATATCTTTAGCTTAAGCATAACTCTATATAGCCTAAGTAGTAAGGATAATTTTATATTCTCCTGTTCAATCCTCCTAAAAATCCTCCTACTTACTAAACATTAAACAAAAGAAAAATATTAAATGTCTTTTTTAATATTCTTAAGATATTAAATACATGTGTCAAAAAGAGATATTAAATACATTAGTTTTACCTAGTAGGAGGATTAGTACGAGGATCTTATAGGAGGATTTAACAAAGAAAAATGCTTTATAGTATGAACTGTGTGGAAACGAATCTAACAAAAAAGCAATAGTGAAAATGGAAAGAGGAAAATACTGAGATTGAAACAGAAATGACACATACCGTCCAATAAAAAACAAGGAATAAGACAGCGTGAATTCGAATTCGTATTCGTACTCTTAATCATTATCCTTCAAGAAAACTCGTAAAAATAAAAACTTGGAAGTGGCACTAGTACACACCTGATGACAGAAAGGAGTACCACAGTCCATGCAACGGGCTGATTGTGTTTTCAAAAGTGGACCAGGCTTTGTCTCCTCCATCACTTCATTCCAATCACTCATGCGCACATTAGGATCCCTATACTTAACACTCTCACACTCATAAGCAACGAAACCTCTATGTTTAACAGCATCAGTGACTTGACTTGGCCTCTTGGGTGGTTCAGCCTACAGAAATGTTCAAAGACATTAGTGAGGTAAATAAAAATGTACAGAAACCCAGAAAGTACTCTAGGTGCTAATATCTTCCAAGCATGTTCTTCATAACCAAGTAATAAGAAAACAAACTATGTCAAATATATATACAATATGCAGCAGAATAAACATTTATAGGACCTAGAATAAGTAAAGAATAACATAGTATTGCCATCTTCACGCAATGGAAGACAGTCCTAGAATTAAAACTTTTAGGCAACCAAGCGTGTAATTAATGAAGAAAACCCTCCCTTTTCACCTCGTCAATTCAATCTAACAAGCATTTTATTTCAAAAATCAATTACCCGATAACTATTTTAACTTATTAAGGAGAAAGTTCCAATAGAGAATTGAGAAATTAGCAATGTGAATGCAACAATATGAGCCAGGAGAACAATCCCCAATCTAAACAGTTTAAACTTCGAACATCATTGTTTTTTGTTTAAAATAACAAAACATAAAACTTACAAGTATTACTAAATTAAAAAAATTATTAAATTAAAAAAATACTAACAATTACCTGACTTGGTTTCTCATTCAAAGATGCAGTCGCCATTTTCTTAAGCTCTTCAAAAGCATCTTTCTCCACTGCCTGTGCTTCATCATCTTGTTGCTCTTCTGCATCTTTAGCAGCGCGCTCCACCGCATTTTTGGAGGCTTCATCAGACTTCATGCTCGCAAGAACACGTTTATACTCCCTAGGGAACACCTTGACAAATTTAGGAAGAAGATTCTTGAAATCAGCAAGCACTTCTTTGGCAAGCATACTGTTTGTGTGACGTTGATGTTGCTGTATCAACATTCTAAGAGTAATAATATCCTCTTCCTCTTCAACCTTATCGAGATCTACAAGCTCCGGGTTGCATCGAGATTGAAATGTTCCATCTACATCAAGAACATAAGCAATCCCACCACTCATACCTGCAGCGAAATTTCTACCAGTTTTCCCAAGCACAACAACAGTCCCACCAGTCATGTACTCGCATCCATGATCACCAACACCTTCCACTACAGCCTTCGCCCCAGAATTTCGGACACAAAATCTTTCTGCTGCCATACCATTGAAATACGCTTCACCTTGAGTGGCCCCATACAGTGCCACATTACCAATCACAATGTTCTCCTTAGGGTCAAAGTTGCTTCCATTTGGAGGATATACTACGATCTTGCCGCCTGATAATCCTTTACCGACATAGTCATTGCTATCGCCTTCAAGTTCTAAAGTGATGCCAGGACAAAGGAATGCACCAAAGCTCTGTCCTGCACTGCCAGTAAATCTGATGTGGATGGTGTCAGTTGGAAGACCAGCTAAGTGGTACCTTTTAGTCACCTCATGGCTAAGCATAGTTCCCACAGCACGATTTACATTATGGATTGGAGTTTCTATGTATACTGGAACACCCTTTTCCAAAGCAGCATTGGACAGACTTATGAGCTTATTGTCCAAGGCCATGTCCAAACCATGATCTTGTTTTTGCACACAGTATTGAGCAGCTTCTGGCCGCAGTTCAGATGCAGGTCTAAGCAATAGAGAGAGATCGATGTTCTCCAGTTTCTCATTGCTCTTAACAACTTCTTTATCAACTTCGAGCATATCTGAACGGCCAACCATCTCATTAACAGTTCGAAACCCAAGCTGGGACATAATTTCTCTCATCTCTTCCGCGACCATGAAAAAGAAGTTAATAACGTGCTCAGGTTCTCCAGCAAACTTCTCTCGAAGTACTGGATCTTGGGTAGCAATGCCAACAGGACAGGTGTTCTTGTGGCACTTTCGCATCATGATGCAGCCAAGAGTAATAAGTGGAGCTGTACTGAAACCAAACTCTTCTGCACCGAGAAGAGCAGCTATTGCCACATCTCTTCCAGTTTTGAGCTGCCCGTCAGTTTGGAGAGTTGTGCGGCCACGTAGGTCATTAGCAACCAAAGTCTGGTGGGTCTCAGCCAGGCCAAGTTCCCAAGGCAGCCCAGCATTCTTTATGCCAGTCCATCTGGATGCACCTGTACCTCCATCATGACCTGCGATCAAGACATGGTCGGCATGACCTTTAACAACTCCACTAGCAATTATCCCCACTCCAGCTTCAGATACTAACTTCACACTAATCCGAGCAGCTGGGTTGGCATTCTACAAATTTTACAAACCGGGATTAAAACAGGAAAACCACCCAATTGAGGAAAATTCAACCAGAATCATTCATTGTAAAATAATATCTAGAAGATGAACATACCTTCAGATCATGAATCAATTGGGCAAGATCTTCAATTGAATAAATATCATGATGGGGAGGTGGACTGATAAGTCCTACCCCAGCAGTCGAATTCCTAGTGACAGCAATGTCTCCTACAACCTTGTGGCCAGGAAGTTCACCTCCCTCACCAGGTTTTGCTCCCTGAGGATAATAATTGATACGTTAAAAGAATACTACTCTATGTTAAGTAAAAAAGTTACACTAAAGGTCAAATATAGGTATCAATTAAAGAAGCAAGAGCACCCAGAATAACCTCAACTAAGATTAACAAATGTGGGCAATTACCTGGGCCATCTTTATCTGTAGTTCATCAGCATTTGTAAGGTAGTAACTTGAAACTCCAAATCTCCCACTAGCAACCTGCTTGATGGCACTCCTTTTGGGATTCCTTGAACCATCAGGAAGAGGCTCCATACGAGATGGTTGCTCACCTCCCTCACCTATAGCAAGAAATAAATCATCAGAAAATTACAGAAATGAGAAAAGAAATAGTTGCAAAAGAAAAGTAGTCCCCACTATATTTTAAAGAAAAGGTATGCTGGATAGCAAGTTTACCAACATTTTTGACACCGGATAAAAGACGATTTTTGTTTCCCTCTTTTTAAATGGAGAAGGAAAAATCTGTGACTAGATATTCTTATAATAAGTTTAACAAACCTGTGTTGGATTTCCCTCCAATTTTATTCATAGCTGTTGCTAACGCCGTGTGCGCCTCCAATGATATTGACCCATAACTCATGGCCCCAGTGCAAAAGCGTTTAACTATTTCACTAGCAGGTTCCACTTCATCAATGGGAATCTTTGCTGCTGTCTCTTTAAATTTCAGAATCCCACGCAAATTGCAAGCTTTATTCAATTCGTGAATGAGCTTGGAATACTGTTTATATGCATCTACACTGTTAGTTCTGGTAGCCTCTTGAAGCTTTGCAATAGCGAGTGGATCATTGAGGTGAACTTCACCACCTTTTCTCCAATGATAATCACCAGGATTTGGCAATGCTACTGCTTCTGCACTTCCAGGAGAGAAAACCCGAGAAGGAAATGCCAACTCATGCAGATGAAGAGCATCACGAGCAAGCATCTCAAACGTTGCACCCTCCACTCGACTTGGGGTTCCAGCAAAGCACTTTTCAATCACTTGTGACGAAAGTCCCAGAGCTTCAAAAATCTGAGCACCTTTGTAGGAGGCCAAGGTTGATATTCCCATCTTGGCAAGAACCTTCATCATTCCATAGTTGCTTGCTTTGAAATACTTCCTGACCAATTCATCTTTTGAGTGGAATTCACCGCTTGCTTTTGGTGGGATCTTTCCATCAACCTGCAGTCGCCAAATTGCCTCTACAGCCAAATATGGGCATATAGCATCAGCGCCAAAACCAACAAGTGTGCAAAAATGGTGCACCTCGCGAGGCTCGGCAGATTCAACTATTAAGGCAACTCTAGTGCGCTCAAGTGTTTTAACAAGATGTTGATGGACAGCACCAACAGCCAGGAGGGAGCTCACAGCAACCCGTTTTGTTGAGAAAGCTACAGATTCAATCCCAAATACAAATAAATTAGATGGACGTACAGGTGCATATAGTAACTTTACGTAATACAAATATAAATAATACCTCTATCAGACAGCACAAGGGTGGTGTAGCCTTCATTAATTGCATCATGTGCTTCTGCACATATCCTCTCCAAGGCTTCCTCCAACCCTCTCTTGCCACATTCCTTTGAGTAAGTTATGTCTATAACTTTGCTCTGCCATCCCCTGTAATTCATCTTTTTAATGGCTTCCATTTCTTCTATAGATAAAAGGGGACCTTTTAGTGAAAGGCGGTGGCATTGTTCTTCAGTGATTTCTGTCAGATCACCTTCTGGACCAACCATACATTCCATTGAAGTGACTATTTTCTCTCGTATAGGATCAATCGGAGGGTTTGTCACTTGAGCAAACATTTGCTTGAAATACTCAAAAGTAAGTTTTTCTCTATTAGACATCACAGCTAATGGAGTATCATTTCCCATTGACCCAAGGGCTTCTACGCCATCTTTTGCCATAGGAAGTAATAGCATTTCCAATGCTTCAGCTGTATATCTGCATGAATAGAGCAAACTATGAAAAACAATTCCCTCTATAAATACAATGGATAAAGTGGATATTCAGGATGGATGTTGCATACCCGAAAGCTTTCAATGGAGCCAGTAAACCATGAATTCCCATATTTTCCATATCCACATCATCACTAGATAGCTGTAGTTCATGGAAGATGCAATAATTAGACTTGCCTACAATAAATTTATGAGAAATTCATTTTGATTCTGATGTTATACTTACTGGAGACACTCCTGATATGGTTGGTGGTACTTTTTCAGATTCATGAACAGAGTCAACGACGTCTTTGAGTACAATCTTCTGCCTTTTGAGCCAATCCCCATAGGGCCTTGCCAATGAGTACTGTTCCTTTAAAGCATCATCGTTTACAACAATATGCTTATCAAAATCCACCAGAAGCATCATGCCAGGATTCAGTCTTCCTTTCCTAGACACATCTTCCGGAGGAATATCTACAACCCCAACTTCACTCGCCATTATAACTCGTCCACTGTGGGTGACATAGAAACGGCCTGGTCGTAGTCCATTCCTATCCAATGTAGCTCCAAGATAGTGACCATCGGTAACTGTAATGTTATTAGATTAGTACCAAATCATAAAGGCGTGATATTAAGATAAGTACCAGATCATAAAGCCAATATCAAGAGGACATGCACATGTGATAGGACGGAGTCCCAGAAAATTTACATGATATAAGAGCCGGCCCATCCCATGGCTCCATGAGAGCCGAGAAGTATTCATAAAATGCTTTGCGCTGAGGATCCATATTTTTGTCATTTTGCCATGCTTCAGGAATCATCATCATGATAGCTTCAGGAAGACTCTTTCCAGATTGAACCAAAAACTCAAGCACAGAATCAAAAGCTCCTGGAAAAGAAAAAATACCCATTAGGATTTTGTATATTGATTAGTCTACCACACTGATAAAAAATTAAGATAAAATTTAACCTGAATCAGATGAATTTGCATCCACAATGGGCAAAAGCTTCTTTAACTCATTCTCTGATAAGCCAAGCTCCTTGCATTTCAGTAAGCCCTCACGTGCCTTAATCCTACAAGAAACACCACATTAGCTGATATATTCTACACCAATCAAAATCCGACAAGGATATCCAACATAATACAGAATGCTGTTACATCACCCATAATCAACTGGCATCAATCTTGTTCCATACTAGACTGGAACAATATCCATTCATAGAAATAAATAAATAAATAAATAAATAAATAAATAAATAAAGGAGCGCAATCAAGCAATTACTCTATCAAAATATTTACTACCTTATTAATCCACAGCATAACATACAAACCATATAAATTTCTAGTGCAATATATTATTCATTCTTTAAGGTCATACCACTAAACTACAGTAAGGCAAAAGACGTACCAGTTAACGTTGCCCCTGAGTGTGTTGATTTCTCCATTGTGGCCCAATATGCGCATAGGTTGAGCACGATCCCAGCTAGGAAAAGTATTGGTAGAAAATCGAGAATGTATCTGCACATCACAAACCGAATTGTCAGTCTTTATGTTTAAAATCTTATTACAGAAACATAAACCAATGCAGAAAATCAAATATGCATAAATGAAGTTTTCTTCCCGGCACTTCAACATAAACATATACTGAAGTGCCAGTAGAAATTCCAGAAGTCCTATCCAGTTTCACCAAAATGATTTTTCCCTCCACCACTTTGAAGAAATTGTCCTCCAGACCAACAACAGAAAGCATCAGCAGAAATTTCTGCAAAGATGATTTATCTTGATAATGAACTTTCTTACCAACTCAACCATTGCATCCAATCCAGCATCCAAACTCAAATAGTAATCAAGGAAGTGGAAGAACTTAAGAGATCATTCAAACCTCAATGCCTCAGAAGTCATTCCCCAACCTTGCATCTCTTCAGTTACTGGTTGTTCCCATGCTGTTGGAGTATAGAGTTAGTGGAGAAAGAAGATAGGTTAATGGGTAATATATTTACCAGGGCCATGTAGCTCGTAAACCTTTCATTGCCAAGGTCTGCGAAGTAATAATCCCTCAACTGAGCTGGTGTTAGCTGACCTTTGTATACAACAGTCCTGTATAAAATTGGATAAATACATGTGACATTGAAATTGATTAGATAACTGTTGCAGTAACCATAATTGACTTCACAAGAAATTGAAGTTGCTTCTTGACAACAAACCTTGATGAAAGTGAACAAATATAGAAATCTGTAATTCCATCATTTTGGAGGTTTAGTGCAGATGTAATAGCAACCATGCTGAGTTTCCTTAATATGTACATCTGAAAGAAAACAACCAAGTATCCATTAAGCATGAGATAAAGCTATTCAGATCTCACATAAAATTATCCATACAATGATGCAAAATAAGGTCAACCAAAAATTCTTAAAACTTTTTTTTTTATATATTTTTTTGCACAATGAATTCAACTTTTGCCAGGATATCATATCTAAATCTTAAGGTTGAATGAAGTAACCTTATTTGTTTATTTATTTCTTTTTTAAAAAAAATTTGGTACTTGTTAATTTATTACTTTCGAAAGAACTCTGGTTCAATCATATGTTAACTTATTCAAATTATTTTAACGCAAATGTCTTGCCACCAATGTTAACATGAGAAAACATACCTGTCTCTCCAAATCAACTTTTGATTGAGCACTTGGGGTAAGAAATACTTGTTCGATCACTGGTTCGGTCAGCAAGGCTGATTTGCCCAATCCAGTGTTATCGGTGGGCACAGAACGCCAACCAAGAACTGAGTGCCCCAAAGACTCAGCAACCTGAACAGAAAAGCAAAGCACAATTACAAACAAATGTAAGTAGGATAAAAAATCAAAATAAATTTTAAAAAAAAATAGTAAACAAAATTTCTTGTTAGTGGACAACTTCAGCATGATTACAACTGGCAGATACAAGGCAGGAACAAAGAGTACGGTATGCTGGAACAAATCCAAGTTAAACTCAAAAGCCATTGTGCATGAAATCAAATTTCAATCAAAGAAAAGTTAATAGATTTACCTTTTTAAATATATTTTTGCTTTCATTCCTTCGAGTGTCGGACTTGGGCAAGAAGAACATGCCAACTGCATATTTTCCTTGGGGAGGAAGCTCAAAATCAACAACCTGCAATAAGGAAGACACATTACAATCATCAACCTTTTTCAATACAACAGGTGTGCTAGATACTTAGCCAAGTCCCAGTAAATCAAACTATCAAAGATTTTCTTTGATTATGGTCTAGCAAGAGATTATAGGCCTAGGAATCAAGCAATAAAAACTTCAATTAATGGAAGTAAATATTTTTTCCCTTTTTCTCTATCCTTGTCTTCCGGGTATTAATTTCATATACTCTCTTTAGAAACGGATTAAATAATTTTTAATGAAAATCTATTTAAAAGATAAGAAATCTATTTATGTGATCTCAGACATAAAGAGAGATAAAAACAATACTATTTATGCTTCTCTTTATTAATAATTAATAATTATAACAACAACAACAACAACAACAACAACAACAACAACAACAACAATAATAATAATAATAATAATACATTTAAGAACAATAATAACGTTATTCGTGTTATCAAAAAATAATAATGTGATTCAAACAAAAATATAGGCAGCCTTCAACAAAAGAATAAAAACAGAAACAAAAAAGGAAAGAAAGACAAAATAAAATGAGAAAGCGAATATAGCTACAAGCCTAAAACTTTGTTATTTTGGTAAATACAATTCTACAACTTTTGCAAAACAATTATTTGAACAAATCCTAATCGACAGCCAGCTAGCGACTTCAATTCACATCTATCTGCTTACGTAGATCATAGATCATCTGTACCAAAGACAAGTTACTTCTCTCTAAACTTGTTTCAAACAAAAAAATCTTGAAAAACGTAAAAAAATAAATTTTAGATAAAAACAAAGCATTTAATTAAAAATTAAAAAATTAGTGGTTTTTTACCCTTCAAACACAAATTAAACAGTAAAATAACAGATATAGACACCAAGCAAAACAAAAATTTCACAAATTCTGAGCAGAAGAACACCAATCTCAAACAAGAAATAGAAGATAACATAGATATTTTTATTTTATCTGAAACTCTGGTGCTTTAGACCGGAAAGTCGCTTTACACCTCGATTAATCCAAATATGAGAGAAGACTCATGAAAAAGTTTGGTTTACACCTCGATTAATCCAAATATGAGAGAAGACTCATGAAAAAGTTTGGATTTGAATTCTCTGCATTCAAAGGGACATTCACACACCATTCATTAATATACACTATTAGATGCATTTATGTGTTCATCAAAAAATGAAACTAGACCATCCAACGATGTATCTTGTGGCCGCATGAATACATGAATACATGGAATCCAAATTTAAAAGGTTTGGTATTTTTTTTATTCACAAAGGACCTCTTTCCCCATACCAGGGTCGTTGGTATACAGGTAGATATTTGCAAAAATAAATAAATAATAAAATTAAAGAAACAAACAAAAAAACGTGCCTCGTTGTAAAACTCATGAGGTAAAGCCACAAGAATCCCAGCACCATCACCAGTGTTGGCTTCACACCCACAAGCACCTCTGTGTGTCATGCGCACCAACATCTCCAACGCATCCGTGACCTTATTACACACAAAAAAAAAAAAAAAAAATCACGATCATATATCACAACAAAAATCCAAAAAAATGGACCACTCACTCAAAAAAACTCACCGTTTTGCGGCTACTTTGACCTGACAATTCCGCCACGAACCCAACCCCACAGGAGTCCTTATCCATAGCCGGATCATACAGACCCAGCGGCTTATCCGGGACCGCCGAGAATGCGGACCGGACCGCCACCTTCAGCTTCGGCAGCCGACCCGGTCCGGCCGATTGCCAAAACTGGATCCTTTCGAACCCGGTCGAACGCAACCGAGCGCCGAAGAATATCTTCTTGTCTATGGAAGGAGCAGAGCATCGTGAAGCCCTGCTTGTGAGGCTCGTAAGTGGACGCCGCAGACGTGCGTTGCGGTTGTTGAGAGCCGAAGCCGAAGAAAACGTTAGAGAAAGAGCGTTTGACATTGTTCAAAAGATAGAACCGAGAAACGAGAAACCCCCTGTTTTGGTGTTTATATTTATTTATATTTATGTTTGAATTTGAAGAGTCCTGGTTTTTATAGAGAACTCTAAGTTCAATCAAACACTTCAGATTCTGTCACACACACCAAAAGAAAATGAAAAAGATGGGATTTCACATTAAATGGAACAGATCTGAGGTTGTTATTCAAAAAGCAATAAGATCCGGTTTAGATAAGGGTGGTTATTAAAGAGATTAAAGAGATTTAAATGATAGAACAAAAAGATTGTCTCATTTGCACACACATATGTTGCGGACACAAATAACAGACCGCGATCAGAAATAGCCAAACAGAGGAAGGCAAACGAGGAAACAGAGAGACAGGAAAATGAGAGAGAACAGCGCCGCCTGAAGCACCTGTTCTGCGTGTATTTGTGCGAGGGTTCCAAGTTGAAAGAGGGCACAGGTGATAAATTTATAGGAAGAGTGTGTTGGTGTGTTTGGGTGTTAGATAGAGAGGAGTTATGTTAGGAGTATAGAGTGGAGGGTGGGAGTGGGGACCACCTTGTGTTTTGTTTGTGTAATTACCAAGTTGGTCACCTCGTTGTTGTTTTTTGTTTTCTTTTGTTGACAGCTCAGGTTTCACAGTCATGACACGTGTGGACTTCTCTATGCGGCACGCGACAACCGTTTCTTTGTGGGTCCCGCCATCTCGGTTGCTCTCGGTTATGAACCTGTGTGCTACTCGTGATGATGCTGTAGATGGATAGATTGATTCATTCCCACAGTAATTCTTGAAAGTCAAAACTAACCTGATCCAAATCTAAATTAATTTGGGATTATGTTGATCTTTTTCTTTTTCTTTTTCAACTTCCATTTATGGTTAGTAAAAAAGGAAGAAAAAAAAAACTTCCATTCATAGTTACATCAATGGGCTCTTATCCTATTAAATATTTGATGAGAAGATATATGATATAAATTATTATAGGATAAAGATAAATTGAATAAGAGAGTTGGTTAGGTATAGGTGATATAAGCATAATAAGCTCTTATCCTATCAAATATTTGATGTGCAATAGATAACTTACTAAATAGTATTATGTTGTCCTATTTCGAGATAAAACGGATAATAAAAAGATATGATATAAATTATATCCACATGACAAAATTCCCTAGATCAAAATTACATATATATTTTTTTTCAAAATTAACTTTTAATTATCACTAATGGACTGAGTTGTACTTGTATATGAGTAGTAAAGCGCAATGTTATTAAAAGCGGACCAGACCAATCGGTTCAATTGGTTGTACCGAGAAATGGGCTGTTGGCCGGTCCGGAATGACCACAAATCCGCCCAAAGACAAGACCGACTAGGAACCAGTAGAACCTGACCAAAACCGGGAAAACCAGTAAAAATCGACGGCTTGACCGGTTTGACCGGTTTGCCTCATCTAGACATAAATAGAAGAGGGAAGAGAACATAAATCACGCGACTGGGCGGGACTTGACTATGGCGTGGCGAGTGCAGTGACGAAGGGGATATGTGTCACACGACCGAGCGGGACTAAACGACGGAGTAGCGCGGAGCTGTGTGTGGAGGAGGGCGGCATGATGCGATGGAGATTTCGGACCATGTCTTCTCTCATGAATAGCGGTCTCCTTGAGCGGTGAGCAGATCTCTATCGAGCGGCGTGCAATCTCCTTCTCCGGCGAGTGGTGAGCAGTCTCCCTCTCCTTCCCCACTGTCTATAAGTGGCTCTCAGTTACACAGAAATGGAAGAATAAGAAAGGATGAAGAAGATGGAAAAACATAAAAGAGGGGGGAGTGGTACTGGCATGCATCGTGTTTGTGCTTGTCTCGAAGTTTGAAACTTTGAAAACCTTACAAAACAATAAAATATTGGGAATTCACATTTTTCTTATTGGATTTTGAAGTGCAATCGTCAAAAAGAGATTATTAAGGGAAGAAGATGGAAATTTCATCATTGGAAAATGGAACTTCACCAAAAGTATGCAAATTAGCCTTGAAAAATGGAGAGACTATTAAATTTTAATATAGTACAAAAATATTTAAGATAAATATTACCCTCCAAAAAGTATAATTTATTATTAATTATATATTATATAAAATTAAAATATATTTAATTAAAACCTGTTCAACCTTGATTAGACCATTGAACTGTGAATCGGTACCTTCACCGATTCAATAACCGGTCCAGTTTTAAAATATTGGTAAAGCCAGAAATGTTGAAGCTTTTCATGATATAACCTACAAATTCACTGATTTTGCATGGAAACTGTGGCAGCCATGCTACCACCTCACGGAGCTCCATCACTACAACTGCACCGTCACTTTGTCGGAACCCCAACGTTACTGTCACGTTGCCACCTCGACAGAGCCGCGACGTTGCCGCCGTTTTACAAAGTAGAACCTTGAGGGTTATGATTAGAGGGTAATGGCTAGACTAGATAGGAAACAATTTTCCAGTCCTATCCTGCTTGTTTCTAACCCTGCCCCCCACAGGATAAGAATTTTGACTAGTGAGCAGGATAGAATAAGCAACAAGATAAGTTTATCATATCCTGTTGGCTCATCAAATCACAAATTAACAAAGAACAACTTATCATATCTTATATGTCTTATCCTGACCTTCAAATGGGCCTTAAAGTGACATTTTTAACAAATTTACGCTTGTTTTTAGGATTTAAACAAAAAAAATTGAAAAATTTGTTGTTAACAAAAATAATTATGTGAAATTAGAGATTATTTTAAGTATGGTTATAAGTTTGAAAAGTGCTTCTACTTTTAAAAAAAGATTTTATTCTTTAAAAAAAATAGACTGTTTGATGTAATATTGAAAAATATTTTTTTCTACTAGTGAAATTACAATAAAGGAAAGAAAAGTATTTGTTTAATAAACATGTTTGGATAAAAATAGAACTTTTAAACAAAATTAAAATTCATAATATAATTTAAAATTACTATGTTCGTAATATTTTCTTAAAATAAATTGATTTAATGATTTATTTAATAAAAAGTGAGGAGATATTCATTTATAAAATTTGAAGGGATAATTTTATAAAAAAAATATATAACTTTGTTCTCTCTCCTCTTTGAAAACAAAAATCTAGAAGTTAGAAAATTTAGTTTCTCCTGAAATATTTTTTATTTTAATAATCAATTTTTTTAAAGAAGTCCAACCACATTTATTTGAGAAAATAGCCTAAACAAATGGGCTCTTATTTTTATGTCTATTTTGTAAACAAAATTGTAAATTTTTTTATAATAAAATAAATTGATAATCACTTGTTTTTTCTGTTGATTAACCACTAGTTTCATATCATAGGAGCAAAGAAATAGTTGTGTCAAAAAAAAGAAAAGCAAAGAAATAGTATACCAAAAAAAGAAAGCTAAGAATTATAACAAACGGATCCTTCAACTAAGGATCCGTTTGATCTGCTAAATATTGAGGGACAGCACAGCACAAAATAATTTATTCCATGTTTGATTTTAAAATTAATTGTGGGACAGCACAAAAAAATAAGTAAGAGACAACACAAAAGAATGAAAAACTGTTACCCACTTAACCAAGGGACAAAAAGTTGTCTCATGAACAATCCAAATAAAATCTCAAAACTACCCTTCCCATCTATCCCTCTCTCCCACTACCCCCACTCGCAAATACCATACTTACCCAAATTCCATCATGCCAACCGTTACCCATTCCTTCTTGATGTAATCTATATTATTATAAATTATATTTTATTAACAATATATAACTATGATAAATATTATAAATTATATAAACATTTCAATAATTTAATATAAATTATTTTAATTCATAATATGATAATTATAAAATTTATAAAAATTTATCAGCATTATTATAAATTGAAAATTATTTTTTGAAAATGGTAAAAAATAAAATAATGCTTAAAAATATAGATTAGTTTAAAATATAAATTAAATTATAAATTATAGATTAGAGGATAATATGACAATAATTAAATTATAAATACAAATTAATTTAAAATATAAAAAAACTTGTTATGTGTCTTTTTATAATGCAAATCAAATATTATATAGTACAAAGGGCATCTTGGTAAAATTTACGTTGTTCTGTTCAGTACGTAAGCATACCAAACAACATACTGAACAAAATTGTGTGTGTTGTACATCGACTAACAAACACCATACAACGCAAAAAGTTGTGCTGTGACTCAACTACTTATCCTGTATTGTTCTCCCTGTTCTGTACTGTACAGCGAATCAAACGGATCCTAAGTGTTAAGGTCGCAAATTTTATTAGAATTTAACTTTGATAAATTGTTTTTTTTTTTTTTGTAAGAAAGGAAACAAACGAAAAAATTCAAGCAAAACGGGCTAAGTAAGAAGATCCACCCGGACTCAAGACATAATTAAGAAACAAGGAACCCATTCCCGGTCGAGGAGGAGAATCCCACATCTTTTAGTTTGAGAAGTTTCTAGCTCCAAGCTTAGCAAGAAAATCAGCACAAACATTGGCCTCACAATAGATATGCATATGCTCTAGTAGATGCACTAACTAATTTATGTTCATGAGCTCCATGACCTGAATGATCACCTCAGCCAAAGAATGAAACCGTTGGGACGACAGAGTATTGAAAAGGTGAACAACCTCCAAGCAATAAGATTCGCAGATAACATTCTGGAGGCCCATGTCCCAAGCCAACTAAAGACCATGCTTCACTTGGAAAAATTGTTTGCGTAAAGCTTTTTATATTATTCACTAATTATATATTATTATTATTATTCTTATATGTATACATTTTAAGGTAGTTTATTATAAATGTTAAAAATTTAAAATAATATAATCATTTAAAATTAATTGATAGTATAAAAACAAATCTTTACATTGGTAATACATTACAATTGAATTCACTTCATTAATATTGGTTAAAAATTTCAACTACATTATTACAATATTTTAACATGAATCTATTGGTACAATGAAGTATAATGATGGGTTAAAATGCTTAATATTTTGGTGATAAAAATGATTGAATTTTAAGAGTGTGAATTTGATTTAATATCAGTATAATTTTTTTACATGGTCAAATAATTACAATTTATCTTATCTTACAGAGTATTTTTAAGGTAGTTATTATAAAATCAAACATTTTTAATATTTTAATGATGTGATAATTTATTATTAGTTGACATAATTGTAAAAGGATTTAATTATACACTATCAGTGTAAAGATCTTTTTACACAGATTGTGTAATAATTAAATCCTAATTATAATACACACTTTCAATCAAACATGAGTTACCACATCATTAAAGATTCTTGACTCTAATAAACTACTTTAATAGCCACATATATAAGAATATGTATCAGTTGTAGGAATTTGCTTATGTTGTTTTGTGCTCTTATGTAGGTAATTGTTGTAGCGTGCCGCCATTGCTAGGAAACACTCCACAACTGTTGCAACATCTGCATACCTGATACCCTCCAGATAAGGACAAAGGACTTGGGCACATTTTTCTCTCTCCTACTGGGACACGCTCCAATTGGTCGAACATGGGCCAGACACGTGCCTAGGGATCCGCATTCCTACATCCTGGGAAATGGGTCAAGAGCTGGAATTTAATATTATTAAGTGTTGGCCCAAAAGGAGGAAGAGAGTAGGACCCTTAAAAACCTAGGAAAGGATATTCCTCATTATCCTTGGACATATTCCGATATTCCTGACCTAAGGGACTAGCCGCAAGTCACCCCTTTCTTCCCCACCGTTCTGTATTTTCTCTTCCATTATAATGGACCTCTCTTTCATTTTATTTTTTATTTTTTTGGTTTATGTAACCTCATTATGAGCTAAACTCGCTGTAGCTATGGGTATGTAACCTTGTAATGGATGTTTAACTGAATTTATGTAAAGTTGTGCTACTGCATTTTCTCTTATCTTGTGCGTGATTGTTATTTATTTGAGCCTGATCAACTTAAGTAAATATTAAGCTTGCTAAACTTGGAAAAGTTAAGTTAAGTGGAACTAGTTAAGAGATAAGAGTCAAGTCACTAATTGGAAAATCGGTTGATGTTGAATGGATTAGGAATAATCATTCAAGTCCGTAAGCTAGCTGGAACATGCTTAACCATAAGAGGGTGTAATTAATATGAATATAGGAATAGAAAGCATTTAATGAACCTTATCTCTATTGTGTCGGAAGACATAACTTTTATTTCCTGGAGCTAAATAATGCAGCATGCGCAGAGCATAGTTAGGCTAAATAGAAATTACTTGGGAGCATTAACTATTGTTGTTTTCTCATATATGTTTTCAACAGTACATCTAATCTCTTGGTCCTTAAGTCTGATTTATTTTATGCTATTTTAATTATTGAACACTGTCACTACACACACTAATTTTGTCACCCACTAATCTTAGCTATAAAGAACCATTAATCTGGACTTTGGTAGTTGCTACACCATTATAATCCTCGTGGGAACGATCTTACTTACTTTTTACTACTTGTTGCAATTGTTTACACTTGCACATACTTAATACACATGTTTTTAAGGCAACAGCTAACTAACAACTCCAGATCCGTCAGTAATTAGCTTGTCAGTAACTGTTACCGTCAGCCAAACTAAAAGATTGTCGGTATTAGCGACAGCCTTAACCCTCGGTAATGTGATGCAATTATCGACCGATAATGCCATCGACAATGTGTTTTAGTTAAAACGACATGGTAATTACGACATATTATCGACGTTGTTATACGTCAGTATGTGTTACACAGTATCGACGACTAAACCGTCACTAACTATGATCATTAGCGACCACTTTACCATCGGGTGGCCGCTAGTAACGATATTTTTTTAAAAAAAAGTCTATTTTCTAATTATACAAATATACATTAATTAATAGTTAATATTTTAAAATTATTTTAATGAAAAATATTTATTATTAGTTATAATTAATATTTGGTATAATTATTTATTATTTTATTAATTTTAATTTTGATAATAAATATTTATTAATTAATTATAATTATTAAATATGATCAATAAATAACAAAAAAGAATTTAAAATTAAATTTGAAATGATAGATAAAATTCACAATTAAATAAATCAAACTAATATTATTTACAAATGTGTCGAATACAAAATTACATTGCAAAGCTATATCTAAGTCATATAAAAATATAAAATAATCTAACAATCATCTCGATAAGAGCTGAACAGATCATCGAACAAAGGCTCCCCCCCCTCCCCGGTAGGATGGCTACCCTTAGGCCGGGACAACAGTTGTAGTTGCGGCTGTGGTTGAGGTTGAGGGGTGGGGTGATGATCTTGATCTTGATCTTGTAGAGGTTGCAACTGTAGTGGAGGCTGCATACCGGGTGTGATCCATATCATGAACTCCCTCTGCTGAGCCATCATAGCTTCCATGGTCTGCAACATACAACACTCACGCTCCTCGCCAGCGGCCACAACCTCCATCATATGCTGCTCACACTCCTCATTGGCTACCACTCTCTGTTAAGTCTCCAGACGTCTAAAGTTTTGTTACCTTTAATTTTGATGGATCCAAAAATTTATGATAAATAATTTTAATTGAACTATCCGAAATCTACTAACAAGTGTGTTCAGTGTGCATAAAATATTTTATCTTAAACTGATATCATAAAGTGAACCACACTTTTGAAGCATTATCAAGAGTCTGAGTTTACTTAACCAAATGTATGTCCGATGACTGATGAAGCCCGTGTACGTGCCAGTCGTCTGAATTAGAAGAAACAAACCAACTCAACTTCAAGCAACTGAAAGCATAGTTCAGAATCTTCATTCGTAGTCAAGCAACTCTATCAAGCAAAATTTGTTAGGACCTCAAACATCCATACGTCCATTAGGACATCAAACGTCTAAAACACATTCACATGTTAATTCTCTATGTTTTGATGATTCCAAATATATTAAGTATGGTTATATTGAACCCTGTGAAATTACTAATGAATATGTTCAAGTGTGCAGACAAATGATAATTGCTTCACTCGTTTATTTTCATGACCCATCTAGTTTTCATTTACTAGCATATGTCTGATTTATATGAAGCACTCATCTAATGGATGACAGCTCAGCATGAAGCAAAGAAAGACAAGTCTACCACAGAGAACTCATCTACTAGAAGCTGACGTGGCACTTAAAGACTCTATCTTAAGCAAAGTACTAAGAAGTCTCACAGAGCCACACCCGTCTGAAGTACAAATCTACACTTGTCTGAAGACTATGATTGCACCCATCTACTTTTCAAGCGTCTGAATAGAAAGTCCAAGTCAACAAATTCAAATTGAAGGAAATCATATTTGAATAATTCAAGGAGCAAACCTCTAGACAAAAACCAAGCAAGAAGAATAAAGGAATTACTCTTTCGAGACTTTAAGCAATTTACACGCTACCCTCTGTACAAGTCAGCCATGCCTTTCACTCCTTTTAGTACAAATCAAAAGTACTTTTTAGAGTTGAACTGGAGTATTACCCTGAAAAGGAAATGGCCTCTGCTACAAGTACAAAAGTTCCACTGCTGCACCTCTGATTCAACTGTGCTTCGAACTAAAGTGAACTATTGGTCTACTATGTCAATGCTCAACGTCCTTATACATTCAATACTGCCCAGAACGACTCTTTGGCATTAATAGCATCTCAATACTTCAAATCAAAAGAAATCACTTCCTGAAGAATGTTTCTAACAAATCAAATTGATTGAAGGCTAATAGTAACACAGTGCATTAATTCAAAGAGAATTTACTCTGCACATTTATTTCTTGATTCCTTCATTCTTTATTCTTCAATCATTTGAAGTTAATATGTAGTATTTCTTACTCTAATATTTATTCCACTCATTGAGTGTTTACCATAAAGATTTCCAAGCTGTATTAAATACACAAACATTTTCCTACCCTTTTAGTTATTGAGTCTGAAGAGGCTAGGTGAGCAAATAATACTTATATAAGAGTGAGCCTGGAGAGGCTAGGTATGCAAAGAATACTTGTACTGTAATATGATTAGTCATAGTGGAGAAAACATGGTGCTGCCAAGGACTGAACATAGCCCTATTGCTTTTGGGGTGAACCTGGATAAATCCCTTGAGTGATATTCTCTCTCTCTGTATCTCTTTAATTTGCTTAAGAGTTTATCTAACCTGTTTTTCTAGCAAGGGGTTAAATATGTGAATGTCAAATATCTTAAGTTGTTTTCTGCTTGTGTGTTCTATTCAAAATTTAGACGAATCACTTGTCTGATAATCTGTTTTCACCCGTCTGCTTGTTGTGTGGGCCAAAAGAATTTTCTGTGTTTAGAAAAGGTTGGTTAAATGTTTACTTTGGTTATTTCAGTTGGTATCAAAGCTCAGCCTTTAGGTTAAGAACCTCACTGATGCAAACCAAGAATGATGTCCAATTTAAAGCCCAAATTGATTTTTGTTGAAATTTTATTTTCATTAGTGATGAACATGTTGTCTTGTATTGGCTATATCTTGTGCTACTAATCTCCGATTGATGCATTCTTTGGTGCGTTGGAAAGCTAACGAAATTATCTACAAATAGTATTTCAGGATTTTTGACCAAATTTGACTTCTATCACGGTGAGAATATCACTGGAAGTTATGGATGAATTTTCGAACCTTCAGAGAATTTTATGTTAATTGGGCTACACTAAACTTGATGTAAAATCAAGATCCATTAAGATAGTTGGCTGCTTTTTTTTTTATTGCATAAAGGAGGGCAACTTTTGGCTTACATGCTTGGGTAACTCCTTGGGTAGTTTTGGTTCAATTTAATTAGCAACTTAGTGGAATAATTAATGCTTTTATTAGCCACTTAGTGGGATAGTAATTTCTTTTATGAGGTGATTTGTCACTTTATGGTGACCTTTTGTTTGCATGATGTATGCAGCCCCTAACTCTATATATGTATCACACCTATTATGAATGAAATTAACTTGGATGTTCAAATTTGAATTTGTTCCAATTGTGAGAGTATTTTGTCTCTCTTAGGTTCTTAATTGAGCCAACCTCTTTGATCTTATCAAAAGTCCAAAACCCTTGTGGCGATCTTCAACTTGGCTTACAATTCCCCTTGGAATTGTGGCACCTACCTTCCATTCCTTAACTTATCCATTTGTTATTCTTTTCTTCTTCTTCGAATTTTGGTTAGTCACTCAAGGATAGATCCTAATTTCTATAAGATTGATCTGACTGAACTCTTAGATCAAAGTGTAACCTGCTTTGTGTCAAGGGAGGATAAAAGATGGATCTAACATAAGAAGCTAGGACATGCAAGTATGAAACTGGTTTCCAAGCTTCATAAAAATGGCAATGTAAAAGGTCTACCTGACATCAGTTTCAAAAATGATGTTCTATGTGACTCTTGTTAGAGAGGCAAGCACATGAAGACTAGCTTTAAGAACAAAAATCAAGTATCCTCCTCTAGCCACTATAATTGTAGCACATGGATATGTTTGGTCAGTAAGTGTTGCTAGTAAGGCAGGAAGGAAATATAGTTTTGTCATAGTTAATGACTACTCCAGATACACATGGGTACTCTTCCTAACTCACAAGGATGAGTCTTTCAAGATGTTCTCCATATTCTCTTATAAAGTACAGAATGAGCAAGGATTATGAATCTCTTCTATCAGAAGTGATCTTGGGGGTGAGTTTGAAAATGAGCACTTAAACATGTTCTATGATGAGAATTGGATCTCTCACAATTTATCTGCACCTCAGACTCCATGGTAAAATGAATTGGTTGAGATAAGAAAAAAAACATATCTTTGCAAGAGAAGGCTTGGACTATGCTCAATGAAAGCAAACTCCCTAAAGTACTTTTGGGCTGAGGCAGTAAACACTGCTTGTTATGTATAGAACATGATATTAGTAAGACCATTCTTAAACAAGAACTGTGGAAAGGGAGGAAACTCCACATCTGTTACTTTCATGCTTTTGGCTGTGAATGCTTTATTCTAAATACCAAGAACCAAATTGGGAAGTTTAACTCCAAGGTAGATAGAGTTATATTTCTTGGATACTCTGAAACATACAAAGCTTATAGAGTTTATAACTCTAGAACTATTGTTGTACATTAGAGTCAATCCATGAAAAGTTTAATGATGGATTGAAGACTGATAGGGAACTCTTGGATCTTGAAGATGATCTTGTAGGTTTGGATCTCAACAAACAAGACAATCAGCAAGCAGATGACTTGAAGACAGAACAAGTAGAAGAGTCTGTAGAATAGTCTGGACAGACATTTTGACAAGCGTCTGAAGACAACAATCTCAGACGAGACTAGAAGTTCAAAACACATCAGCCTGAAGATTTGATCATTGGTAATCCCTCTTAAGGAGTCAAAACCAGATCGACATTCAGACTCAAACAACATAGCATTTCTATCTGAGATAGAATCCAGAAATATTGAAGAGGCTCTTGAAGATGAAAGATGGATCTTGGCAATGCAAGGCGAGCTGAACCAATTCAAGAGAAATGATGTTTAGATTCTAGTTCCAAGAGTATAAGACGATTCAGTCATTGGAACAAGATTGGTGTACAGAAATAAGCTTCATGAAGATGGTAAGGTTGTGAGAAACAAAGCAAGATTAGTAGCTCGAGGCTATAATCAACAAGAAGGTATATACTTTACCGAAACCTTTGCACCAATAGCTAGATTAGTAGCCATTCACATTCTCATTCCATATGCTGCACAACATACATAATATTATTTCAAATAGATGTCAAAAGTGCATTTTTAAAAGGCATAATAGAAGTGAAAGTTTATGTGAAACAACCTCCAGGTTTTGAGGATATGAAAAATCCTCATAATGTCTATAGGGTAAATAAAGCTTTATATGGTTTAAAAAAAATACATAGAGCATGTATCATAGAATAATTTAATTCTTAATGAACAATAGTTTCTCTAGAGGCAAGATAGACACCACGTTGTTCAAAAAAAGCTAAAAGAAAGATTTCATTATAGTACAAATATATGTTGATTATATCACTTTTGATGCTACTAATGAAAAAATCTTAAAAGAGTTCTCAAAGATGATGCAAAATGAGTTCGGAATGAGCATGATGGGAGAGTTGAAGTTCTTTCTTGGTTTGCAAATCAAACAGACGAGTGATGGGATTTCTATGGTTAGAATCATGAACTACACTCTTTTGGTTCATGGCTTTTCAAAAGACAAAGTTTGAATCTTTATGTTCTTACTAGGTTTTCTTCAAAGTTTTCACCAAAGTTCATCACTTTTGGTTGAACCATCTTCATCAACACAAATTAAGAGGAACTATAAGAGGTAATGGGAAAGACAAACCACATCATAGCATATTGGTGAATGTGTGTGGTTTCTTTACTTTTATGCTTATTTTGAAAAACCCTAAGTCAAGGGCTTTTCACTTTATTTATTTGGCTCTCTTAGAGAACAATGTTGTAATAATTATTCTATGCTTGATTGTTGTTTGTTAGCATCTTTGTGCAGTTGAAAATGGCATTCTTTGAGGAAAAAGCATTACTTTGGTCCCTTGGTCAAAGTTTTGACGTTTATGCTTGAATATGTCAAGTATGTGTTTTTATTGCTCTTCTTGATATATTGATGAATGTGCATGATGATGAGCTTGTGTAGTGCATCAAAATCTTCACTTTGATCCATGTATATATTCGGCCAAGGCTAGATGAAAAGGTTGAACAACTTCAACTTAAGTACCTATGTTATGCTTAATCAAGTGATTTAAGGATTAATGATACCAAGAAGAAAACATTGTTTCCAAAACTTTATAGTATTTGAAATTGTCATATTAAGTTCAAATGGTTCAAAAATGGTTTTGATCGTATTTTAGGTTTTAGAGGAATAAAATGTTGTTTTAGAAGTCAAACAAATCGCATTTTCAATAAGGAAGTAATTCGGACAAGACAGTTTTTGGGGGATCAAAACTGTTTTTGACACCTAACTAAGTGTTTAAACTCCAAAATGAGTCATTGACCTTTAGGATCAAAGAATCAAAGAAAAGGAATTACCCGATTTTCAAACTTATAGGCTTTCAGCCAAGTTTTAGGACTTTTGAGTAAAATGTAATGCAAAACCCTAATTTAGTGTTTTAGCACCTTAAAATGAGTATTAGAACTTAGGTAAGTAAAGGATTTGATAAAAATAATCACATTTTGAAAGTCTAGGGTTTTAGGCCACAAATCAAGTAAAAAAGGGAAAATAAGTCTTTCTATCTTCCAAAGTATTTTAAGTATTCAATTTTAGAAATTTGGTACCAACGTACCTATGTATCAAAATCATTTCAAAGTAATTTGGTTTTAGTCAAAAGGTTTTGGCTTTACACAAAGAGGATTTTAGTCTCCAAAGCTAGTATTTATACAAGTATAAAACCTAAGTCAACAATTACTTAGAGAAAGACAAGGATTTAATAATTTTAGACCTATGGTGAAACAAGACCATATGTCATAAAGTATAGTTGAGTTAATCATTTATACTTTCGTAAGACTTAATGGACTCGAGGAATTTGTTTACTTGTAAGCCAAGCAAAAGGCTTAACTTATAAAAGTGATAAGTAATTGATGATTGGACCTTTGATCCAATTCCATTATGTACCTAAGGTTTTGAAACAATATCTTAAGACATTTACACAAACTTTAAATGTTTGCTTGAAAACAGTAGTTCGAGGCCGGTGATTCTGACCCGAGAACATCGTCTATCTGTAAAGTCTTACAACGAGTGGTTTCCTCTGGATAGACAAATTAATCGCATCAGCATTATTGTCAGAAGCATAGTCGTTAGTATGTTAATTAAGGCCTTTGAACCTAGGAGATTGAGTTGACATTGTAATGCGGGTGCGAATTCCATAGTGACGATTCAGTTGATCCTAGGAGGTGTCGAGGTTTGAAATATTCACATATGACCATTTGGTAGTGCTTTTATGTCATGGTGAACTAGCAATACACCAACAATCTCGACTGGACACTATTATATTCATGGTTGGCGTAGGTGTGTTTCCCGTGAAGCCAAATTTGTGCACGTTACGAATTTTATAGCATTTAGCCCATGGCTGGCACGATCAGGAACTTGCCCTCCTAATCACCCTCTCTGACAATTCTATAGCACATGGTATAGGGGTCACAGACAATGTAGCGCCCGAGAAGGGCATTACAGGGTAGGCATCATAGTGATCCTAGGGGCAGTCCCCAACAATTGGGTGGATGACAGTGTTATGAAACTCGTTTTGACCCGACTGGTTGAACCTGTCGACCCGGAACTCAGTCGCATAACCGATCCCGGTGACTCATTATGATGTGATCCAGAATTGAACACTAAGCATTTTAGGATCTTCTTTGATCTAATTTTTTCAAAATTTGAGATCAAACACAATTGATATGATATGAAACTTGATCTTCAAGTGAAGAATCAAGAGAAAACAAAAAGAGTAGAAGAGAAGAACAATTGATATATGACTAGAAAGTAAATTGCAAGAATTAAATTGCAAGAATTAAAATGCAAGAATTAAAGAACAATAGTAGCAAATGGAATAGGAAGAAGATGAAGGGGAGGGCGCCACAGTTGCATTCTTCTTGGAGAAGAAGATTGAAATTGATAAGCCAAAGAAGGATTCACCACTTAAATATGGGAAATTCAAGATAAGAATCAAATGGTTCAACTCAAGAAACAAGAAGAGGAGAACTCTCAACTCTCTCTAGAATCTCAAGTGTGAGAAATTTATCAAATGAATTCAAAACTTTCAAAATGAGTTACATGGAGCCTAGTTATAGATGAGCAAAGTGCTCATCCTCCTCCTAATGCGAAATTAGCACCTCCCTTCATCAATTCCCAAGTGTGGGCTTTGATTTGGCCCTAATGTTTCCTACTCATATGCCATGTTGGCCTAATGGCCCAATAGGCCCAAATCCTAAACTATTCCTAAGTGCTTTCTGAATAAGCACTTTTATTACGTGAACTCTACTCTATACAAAGGTTCTTGTTCCTACATTTATTACATAAACTCTACTCTATACAAAGGTCCTAGGCCCTATCCCTAACTAGGTGGTCAATGGCTCAATGCATAAGAGGTTCAAGATGAAGCCCTCTTTATAAGGTTGCCTATGAGTCAAGTGATTTGACCACCACTTTCTTGAGTGTGTCTTGGACTCTTCAAAGCCTTGCCCTTGTCATGGGTCCATGCAAGTCTTCAATGCTAGGTCCTTGGCTTGGTGTGTCCATGCTCACATCACATTGGATCGGACAAGTAACCAACCCGGAACAACTTGGATTGACCTGGATGGTTTTTACAGAGACTGGTGAACCGGAAGATTCCATGTGACTCGTTTTAGTCATTTTTTTTGGACGCCTTCAACGAAAAAAGATGCAGAAAGTTTCAAATGCACCATTCCAAAAACAGGAAGGGGATTTAGGGAGTTTTGATTTCAAGCTCCTGCGTCATGAACAATTGTAGCCAGCTCCTGCATCTTCGTGCATCTTTCATCTTCCTCGATTCCGATTGAATACCATTTACTTATTTCATAAAGGTTTAACGAACTTTTTGGTCCCTACATTTTAGGTGAGTTTTGGTTTTGGTCCCTAACATTTTTTTGCAATGGTTTTGGTCCTTGACAATTTCAAAATGTTGGTTTTAGTCCTTGAAATTAGATAGGCCTAGTCCTAATTTGCAACCTAGGTTTGGAAGTTTCTCTAGGTGTTTGAAAGGTTGTAAAAGAGGTTTTATAGCTGGTTGTAGGCCATTCGTCGGGGGTGATGGCTGCCACCTAAAGACAAAGTACGAGGGATAGCTATTGATAGCAGTTGGGAGGGACCCAAATGATAAATACTTTCCCTTGGCTATTGCAGTGGTTGAGTAGGAGAAAAAAAGGAGTTGGAGGTGGTTCTTGGAGTTGTTATTGGAAGGTACCAGGGATATGCAGAGCAACAGGCGGGGACCAAAACCAACATTTTGAAATAACATAGGGATTAAAACCAACGTTTTGAAATAGTCAATGACCAAAACCATTGAAAACAATTGATAGGGACTAAAACCAAAACTCACCTAAAATTTAGGCAGCAAAAAGTTCATTAAACCTTTCATAAATATATATGTACAATAATTCTTTTTTAAGAAACACTGATTCACAATTGTATAGTCGTGATACACATAATAATTTCTTCAAGTAATTGAATTTATATTTGCTAAATCGAGAGGAGATTATTTAATGAATAAATTATTAATTTATCGATTAACTAATGAGTGAATCTCCATTTTGGTCCCTGAAATCGTAGGGCGGTGACAAGTTGGTCCTTCATATTAAGAAATTGAAAGAAATGTCCCCTAAATTGAAAAATGTTTATTAGGTTATGCTCAAATTGAAAAGCATTGCCAAATTGGACTAATGTGATTGGCTTTTTTCAATTTTGGGGACCTTTTTGCCTATTTCTTAATGTGAAGGACCAACTTGTCACCGATCTATAATTTTAAGGACCAAAATGGTGATTCATTCATTAATTAATGCCTCTTTAAATTGATAAAGTTTCATGGTTCCAACATTATTAATTTACACAGATTTCAGCATAAATGTTTAACATACGAAGCTCCAAATAAATTGAGTAAATTATCATTTTGGCCCCTGAAATTGTATGACAGTGACAAGTTGACCCCTCACATTAAGAAATAAGTAAAAAATCTACAAATTGAAAAACGTCGTCAAAGTAAACTAATGAAATGAATTATTATTATTTTTTTATTTTAAAGGAAGTTTTTGTATCTGTCTTAACTTAAGAGACCAATTTATTATTGTGTTACAATTTTAGGGAGTAAAATAGGGATCAACTCCAAACAAAATAAAATGAATGATGACATGTGATGTAATAGAATCCTACAAGACAATAATAGTAAATGTTGTCAGCAAGAACACTAATGTATAAATTTATTTAACTTTTTAAGTGAATAAGAAAAATTTATATTAAATTCATTTTTAGTTTTCAATTGTTAATTTTTTTTTCAATTGTTATGACTTATGAGTTTACAAAAATACTGGTGCTGGTTAGACTTTGGGTGCGTTTGATTCGCATTTCGGTATATGACAAGGAGAACAACACATAATAAATGTCTGAGACACAACATAACTCTTTGTCCTATATGCTGTTTGGTGGACAATGGACAGCATAAATAAAAACTGTGAAATTTACTTAAATATAATTTATAATATATAATAATGTATAATTATTATTACAATATAATATATAATATACCCTTTATAATATACATTATATAATATATATAAAATTATTTTATATAATTATAGTGTAATATATTTAATATAATATTATAAATTATAATATTAAATATTATGATATATATATATATATATATATATATATATATATATATTAAACTTATATTATAATGACATAAATGTAACACTAAAAAAAAATAAAACACGTAATTGTAAACAGTTTATGCATGTGTGAGAGAGATATATAGATAGATGTAAGGATAATTTTGTGTTTTTTGGTAATCTGTACATGAGATAAAAAGTTGTCCCATAATTTAATGAGGGATAAAATTTTAGATTTTTATCCTGTCTCTCATCCTTTTTTTTTTATCCTATCCCCTAATCATTTTTCAAATCAAATAGTAATAAAAAGTTTGTGCTGTCTGGTCACCTATTTTTGGCAAATCAAATAATGTGACGTCATGACTGTTGAAAAGTTAAGCGTAGAAGGAAAAAAATGTACTCCCTCGGGTCATTATCATAAGAGACAAATGACTATTTTTTTTTTGTCCAAAATATAAGAGACATGCATGTATTTTGATAAATATTAAATGCTCATTTTCAATTTTACCCTTATTTATAATAGGGTTTATATTTACGAGACAGTGCAACTTTCAATACAAGTAGATTTGTTCATTAATTATTGAAGGGTTAAATTTGTAAATTTATATGAATATTAATTACAAATAGCTTATTTCAATGCATTTTCTTGGTCTGTGTGTTTTAGGATTTTGCCTCCTATACATAGGACCAGAGAGAGTATTATGTATTAATTAATTAATAATCCTACGCGGCCAATCGTATAAGTGTAAACCTAACTTAGCAACTACCAATTTCTAGAGCTGGGTATACGGGCCAGCCCGGTCCGTTTAAGCCCAGCCCGCATTTACCCGCAGTTAAACGGGTTGGACCGGGTTGGCCCGCGTAGCTAACGGGCCTACATTTTCTCTAGTCCGCGTCCGGCCACCTAACCCGCGGGTTAACGGGCCGGCCCGCGGACTCATTTAAAATTGAAAATTTGTTTTTTATAAAAAAAGTAATTATTTTTTAAAAAAATTATTAGAAGCATGGTTCCTAAATATCCAAAATCATATAAAGAAAATTTACCAAAAGTAGTAATACTTGCAAAATTTACTCAATTTTAACTAACCTGAGAAGTTCAAATTAGCTCACAATAGCTTATATATGGTTTAATTTGGTTATAGGGTTTAATTAAATATTTAAGCTTGCAAATAAGGATCAATTGCACAGACGACATCCCAAATAAATAGTCACTTGCATATAATAATAATTTTTTTATTATAATATGCATAATATATTCATATATGAACCTATATTTTGCATTAATATTTTTGGCCCGCGGGTTGGCCCGCTAACCCGCGGACCGAACCCGTATAAACCGCGGGTTAAATGGACCGGGCTAAATAAGCCAGCATTTAAACGAGCCTACAATTTGTATGGTCCTAACCCGCACGGATCACGGGTTAAACGGATCGTCCGCGGGCCCAGAAATGGTATGCTTGCACTACACTTTTTGACTTAATAAAAATGCTAATTTCAACCAATATATATTTTTTAAATGCATCCATAAAATGTTAATAAAATAAATTTGAAAAAATGTTAAAAAAAGAATTATACCCAAATAGATTGTGTAGGTGGTGCTTGATCATATAAGGGGAGATCAATCTCTCACATGTTTGGTGGGAGGATATTTTGTAAAAAACTAGAATGTGTAGGTATCATCATGCTTCTTTTGTTCTAGATAATATTGTTTTTGGTTTCTCGAAATATTCTCACACTCAACAGGTGAGAGAGTAATCTCTCATACTATTATCAAGCGTCTAAGCGGAACCTCTTCTACTAATATTTTTTTATTCACATAAATTTGGAGATCGAACTTAAGACCACATTCTTAAGATACCCAAGGTGAACTTTACCTGCAAGATTAGATGTTTAAATCCTAGAATAGCCACTTTGGGAGGATTTTATCTGATCATCACCTAAGATAAGAGGATTAGTCTCAAACTATGTATGTTGAGATCCCCGATCAAAGACCAAGAAGATAATATATAATAATATCATTGCACCAACTTAAATTATTATTTCAAGAACGAATGAATTATTATATAAAGTAAAATAAACTCATTATTATAAGAAGTAAAATAAACTCACAATGATCTTATAAGGAGAAATAAAGCTTTGATTAAAATGTAATTACCAAGCTCTCAACTTGACTCTTGGCATTAATTTGTAGTACTGGATATGTGACGTCAGGTACAAGTCTACTGACAAGTATCACTATTTAATACGCATTTTTTTATGCTTTATTTAATAATACGCATTATACATTTGAAATTTTTATAAGAATATGGTGTTGGTCTATACTTTTTATGACGTGGCTTGCCTACAAGTCATCGTAACACACTTGAATTGAAATTTTGCCACAATAACACTTAGCACACAAAGCAGATCATGTGCATTGCATGTGCATAATCACACTTTTGTTATAGTTTTTGTCCTGAATGCGACTCTCTCATACGTGGGTCGGTTTGAAGTTCAACGAGCTACGCAAAGCTTGCCCGGGATTTTCCAGTATAGGGTGGAAACTATATCTTACAGTTGGCTATCTTTTTGTTTGTTTTAATATAAAGAATGAATTTTCAGTTATTTTACCATGTGGAAGAGGCAATCACGTGTTAGGTTTGGAGAATCTAAAACGTCCAAGACTCCAAGAGAGATCTTCCATTTCTAAGTATACGTGTTGAATTAGTGCCAGGAAAAAAGATCCAAATTTTCCAAACTATTAGAAAAGAATCATTGTGCAATCTTTTAATGAGAAAAATGAGAGAAGTTTTTTTTTTTTTTTTTTTAATCAATAAAATGAGACCTCATCTATCATTCAATAATTTGGTCGGTTACAACAGTATTCTTGATAGGAAGTTATCTTGCCCCCTTATATTTGTCCCTTTTTTTTTGTCCTTTAATAGAAATGATAGAGGACGAGGGACATGGACAATAATTGTTGGTGTTTTCAGCCTTTGATTGAAAATCCTAACAGAGAAGGGAGGGGAGGGGCTGGGGATCAGGGTGAGAGGAGGGAAGAATGGGGGAAATAGTCATGGGCATGTTCGACTTTATTTTTTATAAAAAAATTGACTAAAATACTTTAACCATCGGATTATTTGATTTTAATGGTTGAGATTTGGTGCAAGTCAAAAGACTTAACAGACAAATGAATAAGTTATGACATCTATTGATAAACTCATTTTTTTATGATGACACTTACATATTCCTTAAACCAATTTGGAAATGCTTGTTGTATGCGAGCATATTATTTTTCATCACTTATACCGTGGCGTTCTAAGAATGTAGTTAAAATTTCTGTGAAAAAGGACCCAAAAAAAAAAAATCAATCTAGCATTGCGATAATATATGAATATTAAACATTGGTTTCCAAAATACATACTCGAGATATGGTTGAACGTCTCTGCAGTTGATCAATACATGTACTTGAGGCTGCTTTCCACTCCGTGTCACTTAATCAAGGAGTTGACACCTTCCCAAAATGGTGGCCAAATCAGTTGAATACTGAGATAGTGAATGGATTCTGTCATTTTCGTTTTGAACATCATTGCTATTATTTCTCGATGCAAATATGAAGCTCTTGAAAGACTAAGAACAAAAATAGGTTCTCTCACAGTGTATGTAAGATAAACATATTAAAATTTCCACTCTAGCTTTATTTTCACCATTCTCTTAACAACTCCCATGAACTTATTTTTCAGACTACTATGATTGTTTCATCAATAGATGGGGTTTACCTATGTATAGATTTAGCTGATTTTTGTTTTTATTTTTCTCATGGGTCAGGTTTATGCCCCCCATGTTCTGTTTTGTTTTTATCTTATTTTATTAAAATTTGGTATGCTGCAAATGATGGATAAAGCTTGAGGTACCAACCTAGTTAGGATGTCTTGCTTTATAGTGATGCTTTTGCATACCATTCTTTGCTTTAAAAAAAAACTCCCATGAACTTATAACAATAACATATAACAAATAATACTATAATTTATAGATAGATTGAAAATAAGAGGTTTTGGTAAATAATTTACCTTTCAAATGGATATATTCACTTATATTGATCAAACCCTCAAGCCTTGCTTCGTGTGAAAGATGAATAGGTAAATACTCCATTGAATCAAGGAATTTGCTCAATTCAATAAGAGGTTTCTATACATGGTCTAACAAAGAACTAAAAGCAATTAAAGGTAACCACTCCATAAATACATGACAATCATGGTTTTTCATCTGATGCATCCTTCCCTAATTTCATTGTCACATCATGCTAAGTTTGAAGCACAATTGTCTGGCATCTTAAGTTCTTTGATGCATTTGCACACTCATTTTTTCTTCATCCAAAGTTAGATTGTAATTTGCTTTCAGTTTTACCATCTCTCCATTAAGCAATTGAACTAACTTTAATTATGATGTTACGAAGGACATAGCTGTTGGTAACAATACCCATGTCACAGGTCAGCAGTTAAGAAGGACAAGTTTTACCATCCAAGGACACAAAAGGTTAATGATTACTAGATTATTGGTAAACTCCAATTTAGCCTCAAATCCTACGACTCCCTATTACCTTCTCCATTACTATGTTCTCAAATGTAGGAATACCACTGTTAGTCGGCTTTTGTAGCAAACTTTATTTGTTCTTCACCACTTTGGGTTGTGGGGCTTACTTCCTAGCCCCAGTGGGAGTAGTGACTAGTATGTTACCGATGGTTGAAGTTGTTGGTAAGTTCAGACTTACTGACGATGTCGTGATCCTCGATAAAAACCCTTGCTAGTAGACTATTTTCTTGTAGCGGAAATGAAACATAGATTCCTCATAAATGTCAAATCATGGAAATTATTTAGCACAACTAAAATTTAGTTAACTACCAATATTTTTTTTGGTAATGTATATTTGGTTGAATGCCATAATAATACAAATTCAATATATCTTAGAATAAATTCTAGTGGTTTAGTTCGGGGCTGGTCAATTTTAAGGAACCAAATCTGAAAACAAACCAACCCAAACACTAACACGTTAGTTTGGACGAGTCATCAAGTTGCCTGATGATTTTTTTTTTTATATATTTTTCCTCAAAAAATGGCTTAAAATTTCTATAACTGTCATAAGGAGAAAATAAGCAATAACACAATTGATAAAAAAGTAACTCTTAAAGGGAAAAACAACAAATTTTGAGTGTACATTAAGCAAGTATAATGCTTGAGTTTCCATCTAAGCAAAATAAAACTTTACATCGAAGTTAATATATAATACAACAATAATACATAACAAACATACTAATTCATGTTAGTCCCAACTCCCAATGAGGATAAACACAAATCTACAATCAACATAACAATTAACAAGTTTCATCAAGTCAACACAAAATAGAGGTCGGAGTTGGTAGTGGCAGAAGAAGGAACAATGGTTGATATGATTGAGGGTGGTCTTGTGTGAGAAAGGAAAAATTAAGAAAAAAGAAATGAAAATATGGGAAGAAGCCCTAAATCATATATTCAAGGTCCCAAAAAATACAAAATGCACAACTTTGTCATATATAAAACTTATAAAAAGTTTTAACTGGGTGGTTGGCTCAAGTCATCAGGTTTAATAATATTAAAATCGAAGCTTGAACCTGTCACAACAAAAACTAGAAAAACATAGAAAAAACACAGAAAAGGAGAAGAAGAAAGAACACATAAAGATTATTGTGGTTCGACAAATATGACCTACATCCACAAGTAGTCTAAGAGTTTCTTATTTCTTTTTGGAGAACAAATATAGAGAGTCAGGAAAATTCTGGCTTGGGCCTATCAACCCTTACCCTCGGCTTTCCCCATAGACCTAGCTTTTTTCACCTTAAATTTGAACTTTGGAAATATTGGGTTGGGTTACAATTCGAGGCAACCCATTAACAAAGTTCAAGCCATCTCAACAAAACCAATAGAAGTTGGATTTAAGTAAGTTTTATCCCACTAGACCTGATGAATCGAACTAAATCAAACAAATTTATTCAGTTTGATTTTGTTTTCGGGCCGATTTTGGCTAGATCAGTCCCCGGATTAGATGCTGGTCGTTTTAGGGACTGATTTGGCCAAAATGGTCTCTAAAATCGGCCCCTAAACAGCTGTTTTTTTTGTAGTGATGTATACTTGGATGTCTCAATTCAATAATATATTTTTTAGATTAAAGAAAATATTAGATATATTTTGTTTGTCATGTGTCTATAGTAGAGAAGGTGTTTATAGATTAGAACATGACAATTTTGCAATGAAAACTTAATCGACCCAACCCAAAACTGAAAGAAATTAGTTTGGATTAAAATAGTATATCAATGTTTAACCAAAATTTGGTGAGATAAAAACAATTTATCCTTCTTGAGTAACACAAATGACAATTCTAAGTAAAGTATTTGATTTTACTATAGTATTGTGTAATTTATTTCGGCTTAATTGCACTTTCGGTTATCCTACTATTGATCACGTATGACTTTGCTCCTTATATTTTTCTAGCACATTTGGTTGCCCTATTTTTCAATATTACGAATTTGGTTCTTCCGAGTAATGTCCATCAATTATTCAATGATCAATAGAAAGGAACCATTGCTTTAAAATCATAGAACCTCTTGTTGAGCTTTTGTGATAAAGGACCCTAGGGTGAAGCCAAAAAAAGGTCTCAGAAAGGAGGGGCGAAACTAGTAAATGGCAGCTAGAAACCATTGAATCATATTGAAGCGGAGACGCAGAGGAGGGAGAAGCTAAAATAGACTTTCTATGCACTTAGAATAGTGCTTCATCTCCATTTATCATTGAAAAAAATTGACAAACATTGGATGAAAGGATCGGGTTTGTAACATTGAAAAAATAGGGGAACCAAATATGCCAAAAAAAATCATAGGGATCAAAATCACACACGTCCAATAGTAAGGGATTAAAAGTGCAATTAAGGCTTTTTTTTTTATAAAAAAAAAACACTTGCACTGAGAGTTAACAATATTTGGCACTCGAGGTAATAATATTATATATATTATTAATATGTATTATATATAACGTTAACGTATGAAAAAAATTAAATCACGTTAACGTGGGGTTGTGACACCCTCTACCCCACATGTTATTTATAAAACATTTACATAAAAGAGGTAAGATAAAAACATGCATTTATTTCATAAAATAAAAACTGGATAGAAAGCACCACATTATAACATCTCAACAACGCGGAAAAGAAACATAGTTTTAAAATAAAATAAACGTAAGATATAAGCATAAACATAACCCAACCCCGATGTCACATACAGAGCTGGTATAACTGTTCAAGAATAAATCCATGGAATACAATTGAAACAATAAACTAATAACAACTATAACTACTGATAAATCCTAACTAGAGTCGCGGCTCCTCAGAGTCACTCCTCCACTAGCTGCTCACCGTCCTCTGCATAAAGAGATACATGGCAAAACAGAAACAGAAAACGAGGAGTAAGAAAACAAGTAAACACATCGGCATGGAGGTAGTAAGCAAGATGAACATGTATTATAGCATATAGCATATATCATAGCAACATATATACATGACATCATTAAGTATATAAAATCACATCAACATGTTTAGTCAATCAACAGATGCCATGCGGTGCAACTGTATTCCGCTACTCCATTATGCATGTGGATCCAAACTATCTCAGGAAGGCAACTTCGGAGTTATATATCCACATTAGCCAAAAAGCACCATCGTCGGAAGTTCACCAAACCGTGGGTGAACCCATTGGATAGCCGACGCACCATACTCTAGGATGCGCCACCACGGGGGCGCACGGTTCACCAAACCTTGGGTAAACCACCCGCGAACGGTCAGATCACCGTACTCTTGGACAACCTCCCCTATGTTGATCTCCCCCCACTAACAACTTCAATGCGTGGATGCATGAGCACAACAACAAATAAACAGGGCAACCACCTCCTTCGCTTAGGCCAATAAGCACCCAAGACTCATCACCAACATCAACACCCTAACCCTTATGAGTCAAGGCCCTTTTGGCCAAAAAGCACCAAGGTTCAACTTATTAACACCTCAACCAAAAAGCATCTAGGCTACTTTGGCCAAAAAGCACCAAAGCATATCAACGTGCGGCAACCCATTGGGCACCGACTTAACCAACTTATTATTCTTAATCAGCTTAATTAATCTTTAATTAAGTTATCTAACTTGTCTTCATTCGATTAGTGTCTTATCTCATTATTGGGGACAATTGCGGTGAAACACCCCTTAATTCCATTAAGTTCATGTTCTGACCAGTAGGGGGCACGGGTATGCTTACCCCCAGCACAGTCGTACTGTCACTTAAGTGGAGCACGGTCGTGCTCACTGTTCGGCACGACCGTACTTAAAGCGCGGCCATCTTCTAGATTTAAATTGGGAGCACGGGCATGCTCCTTGTTAAGCACGACCGTGCTCCTGGGCATGACCATACTGTTCTGGGCAAATTCATGGTGTTCTTGAAGCCAAGAACTCCCTAAAATACTCTCAAATCAAATCCTTGGGTCTTAACTAAACCATTTGGCATAAACCTCACCTCCCACTAAAAGTCCATGTTTTATGAAACATTAGGGGAATTAATCTCTTAACCGTTACGTAAATTAAGAGTTGATCTATTTTAGCCAGTTAGGGTCTTATTAAAATTACAACATTCTCAACCAACATACATTCAGCCAATCAACATGACCAACATCATAACATTAATATTCATGTCATCATAACATACTAATTCAGCTAATAATTCATGACATAGAGCATATCATTAAACATACAATAGTTGGCAAACAACATCATAAACAGTTTAGCAGCTACATCAAATAGGCATATAATAGACATACCAATAACCAATAAGCAACTATAGTAATTAGGCATACATAACAGCCAACAACAAATAATAATGGGGCTATGGGAACCCCTCATCTTACGCTACCCCCTTGCCTAATGATTACACTATCCTTCTCCCCAACCTGGTATGAAGAATCCGGTAGTGATAACTTAAGGGTAAACCAACGCATCCCTCGAGCGACTCAGTTAGCTTTCCAAGCCTTGGTTAAACAGAAAAGGTCAAACCAGTAGTTCCTAATTCTTAATAGAAGAAGGGAAACCAAAAGAGGGAGAAGCCATTATCTATAAGGATCGACACAGACGAACTAGACGTTCCCAAGAGTCTCTAAAGCTCCAATAATGCATTGGGTTTAGAGAAAATAGGGAAGAAAGGGATTGTAGCCGCAACAGGGTTTCTGTTTGTGCCAAAATAGGGTTAATGACGAAACCCTCGGTTCTGTTCTATATTTAAAGGCATCAGACCCGAGCACGGTCGTGCTCCTCCTTGAGCACAGGCATGCTCACATTAGCGCCTCCGAGGCACGGTTTTCATTTGAGCACGATCGTGCTCTCTATTGAGCACGGGCAAGCGTCAGCGAGACGCGGTCAACTATTGAGTGTAATGCCCCGATTTCTGTGTCTTTCTGTAGCAGTAAATACACGTGTTTCTATATTTATTTTTGGTAAAATTCAGAGAGTGATTTTAAATAAACTAAAATCATTTTCTTGTGTTCCCTGACCATAGGAAGTCACGGTTAAATTTTCGGTTGAAAATTCAGATGAAAGCCGGTCTGCGTTTTCATTGCCGGTACAAGTTTACTGAGCAGAAAACCTAATTTTGAACCGTGAACGAAACGGTTAGTGTTTTTGTGATGTTTTGTATGATATTGAAAATTTTCGAAAATTCCTATTCCGGGTCAAAATATAATACTTTATCCGGGTGAAATACGATCGGAAACTTGAACCGGATACACAACGGAGCAGAGTAGGGAGCACAAAAGTGATGAGGTGACATGTGAGAGTGAGGTGACTTACTAGGGGATGGCCTAAGTCACATCCTAAAAAGTGGTCATGATGACACTTTTTGAAATATAACATATTATATTCTAAAAACCCATTTTTCTTTCTCTTCTCAAACCAAACAAGGCACAAGATCAAAACTTGCTCTCCAAGCCCATTCTTCTCTCCTCAATTTCGTGCCTCTCTCTCTCTTCTCTATACATACCCACTTCATTTTCATTTCATCACTTTCTTCTTCTTCTTCCTTTCACACTAAAGTTCCAACACATAAAGCTTGTGTTTTTAATCACTTTTAAGCTTCAAGTTCTTCACTAAAGTTCATCCTAGCTTCAAGGGTAACATCCTCATACTAATATTTTTCAAGTTCTCTCTTTTATTCCATAGGTTTACTCTATGTTTTCCTTAAGTGTTCTTATTGATCTTTAAACTTCTAAAATCTCTAGAAAATGGTAGAAAAATCCTTTTGAGTTGAAACAAATTGCTATGAACTCCTAATGATCTCTATTTTGATATTCTATGAGCATTGCATCAAACAAAAATTTCCTTCCCTATTTTCCTAGCTAGGCCGAACCTATGTTGTTGTTGAGCAAGGAAGTTTTGTTTCAATTTTTGAAGTATGACCATTGATTTGAACTCTTTAGCACCTATTGTTGTTGAATCTAGAAGCTTGAAAAGTTTGAAAATCCCTAACTCATTTTATGATTCTTGGCCGAAATCCCTAAGCTAGTGGCTTAGATGGATTTTTGTTCAATCTTTGTCTAATGGTCATTGATTTGAACTCTTTTGTACCTTTAGTTGTTAAATCCAAGAGCTTGAAAAGTTTAAAAATTTCTAGCCTATTTTACACCTCATGGCCGAAACCCTAAGTGTCTAAACTTAGTGGGATTTTTGTTCAATCCTTGTTAAATGATCATTGTTATTGAATCTCTAATACTTAAGGATCATTAATCCATGAGTTTGAGAAATTGGAAATCCCTAACCCTATTTTTATACTATGGCCGAACCTAGACCTTAGGTGGATGAGATGTTTTGGTTATTTTTAACTTGTGTTATGTGTTGGAATATTTAGAGTTCCGTCGCGAAGCAAGACGAGGAAGATCGTAGCACTTAACAAAGAACGAGAGACCTTGTTTGCTTTGGAATCAAGTAAGGGGAGCTTACCTGAGGGATTTTCTCCCGATAGCTATATGTTATTGTTTGTGGTCTGTTGAGTTGTTTGAGTTTTATTGTGATTTCCCAAGTTTATCTGATGTGGTTAAAATTATCTGTTTTGCATATCTGAGCTTGATGATTTATTTGTAGAAATGTGTTATAGCTTTGAGATATGGCATGAACTGTATTATTTGAGATGATGTTGATGTGAACATTACACTGTTGTGGATTGTTGTCTGAGAAGCCTGACATTCGTCAGTGCTCAATCAATTATTGAGATAAAAGCCTTAAAAAGCCTTATGAGGAATTTTGATAATGATAATATTTAGTTGACATTTTCTTTTGATAAAAGAGAAAGTAATGGATAATTACAAGGATGAAATCGTAAAAATATTTCAGTACGTTATCTTTTCAAAATGTAGATGAAAAGTTATTTTAAGAAATTTGTGTGTCAATTTCTTTTAATGAAAGAAGAAGAATAAGAATGGAATTAAGAAAGGAATATATTTTAGTACGTTATTATTTTCAAGAATGAAGTGGAAAATCAATTTTAAGAACTAATTGTAAAATATTTTTTTTAAGCTAGAGGAAAATCTTTCTTAAAATGATTTGATTATAAGTGAAAACAATTTTAAAAGTATGTTTTATGAAGGGGAACTTTTGAGAAATGTTGACAATATTTTAGAAAGGAGTTGAAAGGATTTTTAACAATGTTCTAAAGATGGTTTGGAAGAAAAAGAAGGATTTCAAAAGCAAATTGGTTTCTTTATAATTTAGCATTTTACAAATGAATTTCCAATGAAAAGAATTTCTGGAAAAACCTACTTTTGTAAATATTTCGGCAAGCTTGGATAAGTTGCTGATGTTTCAATTTGTATTTGTGTTTCACTGAACGAAAAAGAATAAACACGTTGAAATGTGAATCTAGTATACGAGACGTCGGATACTAGTATTCTGTAATATACACGTAGATCTTGGATCCGTGTCACGTTGTTGTGGACTTCATGTCCTAATCACGTTGTTATGGACTTCGTGTCCTAAATCACGTTGTGATGAACGTTGTTAAAGGTGAATGTTGTTTTCTATGACCACAAGCCTAAGACTGGTGCATCGGTTCAAGGCGTTGTGACTGAGCACTCGGACTTCGCGTCCCGTGTTGATGTTGGAAAAATCTTAAGAGTTAAAGATTTATGAATAGTCGTTAGCCTTTGAGCTTCGACAACGAAAGAGAATGAACACAAAGAAAATGTTGAGAACAATTGTTTTTACATGCATTTTAGGCAGACGTGCCTCACGTGGATAGGAGTGATGCCTTGATGATCAGGTATTCACAATACGATGGATCACTGCATCCTGGGATGGGACAGTGTGTTATTAAATCCATGAGCATGGAATACTGCATCCTGGGATGGGACAGTATGCTATGGATGTTTAGTCACTTAACGTGATGCCAAAGTGGTGGTGATTTGAGTTTGATCAACTCATAGAATGATGATGGGATCTCATGAGATTAAGTTAGAGCCTGGATATTGAAGTGTCATGCATGTTTTTATAAAACCCATGACTGATCGGGTATGAGACCCCTTGATATAATACTGTCTGTGGCAAGAATTCTATGATATATGACTTTACATGTTATCTGATGTTTTGTGTTACGCATGTGGTTATCGCGTTTAAATCCATATATTGGTGTCTCACCCTTACAAATATATCAGGTTTCTTCTGGTCTCGTTGTTGTACCTCGGTACCCTAATACAGACGGTGCAGAGGAGTTTCTCTAAGTCACTCAGAGACTTAGGTCTAGAGGTTTGAGGGATTATTCGATCGTGGAATGACCACGGGGGTCTTTTCAATAAATGTCTTGTAAAAGAGACCAGCTTAGGAGTCTTGGTCGGGTTATGTACTTGAAAAGTGGTATTATACTTTAGTTTTTGGTTAAATTTTGTTTCTCTTTTCTTTAAAATTGAAACTTGTGAGAGAAGTTGTATGTCGTGGTGACTCTGTTATGAATGTGATTTTACTGTTTAGATGTATGTATCTTGGTACTTTAAGAGTTACCTGCAGAAGAAAATTTTTTATACCCCAGTTTTCTGACTTATGAGAAAATAACTTTCCGAAAACAACCAGCAAATTACTTTTAATTTATTCTCCACACGTGTTCCAATGTAATGCCCAGGGAGGGCGTTACAAGTGGTATCAGAGCTGGTCGAGTCTTTCGGGAACTTTGGGGAATAGGTCTATTATGTTTTGTTGCGTGGTCTCTAGATGGTCATCTCTTGAATTGTTTCTTTGTCGAAACAATATGCGTTGGTGTATGGGTGTGTGTTTATCTTGATGGGTTATATGGGTTCTGACTTGTAGGAACCCATGGCTAATGATTTGTGTTTCGATCTATGTGTGACACATTTGGTTATCCTTTCTGGATGGTGTCAGACATTTCGATAGTATGCCTGCTAAGGTCGATTTTCTGGGAATGTTCGCTGAGAATGTTCCTGGATTATCGTGTGCGAAAGGACTTTCCGGGAGTGTTCCTTGGAAGTGTTTTAGGTGTGCTGCTAGAGAAGGATATTGAGTTATCAATCGATCTAGTTCCTAGATACGGATTGATCTCTATCACTTTGTGTAGGATGCCACCTACAATGTTAATCGAGTTAGACGACTCGATCCAAACTAGTAGACCTGCGACCTAAACAATTGATGAGACTGAGTCTTTTCCGTAGGCCCCAATATTGTTGAAGATTTGAGAATCTGCGTGGATTTCTAACGACTCGACAAAGTGACAACTATGAGCGAGTATTCTCTGCTGTGCGTAGTTGATATTAACAAGGAGTTGTTGTCTACTCAAAGATCGACTTGAGGATGAGTTATCATCATGTTAGAGTAAGGACCTATTGAAGACTTTGGCGCCGTGGATTCAGCTCAGGCAGAAAAGTCAACTCTTCGTATGTTCGATAGATTGATTAAGCTGTCCGTGACCATGCATGATTCAAGTGACCGTACTAAGCGTGTATGGAGAGATATGCGTGTTAATGGGAACCAAGGCAAATTGATTTGAAATTTCGACCTTAATTGAGTGTCTCGTGATTAAGAAACCCTACACTGTACTGTTCGATTCTTATGAATTTGTGAGTAAGCCTTGTTTCTCGAGCCCTATGGTTGTATTAGACAACCACAGAGGTGAAGTTGGTGCATTATAGAAATATTTTTCTGATTTTGATTTAAAATCTATTCTGGACTCATAAATTGGTTATGCTAGTCCATAAATTTCAATTTACTCTAATTGATTTCCTTACTTGTGAGCAATTATACTCACATTTCTAAATGACCCTCGGTGTACTAGACATGTGAGTGGGTGGAATTGATATTATCCATTGGTCTGGATATTTTCGCATTTGGTTGAAAGAGTTTGTTATGACTATTTCTTGAGTTATAACACAAACAACTTCTTGATGACGTAAGTTCCTTGATGGAACTTAGTCTAATCACTTTTACTTTGGTAGAGGTGACCTTGTCTGATTTTCGGCCAGACTATTTTCTTTTAAAGTCGTCATTTTGTAAATTCTTTGTACTAAGCATGAATCCTCTTGGGATTAGGAGCTATTCATCCTTTGTTTTTCTAAAAACAGCTGGAAGTTCTTGTGGAAGAATGAACTTTATTAGATTCATGTCTGTAAATATGTATTGATCATGCATTTTTACACCCACGAACCTAATTGAAGAATCTTTTTCTATACTGGATGTTCCTGTATCTTTCAAATTGATAAAATTCTTCTCCATGTCTTTGTGAAAGTAGGTCAAGGAATTTCTTTCTTGAAGATTTCTTTCAGTGATCTTTAAGACCATGTCTTATTGTAGTTCAAAAGGAATTGTCTTCCTTGATCAACCTTACCCTACGTATTTTCTAAATGTCATTGATGTGTGACCTATCTCTAGAGTCATGAGGATGGGTATCTGATTCGTACCAGCATGTCAGAGTTAGTCGGGTGCAGTGGAAAAGAGATAACTGGATGTTTAAGATCTTTCTTGTTAAGATGTTGGTGTCGTCATGAATTTTCGTCATAAGACCCATAAGAGTCTTATTTGAATTCGAGTGATAGTGGACCGACTGACGAGGTCGACACCTGTTTCCCCTGTTAAGATTCACTATGAAGTGGAGAGGCAAACCAAGGAATGTATCAGAGGACTGATCAGACTTCATGGAGTATCTTCAATGTATCGGTTCAAATGAAGGCCCGAAGTTTACCAATGTTTATTGGTAAAGTTCGCTCTAAGTGTGGGGGACTAAGTTGAGGCTAAGCCCAACGGATCACCCTCGACTCGAGTGGGGTGAGCGAGAAAAATGATCTGATCTTTAGAAAGTTGGTTGGGAGTAATTGTGGTATTTAACTACGACCTTTTCTTTAGCCGGGTGAACAAGGACTAATGAAAGTTTTGTCGAGGTATAGCTACGATTAGTAAGATGTGAATCCTTAAGATCAATAACGGTAAGTGAGGCGACCATTATAATGATCGAATGTTAGTCGAGGCAGAATATCATTAAAGGAACCTAGGGTGATGATCAATGTCTATGATCAAGATTGATTTTATGAGTTTGAAGGTTTACAGAAAAGTGTGAGAGCAGCAAAGAGGAGTCCTTAAGTAAAACAAGTTGTTAGGAAAGTTCAAGATTTATGATTTTGGATAAATTAAATCGAAGTGGTTCCTTTTAGTTATAGTTGCATGAAGGAGTGTAATCATGCCCTTTAAGGTTGGAATGTATGACTATGATATGTTTTGGAGTGGTGGGATAGGTTCAAGGGAAACTAAAACTACGATGAGATATCTTGAATAGGAACTGATGTGTGTGTTGTGAACGAAATGTGAATAGTAGTTACACTTAGATGGATTCGAGCGAGTAAGATGAGCTCTTGTGAAAATTAAGTTTAAGGTAAAGTTCCAAAGATGATAAATTTGATGATCCTACTCAACGAGGTTCGTTTTGGATTTCAGTTTACCGTAAGGAGTAATGCGAGGTTTTAATTGGAGGTTTAAAGCATGTGATTTTGATAGAATCTGGAAGAGTAGAATACGTTTGGAGGAGCTAAGACTACAATTGGATACCTTGGGTAGGAAGTTGATGCAGGTTGCAGTAAAGTTAGTTTTGATCTTGGTGATAACGATGAGGGTAAGACGTATGGAGAACAATTTTCTAGCGTACCAGTATTTGAGAATAGGAATGATTAACTTTTGACTGTACCCTCCATGTGAGAGGAATGTAAATCTTAGATGGAATCTTGGTGTTAACCGTGAGAATTAAGGATGTAGAGAATATTTTTTTTTGGATTAGTGTTTACGGAAGTAGAGTATGAATTGAGGATAATCGATTTGATGTTGAGGATGAAGAGAACAACGAATAAGTATGAATTTCGCTATCAAGTTAAATCATCTAAGTGAAAGAGAATATAGGAAGTACGATGTAGGATCTTGGGATTTGGAAATAATTACAAGACCCTATCTGGTTTTGAGTTACGTAATTTCGAGGACGAAATTCTTTTTAGAGGGGTAGTATTGTAATGCCCCGATTTCTGTGTCTTTCTGTAGCAGTAAATACACGTGTTTCTATATTTATTTTTGGTAAAATTCAGAGAGTGATTTTAAATAAACTAAAATCATTTTCTTGTGTTCCCTGACCATAGGAAGTCACGGTTAAATTTTCGGTTGAAAATTCAGATGAAAGCCGGTCTGCGTTTTCATTGCCGGTACAAGTTTACTGAGCAGAAAACCTAATTTTGAACCGTGAACGAAACGGTTAGTGTTTTTGTGATGTTTTGTATGATATTGAAAATTTTCGAAAATTCCTATTCCGGGTCAAAATATAATACTTTATCCGGGTGAAATACGATCGGAAACTTGAACCGGATACACAACGGAGCAGAGTAGGGAGCACAAAAGTGATGAGGTGACATGTGAGAGTGAGGTGACTTACTAGGGGATGGCCTAAGTCACATCCTAAAAAGTGGTCATGATGACACTTTTTGAAATATAACATATTATATTCTAAAAACCCATTTTTCTTTCTCTTCTCAAACCAAACAAGGCACAAGATCAAAACTTGCTCTCCAAGCCCATTCTTCTCTCCTCAATTTCGTGCCTCTCTCTCTCTTCTCTATACATACCCACTTCATTTTCATTTCATCACTTTCTTCTTCTTCTTCCTTTCACACTAAAGTTCCAACACATAAAGCTTGTGTTTTTAATCACTTTTAAGCTTCAAGTTCTTCACTAAAGTTCATCCTAGCTTCAAGGGTAACATCCTCATACTAATATTTTTCAAGTTCTCTCTTTTATTCCATAGGTTTACTCTATGTTTTCCTTAAGTGTTCTTATTGATCTTTAAACTTCTAAAATCTCTAGAAAATGGTAGAAAAATCCTTTTGAGTTGAAACAAATTGCTATGAACTCCTAATGATCTCTATTTTGATATTCTATGAGCTTGCATCAAACAAAAATTTCCTTCCCTATTTTCCTAGCTAGGCCGAACCTATGTTGTTGTTGAGCAAGGAAGTTTTGTTTCAATTTTTGAAGTATGACCATTGATTTGAACTCTTTAGCACCTATTGTTGTTGAATCTAGAAGCTTGAAAAGTTTGAAAATCCCTAACTCATTTTATGATTCTTGGCCGAAATCCCTAAGCTAGTGGCTTAGATGGATTTTTGTTCAATCTTTGTCTAATGGTCATTGATTTGAACTCTTTTGTACCTTTAGTTGTTAAATCCAAGAGCTTGAAAAGTTTAAAAATTTCTAGCCTATTTTACACCTCATGGCCGAAACCCTAAGTGTCTAAACTTAGTGGGATTTTTGTTCAATCCTTGTTAAATGATCATTGTTATTGAATCTCTAATACTTAAGGATCATTAATCCATGAGTTTGAGAAATTGGAAATCCCTAACCCTATTTTTATACTATGGCCGAACCTAGACCTTAGGTGGATGAGATGTTTTGGTTATTTTTAACTTGTGTTATGTGTTGGAATATTTAGAGTTCCGTCGCGAAGCAAGACGAGGAAGATCGTAGCACTTAACAAAGAACGAGAGACCTTGTTTGCTTTGGAATCAAGTAAGGGGAGCTTACCTGAGGGATTTTCTCCCGATAGCTATATGTTATTGTTTGTGGTCTGTTGAGTTGTTTGAGTTTTATTGTGATTTCCCAAGTTTATCTGATGTGGTTAAAATTATCTGTTTTGCATATCTGAGCTTGATGATTTATTTGTAGAAATGTGTTATAGCTTTGAGATATGGCATGAACTGTATTATTTGAGATGATGTTGATGTGAACATTACACTGTTGTGGATTGTTGTCTGAGAAGCCTGACATTCGTCAGTGCTCAATCAATTATTGAGATAAAAGCCTTAAAAAGCCTTATGAGGAATTTTGATAATGATAATATTTAGTTGACATTTTCTTTTGATAAAAGAGAAAGTAATGGATAATTACAAGGATGAAATCGTAAAAATATTTCAGTACGTTATCTTTTCAAAATGTAGATGAAAAGTTATTTTAAGAAATTTGTGTGTCAATTTCTTTTAATGAAAGAAGAAGAATAAGAATGGAATTAAGAAAGGAATATATTTTAGTACGTTATTATTTTCAAGAATGAAGTGGAAAATCAATTTTAAGAACTAATTGTAAAATATTTTTTTTAAGCTAGAGGAAAATCTTTCTTAAAATGATTTGATTATAAGTGAAAACAATTTTAAAAGTATGTTTTATGAAGGGGAACTTTTGAGAAATGTTGACAATATTTTAGAAAGGAGTTGAAAGGATTTTTAACAATGTTCTAAAGATGGTTTGGAAGAAAAAGAAGGATTTCAAAAGCAAATTGGTTTCTTTATAATTTAGCATTTTACAAATGAATTTCCAATGAAAAGAATTTCTGGAAAAACCTACTTTTGTAAATATTTCGGCAAGCTTGGATAAGTTGCTGATGTTTCAATTTGTATTTGTGTTTCACTGAACGAAAAAGAATAAACACGTTGAAATGTGAATCTAGTATACGAGACGTCGGATACTAGTATTCTGTAATATACACGTAGATCTTGGATCCGTGTCACGTTGTTGTGGACTTCATGTCCTAATCACGTTGTTATGGACTTCGTGTCCTAAATCACGTTGTGATGAACGTTGTTAAAGGTGAATGTTGTTTTCTATGACCACAAGCCTAAGACTGGTGCATCGGTTCAAGGCGTTGTGACTGAGCACTCGGACTTCGCGTCCCGTGTTGATGTTGGAAAAATCTTAAGAGTTAAAGATTTATGAATAGTCGTTAGCCTTTGAGCTTCGACAACGAAAGAGAATGAACACAAAGAAAATGTTGAGAACAATTGTTTTTACATGCATTTTAGGCAGACGTGCCTCACGTGGATAGGAGTGATGCCTTGATGATCAGGTATTCACAATACGATGGATCACTGCATCCTGGGATGGGACAGTGTGTTATTAAATCCATGAGCATGGAATACTGCATCCTGGGATGGGACAGTATGCTATGGATGTTTAGTCACTTAACGTGATGCCAAAGTGGTGGTGATTTGAGTTTGATCAACTCATAGAATGATGATGGGATCTCATGAGATTAAGTTAGAGCCTGGATATTGAAGTGTCATGCATGTTTTTATAAAACCCATGACTGATCGGGTATGAGACCCCTTGATATAATACTGTCTGTGGCAAGAATTCTATGATATATGACTTTACATGTTATCTGATGTTTTGTGTTACGCATGTGGTTATCGCGTTTAAATCCATATATTGGTGTCTCACCCTTACAAATATATCAGGTTTCTTCTGGTCTCGTTGTTGTACCTCGGTACCCTAATACAGACGGTGCAGAGGAGTTTCTCTAAGTCACTCAGAGACTTAGGTCTAGAGGTTTGAGGGATTATTCGATCGTGGAATGACCACGGGGGTCTTTTCAATAAATGTCTTGTAAAAGAGACCAGCTTAGGAGTCTTGGTCGGGTTATGTACTTGAAAAGTGGTATTATACTTTAGTTTTTGGTTAAATTTTGTTTCTCTTTTCTTTAAAATTGAAACTTGTGAGAGAAGTTGTATGTCGTGGTGACTCTGTTATGAATGTGATTTTACTGTTTAGATGTATGTATCTTGGTACTTTAAGAGTTACCTGCAGAAGAAAATTTTTTATACCCCAGTTTTCTGACTTATGAGAAAATAACTTTCCGAAAACAACCAGCAAATTACTTTTAATTTATTCTCCACACGTGTTCCAATGTAATGCCCAGGGAGGGCGTTACATTGAGCACGGTCGTGCTCCCTATTGAGCCCGATCGTGCTTGTGACTCAGAAAGTCACAAGACACAAGCCTCCGCACGGGCGTGCTGGACATAAGCATGGCCGTGCTCATGTACCAGAAAGGGATTTTAAGCCTAGAAATCCCACTTAGCCCTCAACAACAAATCTAAGCTAAGTCCTAAGGCTGAAATAACCAAACAAGCATACATAAAAACACTTACTGAAAAAACGAGGCGTTACAGTGGTGGGGAGGAGGAGAGAGGGAGGGAGGGAGGGAGGGAGATAGGGAGAGAGAGGGGGAGGGAGAGAAGGAGAGAGCGGGGGAGGGTGTAACACCCCGATTTTTGCTGCTTTTCAATATCGATAAGATATATAAATGTTTATATTTTTATCCAAGACCTAGAATGTGATTTTGAATAAAACAAAATCATATATTTAGACTCTACTCGATAGTAAAAGGTTTCAGTTAAATTTTAGGTTGAAAATTCAGATGGAACCCGATGTGGGCATGGCCACACAAAGCCAAGGACCTAACATTGAAGACTTGCATGGACCTATGACAAGGGCAAGTCTTAGAAGAGTCCAAGACACACTCAAGAAGATGGTGGTCAGTCACTTGTCTCATAGGCAACTTCATGAAGAGGGCATCACTTTGAACCTCTTATACATTGAGCCATTGACCACCTAGTTATGGATAGGACCTAGGACCTTTGTATAGATTAGACTTCATGTAATAAATATAGGAATTAGGACCTTTGTATAGATTATACTTCATGTAATAGAAGTGCTTATTCATAAAAGCACTTAGGACTAGTCTAGGATATGGGCCTATTGGGCCATAGCATAATAGTAGAAGGCATTAGGCCCAAAACAAAGCCCACACTTGGGTGGAAGGAAACTAGGGGCGCTACTTGTGGCTAGTTAGAGTAGCTTGCACTTCAAGTTAGTCTAACTTGCACCTTAAGTAGGATAAGCCTATAAATAGGCTTCATGTAATTCATTTTACAAGTTTGAATACATTTGAGTTTTCTCACACTTGAGAATTCTAGAGAGAGTTGAGAGTTCTTCTCTTTTTGGTTCTTGAATTGAACCTTTGATTCTTATCTTGAATATCCTTATTCAAATGGTGAATCCTCCTATGGCTTATCAATTCAATCTTCATCTTAATGAAGCATTGATTATGGCGCCTTCTTCTTCTTCTTCTTCTCCTCCTCCTCCTCCTCCTCCTCCTCCTCCTCCTCCTCCTCCTCCTCCTCCTCCTCCTCTACCTCTTCCATTCTCCTCCTCCTCTACCTCTTCCATTTTCTATTTTGTAGCAATTTATATTCTGCACTTTAATTCTTGTTCTTGTCATTTCAATTCATATATAATTGTGCTCTTCTACTCCTTTTTGTTTCTCTTGATTCTCACTTGAGAATCAAGCTTCATTCTATTGTTCTAGTTTGTGTTTGATCTTGAATTCTTAGCACTTGAAATCAAAGAAAGATCCTCAAATGTTTAGTGATCAATCCTTAATCATATCAGAACCCGATCTGCGTTTTCACTAACAGTAAAAGTTTACTGATCAGAAAACCTAATTTTGACTCATGAACGAAACAGTTTAGGTTTATATCCCATTTACAACAATATTGGTTTTTTTGAAATCTTTCGGGTAAAAATAAAATATTATATTTTATACGGGCGAAATCTTCAAAGAAAACGTGCGTGAAACTTAAGTCGGGTAAACGATGGAGCTGGATATGGAGCTGAGGTTATGGAAGTAATTGATGGGACTTGTGAGAGGTGTCACATCATGACTCATCAAAGTCATGGTGACAACCAAAATATCATGATATTTATTTTTTAGGCAAAATTACATTTTTAGTCCCTTAAGTTATTTGTTTTGTTCAAATTGGTCCCTTAAGTTTTTTTTGTAACAAACTAGACCCTTAAGTTAGGTTCAGGTTTCAAATTGGTCTCTTAAGTTTTTTTGTGACAAACTAGACCCTTAAGTTATGTTCGGGTGACAAATTGGCCCCTTAATTTGTCAAAGGAACCAATAAATTAGACCCTTAATTTATTATTTTTAATAACTTAAGGGACCAATTTGTCACCCGAACAATAACTTAAGGGTCTAGTTTGTCACAAAAAAACTTAAGGGACCAATTTGAAACCTGAACCTAACTTAAGGGTCTAGTTTGTCACCAAAAAAACTTAGGGGACCAATTTGAACAAAACAAATAACTTAAGGGACCAAAAGTGTAATTTTGCCTATTTTTTATAAAATGTCCAAAATACCCTTAGACTTTACATGAAATGCCAAGCTTGTCCCTTTTGCCCCTAGGAGTACACGGCTCCCACCCTTTTTACACACTTAGTCATTTGTTTCATGTTCACTTCATCTTCATCCTTAACATTTTCTCTCAAGAACACAAAAACCTCCATTGTTAACAAGCTTTTGTTGGATCATTTTCTTCATTTCCTCATCATCCAAGAGGTAAACCATCATTCCATATGATCATAGTTGCCTTAATCTTCATTCATTCTATTCATTTTGTCAAGAACAAAATTTTCCATGATTTTCTTCATTTAGTTCTAGAAAATCATAGAAAATAGATTATTCAAAAATGACACTTGATCTCACCTCTCTAATACTCCTATTTATGAGATCTAGAAGCTTGAAAATTTTTGAAATCCTTAGCCTAAATTTTTGGTGTTGGCTGAAACCCTAACCCTAGAGGTTAGATGGTTTTTGTTTCAATTTTTGATTTATAGCCATTGATCTTGTCTTTCTAATACTCTAGGATCATGTATCCAAGAGATTGAAAGAATTTTAAAACCCTAGCCAATTTTTTTCATGTAGACCGAATACCCTCTCTAATGGGTTAGATGAATTTTTCTTCAATGATTAACTTGTTGTGTTGTTTGTTGCGAAGGATTAAGTGTTGGTTTGGTTGATTGAGTTGTGTGGAGGAATCAAAGTTTCAAGAGGAAAACTTCCAAGAGGAAAACCGAAACTCCAAGAGGTAAGGGGAGTTTATCTGAGGGGTTTTGTTAGTCACATACTAATTGTTTTTTATGAGTGTATGTTTGTTTTGATGAGTGTATGTTGATTGTAATTATTTTATGATGTTGTCTTTAATGGTTGGTAATTTTTAGTGTTGTTGTTTTGGATATGTGAATGTAGCATTTTATGGGTTGAATGAGATTTATTGGCTAATTGTGTTGGTTGAAAGCATGACATTGTTCATAGCTTGATAATGAGGACTAAGTTACTAAAATGCTTAAATTAGAAAACTTATGAAGTTGATTTTGTTTTTGTAAGTGTAAAGACTTCTAAGAACAAAATTAATTGTGATTTAAGGACTTTTGGTTAACAATTACTTTTTGAGAAAGTCATAGATGATTTTCAAATGAGTGTTAGTGAGGATGAATCCTGATAAGTTACATTTATTTTAATTTGCCCTAAAACGTTTTGAAAAGAAGAAAAAAGAAGCTGAAAACTTATGAAAATGTTTCAAATATATTTAAGGAAAAGTCTTTTGAAAGAAAAGTTGTAGTTTTACGAAAATTTTATTCTAAATGAAAATAATTAGAAAAAGGCCCTATGATGAATTTATAAACAATAATTTTGTTGTCTTAGTCAAAAAGTTGAGAAAATGTTTTAGTGATTTGAAGTTTTTCGAAATGGATTATAAAAGCAAAAGATTTTGAAAAAATGTGATTACAAGAGCGAAAATTTCTTTACGACAAAAAGTTGACAAACTCTTGTATTTGTTTTCGGTTTAGTTTTCACTGAACGAAAACCATTTTGAAAAATTGGAAAGTTAAGAGAACCTAGTGACCGAGACGTTGGACTAGTGTTCTAATGAGTAAGTATGTTGTCGCGGATTTAATAATCCTACGTTGGCGACTTGACTTCGTGTCAAAAGTGGACGAACCTAGTGACCAGTGATTCGGCCTAGAGTTTCGTATGTGAGTACTCGGACTGTGTGTCCTATACTATGAATGAAAGTTGAAAGAACGAATGAAAAAGAGAAATAGCGAACAAAGCAGTTTGACATGCATGAATCGGCAGACGTGTCACTATGTTGACAAGCTACAATCCATAAATGGATTGATAAATTGGATAGTTACGGGCCAAGGAAACGGGTCTTTAGGGATATCCGGATTCAAACTCCACGAAAGGTCGGGGCTTTGCAACCTCGAGTTGTGGAATTGGGGATCGGACCTAAATTGAGAGGCCGATCTCACGTGAAACAATTGTGTTAGGGGGTTATTGCGGCCTATCCTGCTCGATGAAGGGAAGTTAGGATCTCCAGAGATTTACGAAATAGATAGTTGATGTTGAAGTGCCATGAAATTGTTTATAAACATACGATGGTTGTCGAGTATGAATCCCTTGTTTAAATATTATTGTCATTATGATTGTGAGTTATGTTATGTCTACATGTTGTTGTTGTCATATGTTATTGTGTTGTGAGTCGCGTATATGGCTACTTCGATAAACTCATATGTTGGTATCTCACCCTTGCATTATTTATATTTGGTTTCTACTTGTGGTATCCTGTTTTGCGAGTACAGATAGATCCCCTGAATCACATGATACCCTCGGGGTTTCTGGGTCTGGCTTTTGTGCACGTTGATGAGGGGGAACGCTTGGGTCATCAACCAGGGGACCCAAAGCGCTACCTACTCCGGGCCAGTGCTCACTACAAAGGGTACTGAAGCAGGACTTACATCATATTTCCATAGTGTGAAGATCATAGAAGTTCCGCTACCACCAATATGGCTTTTGTTGAGGACCTTAATGGATCAGGGAAACACTTACGACTAGCCTTCACCCTTACAGTCAACACCTGGAGCAGCACCCTTGTCCCCCTTGCCGGAGTTACCCGATCCTCTGATCCTTGTCGCAGGGGTGGATGACGAGTTTGAGGAGGACCCTCAAGAGGATGATATGATTGAGGGGGATCCTCAAGAGGACGAGGAGGTTGCTGATTATCACCTTCTTGATGAGGACGTTGACCCTGCGGCTGAGGCTGGAGTGGGAGTAGTTTCACCTGATCCTTCTCCTGATAGGGATGACCATGGCGGTCTCCCTAATGGTTTTCATTAGTTGACCAGCTTAGGATTGTTTAGTTCTTTTTTTTTTTTGAGGTAGTGGTAGCTTTTTATGGTTTATATATCAGGCTGATGAGAGCCATTCTTTTTGGAGTAGTGGTTCTAGACTTAGATTTTTGAGTCTTGGTGTTGTATAATTATTTCTTTATTTTCTTTACTTATGTTTTTACCCTGATGAATGACCTACACTTATAAAGGTCCTGATGTAGAAAACAATGGTGATGCTTGTATGTGTATATATATATATATATGATGTTTACTTAGATCAAAAAGAAAAAAATTTACACCATTTTCGCACATGAATAATGCATAAACTATTTTCCGAAAGTAACCAGCAAATGTTTATGTTTTATATTTCTGAAATGAGTAAGATTATGTAGCGCCGAGGGGGCGTTACAGAGGGAGAGATGGAGAGAGAGGGAGGGGGGAGAGAGAGAGAGATGTAAGGATAATTTTGTCTTTTTGGTAATCTGTCCATGGGACAAAAAGTTGTCCTATGGTTTGGCGGGGGACAAAATTTTGGGTTTTTGTCCTGTCCCCTGACCATTTTTCAAATCAAACAGGGGACAAAATTTTTTGTACTGTCTGGTCCCCTGAATTTTTGCAAATCAAACGCACCCTAATAGACCAATCACATCACATTGTATTTTGGTAAGCAAGTGAATATTCACAATAGTAAAATAGGTTTGCAATACCAAACTTTTTTTGTGTCTCTTTAACTATTTATCCCTGACTAACTCTAACATAAATGATGGCAGTTAGGTAAAGCCTTTTCACAAAGTAACGACATCAGGATTCGAACCATTGACCTTGTAGGCAAAATTCACCTCGAGGCATAGTCCAATTCACTACGACCAATATTTTTGGGTAAGTTTACAATACCTAACTGTGTATATGGATTTATTTTAATTAAATGTACGTTGCTTTTATTCTTTAATTGTTTTTGAATTTAAATGATTTTAATTAATCAATGTAGGTAGGGGATATTGATTGAATTCTAATTCTATTTGCTTTTATTTTATTGACTTACTAGCATTCGTGAACTAGTGCAAATGGGAGAAAAGTTTTTTTAATGTTAAAACAACAAATATAAAAGCTAAAATATCTAATATAAACTATCTAATATATAATTATGATATTGAATTGATATACTTTAGAATGCATGATATTAATATAGAATAAAATAGAATGGGGTATAATAATCATCGACGACAAAATAAAAATACAATAATTTTAATAATTATTTGTAATTTGAGAATTAATAAAGAAAGACCCAATCGTCTAATATTAAATATCAATATCATTTCTATAAAATAAAATCCAATTTAATACATTTAAATTAATTATAATCATCTTTCATATAACATGATAATTTATATAATAGTTAAACCAAATAGGAATTCCGAAAAGAAATAGAACATAGATATTGATTGTGTTGACTATTTTAATTTTTTGAAATTTTAATTAAAACAAGGAAGACTAAAATTAATTATTATGGAAGAAGAATGTGAAAAGAAACTTATTAAAGAAGTATGTTTTTAGAGGAAAATAATTAAGTGTGGTGGGGTACCACAAGGAAAACCACGGGACGCAGTGGGTGTGTCTTTAGAAGAGATGATGACAACGGATATGAAGATATGTCCATCATAGTGGTACTTGCATTGGGTTTATCTTGGAAATTTTAGATGATAAGAGACATTCTAGTGGGTAGAATTTTAATGTGTTTTTGTGAATAGTGACTCCAGCTCTATTCTTATTTTTGGAGTGAAACCTTATTTTGATCTTTGAAAGATGGACAAACTCTTTTTCACTTAAATTTAAAATACTCAATTATTTAGTCTCTCCATCCATTTCAAAGATTAATTAGGTTAATTTTTAACTCAACCAACTAATAAATTTACTTAATTATCCATTTTTATTTTGCACAGGGTCGGCTCAATACTTATTTAGACTTAAAGCGAACTCAAAAGTGAGATATTCTTAAACGTTTTTTTTTTTTTAAAAAGTTGGCATAGGTTGGCCGACACTACATTTTTTTGAAGCCTAAAACAAAGACGTTAGTTGCTTGGGCCGGCCCTGCTTCTACATTCTTTAACCCACAATCTTCAAAAACCTGTCATGCTCTTTCACACCCCTTTCTTCTTGTGCAACAAAAATTTGGCTTCAAAGAAAAGAAATGATATGCAATGTAAACAATCTAAAAACCTAATGGCATGGCAAATATTGGTTAGTTTGATTTCTTTGTAAAACAGCATAAAATTTTACAATATAGTTCTTTTATAAAATTGGTTTGAGGAAAAGCAAAGATTGCTCATTTGAAGAAAAGTTTTATCCTCTATGATAAATAAGTCATCATAAAACTTGTTTTGTTTAGGTTAAAATATACTTTTGGTCCTTTATCATTTAGTCAAAATTCATTTTGGTCCTTTATCTTTTAAAAACTCATTTTGGTCCTTCATATCTCAGAAGTTACACAAAATGGTCATTCCGTCAGTTTTGTTACTAACATCCGTTAATGACCCCCCGGGGATTTATCGGAATCTGTACATTTTGCCGGAATCTGTACAAGCCAGTCAACCTGTAAATCCTCCATTCTTGCAAGATCTTAGCACCCATCTTCTCCTAAAACTTGATGTCATTAACATGACAATATAGCACCACCCACTCCACCCTTTTGTACCCTATCTTCACAGTTTGTTTTGCCACTGCAGAAAGCAGCATCCTCCAAAACCCTATTCTTCTATAACACTCTCTAACAAACTAATCCTCCACATTTGAATGCTTGGGTCTCTTGGTATTTCTTCTTGTAGTTGTGGTGTCGGCGGATCCAGCTGCGACGCTCGAAGACGCCATTTCCAAATCGGAATTGGTGAAAAACTTGGTCTTTCGTCATTGGAACCCTACCTAGGGTTAAATGAAAATGCGATGAAGTTGAAAGTTGAAATCGAAACCCTCAAGAGTATCAAGAGAGAGAAGGGGAATTGGGGAAAGTCAGTGATTTGGAAAAGGAAAGGGAAGAATAATGGTGCTATGTTTTGGTTGCTATGCAGCCACCATCTCCGCCACCACAATCCTCCCCCTACCACTGATGATAACTTCTCCGACGACGACAATTTTGAGTCTCTGCGATCTGAAATCGGTGCCTTAGGAACTTGCTCGATCGGAATCTCAAGCTTCTTAATAACCTCTCTGAATCACCTTCCTTCCATATTCTCTCCGACTTCTTAAAAAAGATTGTTTTTTATCCCAAGAACCCAATTGGTGGGTGTCAGTTACAGTTGAGCCAAGTAATGCTGAGGAATGGAGTGGAGTTGATGATGAGAGTTACTTGGTCATTGGTGAGGAATTGTTTACCCAGATTCCAGCGAAATGTCAAGATTCTGACGAGTCAGAGTGGTAGGGTGGCGGATCTCGCTGGTCATTAACGGGTGTTAGTAATAGATCTAACGGAAAGACCATTTTGAGTAACATTTGAAAGATAAAGGACTAAAATGAATCTTTTCTAAGATAAAGGACTAAAACGAATTTTAACTAAAACATAAAGAACCAAACATGTATTTTAGCCTTTTCTTTTTATTAGAAATAAGAATAAAAAATCATAAAGGTGTTAATGATGATTAAATTCCACTAATGTTAAAGTCAATTTACTTGGTCCCTTTTCATTTAATCTTTTATTACTCTATATATGTTTGTCATCATTCGTAGGATCAACCAAATCTGCATCATCCAAAAGTAGATCGCTCCACAACTGATTTGGCTCCCAAGCTACATAAAGTTTCCTGCAGAAAATAGAGTGGAGTGGGTCGAAAGTGGAAACATGGATAATTGTGTAATTTACTAGTTAATTGATTTATAAATTTATGTAGTTGGTCATTAAGTGGATTGAGAGACTAAAAATTTGGGAAGTTTAATTTTAGAGATGTTGATAATTTATTTATAAGAGATTAAATTGATAAAGAGATCATCTTGTTATTGGTTGTGGCTTCTCACTAAAAAATGCACAAGCCAATTTATCCCCGTTCAACTACCTCATTTGGTAAATTACATCCAGTCCTCACACCACTGTGAGTTTTGTCCACTTATAAAACCAAACTATTACAAGATTCTTTACAAAACTTCACTTCTAGGTTCATTCTACCCTTGTGACAACTTTTCGGAAATCTTCAAATAAGAAAAATTGAATACAAATTCTATTAAATCAGTCTTTACAAATTGAAGCACAATAGGTGTTTCTCACTTTTTTCAATGCTAAGCTCTCTAGGAAATTGAGTGATTGATTGTGAAATGAGTTTTGTATGTTGAAAAAGTGTATGATCATGTCCTTATATAGTTAGAATTCAAAATAGATCCGTTGGACATGCATAACCAATTAGTTAAGATCAAAACAAAATTGAATTTGAAATTCTGCAATAGGTCAATCGATTAGTGCATAGATGTATTAAACAAGATTTTCACTTTCTGAACATGTGTACATCGATTGATATCTTGTGTACATAGATTGATTTCTTGATATTCTTGAGTCAATCGATTGTGTACTTTATTACATCGATGTGCGTCTTTCAAACTTGTGTATTTTCAGCCTAGAACTTGATACATCGATTATGCTAATCCATTAGCTTAGTCATTTAAAACTTCCACGTTCTGTTCTGACTTATACACAGATGTACTAATAGATGTATACGATTTTTAAAACATTTTAAGCTCATGTAACTTAAGATAAAATCAATGTGTAACTCTTATACATTGATGTGCACACAGATTTCATAACAAAGTTAGTTAAATAACGGAAAGTACACATGTATACACAAATGTGCAAATCCTTTAATTAACCTTTTCAATTCTAAGTTCATTTTGAAAATTCATTTCCTTTTTCCTTGAGACCTTTACTAAGATTTAAAAGTGAGTAACTCTTCACATTTGCATCTAATACTTTGTCTTCCATTTACTTTGCTCATGATGCTCCCTCGTCATGTCTTCCTTCGTAATCCTTTTGATTCTTCATTGAGTTTCACTTTGAGTTCTACTTGAATTTCATTGCATCCACTTTAAGTGCTCTGTAATGCTAATTTAGAAACTAAAGCTTTGCAAGTAATTAATATATCATATAAAAGTAATTAAGTTTAGTCATTAATCAAAACATTCATAGAGTATTTATCCACACTTGCAATGACCCAAATAAGGTTTTACTATTATTTGGATACAAGATAGCACAATGAAGGCTTTTATTTTATTTTTTGGTAACTATGACATAGGTACGAAGTATCCACCACCGTTAGTAGTGACTAATCTTCGTCGGGGAACCTGTTGGACACACAAGGTGGGTTCTCCCATCCCAACCAGGTTTTCTCTATATATAAGTGGTAGGATTCGAACCCCTGGCCACTTGTTTAAGGTGCCCAAGTCCCTTACCACTTTGACCAACCACATGTTGGTACAATGAACACTTTTATACCAGAGCAATACAATTTTTTAAACTATTTATTAAAATAATCTATTTTTAAAACTATTTATGAAAATAATTTAGTTTCATCCAAGGTGCCATTTTTTATTAATATTTTTATTGTTGATTGGATGGCACGAGTCAAATTAGTGTCACTCCTTTACATGTGGCAAGTTGTCATTGGTTGATTAGAAATTTTTAAAAATTAAAATTTTAAAAAAACTTATTTCCATTTTTTTTTTTTTGCATGGCACCATGTGGCATGTTCTGGTTAATGGCGCCATTGCACTCTGACGCCATGATAACACTAATATTCTTTATTAGTGTTATTATTATGTTTTTAATATTCTTTAATTATTGTTTTAATTTTTTAGTGTTATTCGTTTTAATTTTTTTAAGAAAGAGTGTAGGAATGATGGGTGGAGGGAGAAGCGCCATTCACCAAAACGCGCCACGTGGCTCCATGTAAATTATTTATTTGAAAAGCAGTTTTTATTTTTTATTTTTTTAAAATTTCTGACAAGACAATGACAGCTTGCCACATGTAAAGGAGTGCCGCCAAATTGACCCACATCATCCAATCAGCAGTAAAAAAATTAATAAAAAATGTCACCTTGGATAAAACTAGATTATTTTGGTAAATATTTTAAAAGTATATTATTTTGGTAAATAGTTAAAAAAAAAGTTGTATTACGTTGGTCAAAAAGCCCATAATGAAAGTAGACGACTCAAGATATTCAATTTATTCATGCTTGACTAATATGTGATTAATCTGAATGGCAATGTGCTCGAGCCCTTTAAGTAAGTGGTTAGGATCCCTGACTTTTGCGTATGAAGAAAACCTATTTGGAAGAGACCAACCCTTTAATGTCATCCACTCGTCCGATACCTCGAGAGATTAGTCTCCGCAGTTGCGCGATTAGGGATGTCAATGGGGAAGGGCGGGGGCAGGGAGTACTCTGCCGTTCCTTGTACTCGTCCCCGCCCCCAGCTCTCCCCCCGTCCCCGCCCCCGATCCCTACCGTGGGAGGTTTTCCTCCCCTATCCCCATCCCTACGGATCCCTGCGGGGACCCCGAAATATATAAAGAAAATTGCAAAATCATAAATCCAAATCCAATAAAATTAAATAGAGAACACCAAACCACATTTGTGCTTTTTCGTATCCGAATTTCTGTGATACCGTTTGTGCATCATAGAACACCAAACCACATAAAAACCAGCTTTGGATATAATTCCTTAAATATAATGTTTCACTAAATATTTTCTATTTCCTTATTTTTTCTTTGAAAAACCAGCTTTGAGGCATATCAAAATGGGAGAATAATGAAAAACCTTCAAGCAGCAAGCCACATACAAGCGAAACAGAGAAAAAGAGAAACCAACCTTGTAGCTCTGTAGCGGGAGAGAAGGGTGGAGCTCGCGGAGGGACTCGGGAGGAGCCACGTGATGACGACGATCGGAGACGAACCACGCGACCAGTCGCGCGAGCAAGAATGAGAGATGGAGTCGCGCGACGATGAGTAATGGTCCGACTGTAGATGGCGGTGGAGCCGACGAGCAGGGACGAGAGATGGAGAGAGGGCAGCTGACCGACGGTCTGTTTTCTGTTGGTAGCGGCGCAGAGATGAGCTTGGAGAGGGCCTAGGGTTTCAAGTTTGTTTCTGATGAGAATAAAGAGTAATGGGTCATGGTCAGTGTACTTGTTCTTTTCTTTAACATTTTTCAGTAAAATAAACAATGTAAAAAGACCAAAGTGACATCTATATTTTAATAGCTATAATATAATATATAATATTATAATATATGCATATATATTAGGGTAAATATTTAATTTCCTCAGGGCGGGGGGCCCGTGGGGCGGGGGTATGGTCCCCGTCCTCGAAATGACCATGGGGGGATTTTCTCTTTAACATCCCTGGCTGCTTTATGGATTGACGACTGTCCCCAAAAACCAACACGGGTCTTTTCAGTGTGCTTTGTCCTCACTCACACGCTTCCCGGGAAAACTTCTCAGGAGGTCACCCATCCCAGAATTGCTCTAAGTCAAGCAAGCTTAAAAGACCCGTGTTGGTTTGTGGGGACAGTCGTCAATCCATAAAGCGGACAACGATGTTAAATGGTATCAGAGATGGCCGAGTCTTTTAGGCTTGGGGTATAGGTCTGTCGTCGTTTGTGTTGTGCTTTCTCTGATTGTTTTCTGTGTTGCTATGTGTTCTTGGTTTCTTGAAGAACCAATGCTTGAAAGGATGACAACCTTGGTCTATCCTTGTTTGTGTTTTTGTTTTCATGACATTGTTACGAAAGGAGACAACGATGTTTGGTATTCTTTTCATTATTGTTTCTAAGGAGAAATGATCATGGACAGAATTTTGATGCCTAGTTTTGCTTTAAGTTTGTCATCCTTAACCTTGCTAAGGATTGACTATTTGTTGGTTGAAGCGGAGAACAGTATCGTTGCTAAGGAAGTTTTCAGGATAATCTTCTGAACGAGTTCTTTGCTTGCAAAGTTTGAGGCATATCGGGGAATGGAGTTCTGCGACTATGCCAAGAAGAAATGGTTGTTAGAATATGTTAGTTGTTTTGAGTTCCATCAGCTATCGTGTATAAAGTCGCTAAGGAAACAATCATAACGAGAGTGAACTCAAAAAAGGAGTGACATGGAAACTAGTGAGGTCAATGGACTTTCCAAAGCTGCTTGAGATGTGGTAAAGGATATGCAACTAGAAACTGCAACGATAAGGAAATCGTTTGTTTTCAATGTGGAAAGCCGGACCACCTTTAGCCACCATGTCCCCTCTTCTTCTTACTTGGGTAAGTGTTTACCCCTAATTTCTTCCAGTTTCAAAAAGCCCCAAATCAGTTTACAAACCCTAACCCTAACCTTTTGAATTCAGAGTTTAGTTTTGAAATTAAACCATGTTTTGTGTAATTAGGACTATGAATTAGTGCTTCCCGAAATCAATTTCACCATTCTTTAAGTAGATTGGTTTTTCCACAAATTGTGAAATGAACCCTAAAGCCCCAATCTGATTTTATTTGAAATTGGTTATGTTTTGTGAAATTAACTATGTTTCTATGTAATTGGGATTGTTAATTGATGTTCTGACAAACTGATTTTGTATTTCTAATGTCAAATCTATTTTCCCCAATTATTGGTGATGAACATTATTTTAGCCCAAATCTGATTTCTGTTGAAAGTGACCCCGTTTTTTAAAATTAAGTGTTTAAATCAACTTAGAGTGAGTAGTTGATGATGGGTACCTGATTGTCTGATTTGTCTGATTGTTGAAAATGTTTTGAATCCCTCTACGAGAAGTTGTAATGGTTGTGTTTGATTGGGGAAGCAGGTTTTACATGTTTCGGGAGCTGACAGGAGTTGTTTGCACCTGTCGCAAGGTATCAGAGGAAACTGGAGCGTCCAGTTGGGTTATTAGTTGGAGCTTAGCATTGTGCAGCTTCGATCTGAGGGAATCTGACTGTTGAAAACCAAGGGAATGATCCTCTCTTGTCTACAAGAGGTAAGGAGGGAGTGAACCATCAGACCATATTGGTGGATGTGAAGATGGCTTTATTTATCTGGTTGTCGTAAAATACTAAATTAAGGGTTTTCCACTTTGTTTAATTAGTCTCTTATGAGGACATGATTGTAGTGGTTAATTGTTCTTTGATTTATGTTTATTGGTGTGATTGATTGATTGGAAAATGATTTATAGTATGTTGAAAACCACCACTTTGATCATTGGATCAAAGTGAGGATTTAATACTTGGTTATTGCAAATAAATTGATTATTGTGATTATTCGATATAACATGATATGTTGATGTTTATGAATAATTGTGAAATTGTTTGGTGAAGTGTAACATTCACTTTGGTTGTGATTGGCTTTTGGCCAAATGTGAATGGAAATGGGAGTTTCACTCCAATCCTTTAAACTTAAGCGACTTTAATATCCTTAAGTGAGAAAATGAATGTTAAAACCATAAAGGAAAAAGGATAAGTTTTGAACAATTATTTTGGAACTTTGATTTTGGTTAAGGTTTTAGAAAGGGTTTGAGAAATATTTTGATCGTACGTTATGTTTTGAATTACCCAAGTGATACTTTAGAAACTAAAGAAATAAGTGTTTTAAGGATCAATGAAAACAAGAAGGAAGTGTTGTTTTCCAAAACTGTTTTTACAGTGTTTAAAACCATCTTAAAGTGTTCAATTGACTTCAAAAATGACTTTGATAATTGTTTAGGTCATGAAGGAATAAAATCATGTTTCAAGAGGTAATAAAATTGAGTTTTTATAGAGTTCAAAATGGTAAAATGGACCAAAAGTAAATAATTCGACTAACAATATTTTTGGGAGTTGGAAACTATTTTTGACACTCAACTAAGTGTCCTAAGATTCCAAAATGAATTATTAACCTTTAGAATTAAAGAGTTTATGGAAAGGAATTTCCCAATTTCCAAACTTAGAAGCTTTCGATCAAAGTTTTAGGACTTTTGAGTGAAATGTTATTCATGACCTTAACTTGGTATTTTAATACCTTAAAATGAGTATTAGAACCTAGATAATTGATGATTTTGAGTAAAGGAAGCTTATTTTGAAAGTTTAGGGGTTTCGACCCTAAATCAAGTAAAAAAGGGAAAATTGTCTTTCAATAATTTTACGGGATTTGAAATAATATTTTGAGGGATTTGGTATCAATATACCTATGAGTCAATCTTACTTCCAAAATGATTTGGTTTTAGACAAAGGGTTTTGATTTTGGATAAAAGTGGTTTTGATTTTTAAGACTAGTATTTCAAGTTAAATGGAAAACCTAAGTCGAGGATGGCTTAGTAAAAACAAAGACTTAATGATTATAACTCATGGTGAAGCAAGACCATATGTCATAAAGTAAGGACGATTCACTCATCCTTACATCCATAATACTTAATGACAAAGAGTATTTTAAGGTTACTTGCTTGAGAAGTAATCTTGTTCGGGAATGGATTTAAAGAGTTATAATTGAGTTGGTGACGAATGACCAACCTTCATAATGTACTAAAGCGTTGAAACATGGATAGTCCAACGAGGGGTGATTCCCAATAGGTTGGTACTGTCTGCTTTGCCTCTAGAATGGCTTTTGGTTTTTGTAAGGAACCCCGAAATTTATCCGGTGGATAAATATGATCGCACACGCCATTAACGGTATTATTACCTAAACACATAGTTGATACTATGTTCCGTAGGGCTTTGTGCCTAGGAAATTGAGCTGACATGCATGTGCGCATGAGGACGTGCTAGTGACGATCTTAAATGGTCTTGGGGGTGGTCAAGGTAGGAGGGTCACAAATGGCCAGTTGGTAATTCTTCTTGGTGGTGGGATTCCATGCAATACACTTACATCAACGACTAGATGCTTGTCGGTCAAGGTTATCGAGAATGTTTCACAATCAATTATAGCACTATGTGGCTGTTACTATTGAACGCACAAGATGCCTAATGTTGGCAGTTGTGAAACATGTGCTCTAATCACTCCTTCGGAATGTTCTCTTAGCTCCGGAGTTAGGGTCAAATCTTCCTTGAGGCTGTGTAGGTATGGGACTATGCAGTTTCAATCAGTTCTCGTGTCTCTGTGAACTAACAATGTCAGACATGCTTTAATGAGATGATGTATATGATGATATTGTACACCTTTGGTTGTATGTGTGTGTGATTGTTACCTGAATATATACTGAGTTGTCTGACTGAGATGTATATATGTTTACATGGATATGAATGTATGATATGCCGTGTCGTGCTATTTTCATATCTGCCATATGTTGTGATGTTTGGGAATCTCACCTCCTTGTTTTATATTGCCTATGTCGTCTGGCTATGTGCCTCTTGTGTTCTTTTGGAGAAGACTGAGAGGTCAAGTGTCGCTTGACTGATTCATCTTAGAGGTTGAGGTTTGAGCATGCGGATGATGTGTTGGAGTTTTCAGGAGACTTCTTCTAGCTTTTAGATGGTCCAAGATGATGTCTTTGTGTTTGCTGTCATGCCTGACCTTTCTTTTCTTGAGACATGCATGATTGTTGTTGGTCTGTAGGCTATGACTTTCTCTTTGGTAAGGGAAAAGACTTAGTCCGAGAACTACTTTTGTAGTGGCTCTAGTAGTGTCGTTTGTGACGATGTCGATAGTGGACTCACATAGAGTTTCCACTAGATCTCGTCAGTTGGGTTCGTTCTTCTCACGATGTACGAGAGAGGATGGTCTTTTATATCTTGGTTTGGCCACCTTGGGATGTCTAGGAATTAATGTTATTGTTTATGGAGCTGCGACTCCAAGTATCTTATATGTTAGGAGCTGCGTCCCCACAGCTTTATGTTGGGTCTGTATCTCTTTATGATTTTTGTTTATGAGTCGGGATGGGTTTATATGTAAATGATTTTCGAACATATAGCCTTAATTATTATTACGAAATATTTTATTGTACATTTACTTGATTCCAAGTATTTATATTGATGTCTTGTGAAAAAGAAAAAAAATTACCCCATTATATTACAAGAATTTAATTAAACTACTTTTCGGCCTTAAAATGTCACAGAAAGTGTAGCGCCCGAGAAGGGTGTTAAATTAGGTATCCTTCCCTACCAGATAAATTTCGGGGTTCCTTACGGAAACCAAAAGTCATTCTGGAGGCAAAGCAGACAGTACCAACCTGTTGGGAATCACCCCTCGTTGGACTATTCATGTTTCAATGCTTTAGTACAATATGAAGGTTGGTCAATCGTCACCAACTCAATTTTACCTCTTTAAGTCCATTCCCGAACAGGATTACTTCTCAAGCAAGTAACCTTAAAATACTCTTTGTCATTAAGTATTATGGATGTAAGGATGAGTGAATCGTCCTTACTTTATGACGTATGGTCTTGCTTCACCATGAATCATAATCATTAAGTCTTTGTTTTCACTAAGCCATCCTCGACTTAGGTTTTCCATTTAACTTGAAATACTAGTCTTAAAAACCAAAACCACTTTTATCCAAAATCAAAACCCTTTGTCTAAAACCAAATCATTTTGGAAGTAAGATTGACTCATAGGTATATTGATACCAAATCCCTCAAAATATTATTTCAAATCCTGTAAAATTATTGAAAGACGATTTTCTCCTATTTACTTGATTTAGGGTCGAAACCCCTAAACTTTCAAAATAAGCTTCTTTTACTCAAAATCATCAATTATCTAGGTTCTAATGCTCATTTTAAGGTATTAAAATACCAAGTTAAGGTCATGAATAACATTTCACTCAAAAGTCCTAAAACTTTGACCGGAAAGCTTCTAAGTTTGAAAATTGGGAAATTCCTTTCCATAAACTCTTTGATTCTAAAGGTTAATAATTCATTTTGGAATCTTAGGACACTTAGTTAAGTGTCAAAAATAGTTTCCAACTCCCAAAAATATTGTTAGTCGAATTATTTACTTTTGGTCCATTTTACCATTTTGAACTCTTTAAAAACTCAATTTCATTACCTCTTGAAACATGATTTTATTCCTTCATGACCTAAACAATTATCAAAGTCATTTTTGAAGTCAATTGAACACTTTAAGATGGTTTTAAACACTGTAAAAACAGTTTTGGAAAACCACACTTCCTTCTTGTTTTCATTGATCCTTAAAACACTTATTTCTTTAGTTTCTAAAGTATCACTTGGGTAATTCAAAACATAACGTACGATCAAAATATTTCTCAAACCCTTTCTAAAACCTTAACCAAAATCAAAGTTCCAAAATAATTGTTCAAAACTTATCCTTTTTCCTTTATGGATTTAACATTCATTTTCTCACTTAAGGATATTAAAGTAGCTTAAGTTTCAAGGATTGGAGTGAAACTCCCATTTCCATTCACATTTGGCCAAAAGTCAATCACAACCAAAGTGAAGGTTACACTTCACCAAACAATCTCACAATTATTCATACGCATCAACATATCATGTTATATCGAATAATCACAATAATCAATTTATTTGCAATAGCCAAGTATTAAATCCTCACTTTGATCCAATGATCAAAGTGATGGTTTCCAACATACTATAAATCATTTTCCAATCAATCAATCACACCAATAAACATAAATCAAAGAACAATTAACCACTACAATCATGTTCTCATAAGAGACTAATTAAACAAAGTGGAAAACCCTTAATTTAGTATTTTACGACAATCAGATAAATAAAGCCATCTTCACATCCACCAATATGGTGTGATGGTTCACTCCCCCCTTACCTCTTGTAGACAAGAGAGGAGAGGATCATTCCCTTGGTTTTCAACAGTCAGATTCCCTCAAATCGAAGTTGCACAATACTAAGCTCCAACTAATAACCCGACTGGACGCTCCAGTTTTCGCTGACACCTTGCGACAGGTGCAGACAACTCCTGTTAGCTCCCGAAACATGTAAAACCTGCTTCCCCAAGCAAACACAACCATGACAACATCCCTGAGAGGGAGTCAAAACATTTTCAACAATCAGACAAATCAGACAATCAGGTACCCATCATCAACTACTCACTCTAAGTTGATTAAAACACTTAATTTTAAAAAACAGGGTCACTTTCAACAGAAATCAGATTTGGCCAAAAATAGTGTTCATCACCAATAATTAGGGAAAATAGATTTGAATTAACAGTCCCAATTATATAGAAACATAGTTAATTTCACAAAACATAACCAATAAATCAGATTGGGGCTTTAGGGTTCATTTCATAATTTGGGGAAAAACCAATCTACTTAAAGAATGGTGAAATTGATTTAGGGAAGCACTAATTCATAGTCCCAATTACACAAAACATAGTTTAATTTCAAAATTAAACTCTGAATTCAAAAGGTTAGGGTTAGGGTTTGTAAACTGATTTTGGGCTTTTTGAAACTAGAAGAAATTAGGGGTAAACACTTACCCAAGTAAGAAGAAGAGAGGACATGGTGGCTGAAGGTGGTCCGGCTTTCCACATTGAAAACAAACGATTTCCTTATCGTTGTAGTTTCTAGTTGCATATCCTTTACCACATCTCAGGCAGCTTTGGGAAGTCCATTGACCTCACTAGTTTCCATATCACTCCTCTTTTGAGTTCACTCTCGTTATGATGGTTTCCTTAGCGACTTTATACACGATAGCTAATAGAACTCAAAACAACTAACATATTCTAACAACCATTTCGTCTTGGCGTAGTCGTAGAACTCCATTCTCCGATACGCCTCAAACTTTGCAAGAAAAGAACTCGTTCAGAAGATTATCCTGAAAACTTCCTTAGCAACGATACTATTCTCCGCTTCAACCAACAAACAGTCAATCCTTAGCAAGGTTAAGGATGACAAACTTATAGCAAAACTAGGCATCAAAATTCTGTCCACTATCATTTCTCCTTAGAAACAATAATGAAAAGAATACCAAACATCGTTGTCTCCTTTCGGAACAACGTTATGAAAACAGAAACACAAACAAGGATATACCAAGGTCGTCATCCTTTCAAGCATTGGTTCTTCACGAAACCAAGAACACATAAAAACACAGAAAACAATCAGAGAAAACACAACACAAACAACAACAGACCTATACCCCAAGTTCAAATGACTCGATCAGCTCTGGTACCGCCTAATGTAAAACCCTTGGATCTAAAAATAATGAATGACAAATATATAATTTCAAAATTCAAAATAGAGTAAAGATTGATGATTGAATTGATCAACCAAGAAAATCAGTGATCCATAATTAATCTCCAGTTAACACTAAACTAATTTATTTTCAAATCTAAAATTAAATACAGTAACATCCAAAAATAAATTCCTTTGAATCATATTATTTAAAATATTTTTCTAAACAAAGAATAATAGTGATAATAATGTAATATTATTGTCTTGTAAGCATGTATACACTGCAATAACGCAGTGTTAACACACCCAATAAAATATTTTAAATGAGTAAATAAAATTACTCAAATTAAATAACATAAAAATAACCAAAAATAAACATCTAGATAATTAATTATTTCAATAAAATAATTAAACGTATATGTGAAAAAATGGGATGTTACAATACTATCACACTAAAAAGAATTTCGTCCCCGAAATTCTCTCATCTAAAGAAAACGAACATGGATACTAATCTTCTATCTCGTTTTCAGATGCGCCACATTCTCATTGTTTAAAACATAATGTGATGTACATCATAGATTAAGCTCTCTTTCAGGCTTGAACTGTATTAGTGAGACGACACAAGAAAATACTTGAGATAAATTCTCTTTAAATTTCTGGAACTCAATGTACATTCAGATAATTCGAATGTCAAACAGAGTAAGATATATAGATATTAGACAAATTCTGACATCTAAACGATGCGAAACTCTGACTCTATATCTGTTGGCAATTCTAACACACCAGTGTTGAAATAAAAACTTAAATTTGAACGAGAAATTTTCGGAAAGAGAGGAATAAATCCTTCAGTTCCACGCTCACGAGAGAGAATAAAGTAAAATGAAGAGAAAGATAGAGGATATTCAATATGCAAAAAGGGTCTTTAATAGTTCCTGCATGAATGTAAAAATGCATTGTACATCCACATATTTACAAGCGTGACTCTAATAAAGTTCCTCCTTCCACGAGAAATATATAATTTCAAAATTCAAAATAGAGTAAAGATTGATGATTGAATTGATCAACCAAGAAAATCAGTGATCCATAATTAATCTCCAGTTAACACTAAACTAATTTATTTTCAAATCTAAAATTAAATACAGTAACATCTGAAAATAAATTCCTTTGAATCATATTATTTAAAATATTTTTCTAAACAAAGAATAATAGTAACAATAACATAATATTATTGTCTTGTAAGCGTGTATCTACTGCAATAACATAGTTTTAACGCACCTAATAAAATATTTTAAATGAATAGATAAAATTACTCGAACTAAACAACATAAAAATAACCAAAAATAAACATTCAGATAATTAATTATTTCAATAAAATAATTAAATGTATATGTGAAAAATTGGGATGTTACATTCTCCCCCGTCCCCATCCCCGCGGGGAAAAAAATCCTTGCCCACGGGGATCCCATGAATGGGTGTAAATTGCTATCCCTATGCGCGGTGAAGTTTTCGGTATCAGACATTTTTTTTGGTAACCGTGTTATAGGTATGAAGTATCTACCATCGTTAGTAGTGACTAATCTCCATCGGGAACCTGTTGCGCACACAAGGTGAGTTCTCCCATCCCAACTAAGTTGGGCACATAAGGTGGGTTCTTCCCTCCCAACCAAATTTTTCTGTATCGGACATTTAACATTGATTGTGTTCAGATTTTGTTTTCTTTTATTTGATTGATTTTAGTTAAATAATTGGTTGTGTGGTCGTCTGATTTGATTATTTTTATTTTATAATTTTAACTAAAAGATAATTATTAATTAACGCGATTGATGGAAGGCCAAAATTAATGAATTGGAAGAAAATCTAAAGAAAGAGTCAAAGTAACAGGTGACATTGGAGTTAAAGCCATAAATAAAGGAAGAAAAATAAGAGCTGGGGTGACAGTCTGACAGATGACATGGGAGCTAATAAATTACGCAATAATAATATTTTATGGATCATGCAAATTAGTGCTCTTAAAATTGATTAAGAAATCTAAAAAAAAAAAAGCTTAAATAGAAAAAATTAAATATATATCACTTCTCAAAACAATAAATATATCATTTCCCATATAAATTTAATTTTTTGAATATCTTAATTTGTACCCTTAAGACATTGATTTGCATTTTTTATATTTTATTTATATTTATATCTATTTAGTTGCTTCAAATCCTTCAGGACAAGAAATGCATGGACCATAGGAGTCACTTGATAGTATGCAACACATGGATAATATGTCTCTTACTTGATCTTTTCAATTTAAGCTAGTAAGTTTTTAGTATATTGTAAGGGTATTTTTAAACTTTTAAAAATCTTAAATCAATGAAATAAAAAAATATTTTAAAAAATATGTACATAATTAATTCAAGTAGAATTTAAAAATTATAAATCAAAAGAAAAATACCTAAATCCAAAAATAAAATACACAGAATTGATTCTAAAATTTAAATTTAAATAATAAAAACAGAAATAAAAATTGACATTTATATTCTTTAAATGAAATTAGTTTAAGAGATTTAACCATTTTTAAGAGATTAAGATATTATTATTTTATTATACTCTAACTTAATATAAAAGTGTAAATATTTTTCTTTTAGAATTCTTTATCTTGAAAAGGAAAATACTTCAAATGGAAATAATTAATGATCAACAAATTTGGTCTCAATAACTAGTAATTAGTAAATTTGAGAATCTATACTATATACATTTAGAAATAACCTCATTGAATTCTATGCCATATGTCATCCTCTTAGAAAAACATCATTTAATGCAAATCCAATAATAAAACTCAAGGGCATAAATCAATTAATAATATTATTTAAATCAATTAATAATATTTTTAAAAATAATATTATAGATAAATATATTTTTTTAAAATGGTTAACTTACACCGGAAAGAGAACGAATAAATCAAATCTATACTATATACATTTAGGAATAACCTCATTGAATTCTATGCCATATGTCATCCTCTTAGAAAAACATCATTTAATGCAAATCCAATAATAAAACTCAAGGACATAAATCAATTAATAATATTATTTAAATCAATTAATAATATTTTTAAAAATAATATAATAGATAAATATATTTTTTTAAAATGGTTAACTTACACCGGAAAGAGAACGAATAAATAATAAACATGGTTAAATCAAATAAATTTTCAATAGAAAATAAAATTAATAATATGATGTATAAATATATTTTATAAAATCTATCTATAGTATATACATTTAGGAATAACCTCATTAAATTATATGCTATTTGTCATCCTCTTAGAAAAACATCATTTAATGGAAATCTAATAATAAAACTCAAGGGCACAAATCAATTAATAATATTATTTAAATCAATTAATAATATTTTTAAAAATAATATTATAGATAAATATATTTTCTAAAAATAGTTAACTTACATTGGAAAGATAAGAAATAAATCAAATAAATTTTCAATAGAAAATAAAATTTATAATATGATATATAAATATATTTTATAAAATGGTTGACATGCACGGGAGAATATGAGAAATAAATTAAATAGATTTTTGAGAAATAATACATATAATAATATGATAGATAAATATATTTTTACAAAAATGATTAATTTGCATAGGGAAAGAGAAGAAATAAATCAAATATATTTTCAAGAGAAAATGAAAAAGACAATAGATAAATATATTTTCTAAAATCTGCTAACTTGCACGGGAAAATAGAATAAATAAATCAAATAGATTTGCAAGAGAGAATAAAAATAAACTATACTATATACATTTAGGAATAACCTCATTGAATTCTATGTTATGTGTCATCCGCTTAGAAAAACATCATTTAATGCAAATCCAATAATAAAACTCAAGGGCAGAAATCAATTAATAATATTGTTTAAATCAATTAATAATATTTTTAAAAATAATATTATAGATAAATATATTCTAAAAATGGTTAACTTACATCGGAAAGAGAACGAATAAATCAAATAAATTTTTAATAGAAAATAAAATTAATATTATGATGTATAAATATATTTTATAAAATCTATCTATAGTATATACATTTAGGAATAACCTCATTGAATTCTATGCTATTTGTCATCCTCTTAGAAAAACAATATTTAATACAAATCCAATAATAAAACTCAAGGGCACAAATTAATTAATAATATTATTTAAATCAATTAATAATATTTTTTAAAATAATATTATAGATAAATATATTTTCTAAAAAATGGTTAACTTAAGTTGGAAAGATAAAAAATAAATCAAATAAAATTTAAACAGAAAATAAAATTAATAATATTTTTTTTTGGTAATGTTGGAAAGAAACACAAACAACAAAAAGCCTAACGGTGAAAAGAAACACCTAATTCATCCCTCAGAATGAGAGACTCTAACATAGTAGGTGCTTGCTTCCAGATCTTCTGACTTGTCACCTGCTTGGCACCACTCTTAGTTAAGAAGTCAGTACAAAAGTTTGCCTCTCTGTAAATGTGGAAAATTCTGACCTCCCACTGGCGCTTCAATAGATCTGCAATATCTCGTAAGATAAGAGAGAAGGCATGAAGATCATAATTGCCAGAACTCTGCACTAACTGAGCAGCTTCTAGGCAATCAGTTTCACAATGCAATTTCCTAAAGCCAGACTGCCAGTGTAACACCCTGTTTTTCCTATGCTTCTGTAGCAGTATAAACATATTTAAATGTGTTTATTTTAGATTAAACTCAGAGGATGATTTTAATTAAACTAAAATCATTTTCTTGTGTTGTTATATCATATGAAGTCATGGTAAAATTTTCGGTTGAAAATTCAGACGGAAGCCGGTCTGCGTTTTCACTGTCAGTACAAGTTTACTGAGCAGGAAACCTAATTTTGACCCGTGAACGAAACATTTGATGCTTCTATCATGTTTCCTTTAACATTGGTTAATTTCAAAAATTTGAGTTCGGAAATAAAATATAATTTATTACCCGGGCGAAATCTTTTGAAAATACGATCGGAAGTGCAACCGGATACGCAATGGAGCAGAATAAGAGACATAAAAGGCTTGAGGTGACATGAGGGAGTGAGGTGACTCACTAGAGGTATGGCCTAAGCTACCTCCTAAAAAAGTGGTCATGATGACACTTTTTGAAATATAGCATATTATATTCTAAAAACCCATTTTTCTCTCTCTTCTCAAACCAAACAAGGCACAAGATCAAAACTTGCTCTCCAAGATCATTCTCTCTCCAAAATTTCGTGCTCCCCTCTCCCTCCTCTATATAATCATCACTCATCTTTATTCTCTCATTTTCTTCCTCCATCTTCATACTTCTTCAACTTCTTCCATTTTTTCTTTTTTCAAACACTTAAAGCTTCCATTTTTATTAGTCTTTTCCACTTGAGTTCTTCATTAAAGTTCTTCCTTGTACTAAGGGTAATGCTCTCATATAAATTTCTTTACAAGTTTATCACTTTACTTCATTATTTGCTTTATGTGTTCTTATTAAGCTTTAAACTTCAAAAATCTCTTAAAAATGGTAGAAAACTCCTTTTGAGTTGAAACCACTTTCTATAGTCTTGTATTTACTTGTATTTTCACATACTAGAAGGTTGTGTAAAACAAAGCTCCCTAGCCCTTTCTTTCTAAGGAGGCCGAAACCATGTATTATGGTTTAGGTGAGTTTTGTTTCAACTTTTGAGAAAATGATCATGTGTTTGAGTTTCTAACTATCCCTTGATCTTAAATATATAAATATTGGAAGGTTTTGATATCTTGTTCCTATGATGGCCGAAAATATGAATAAGTAGGCCTAGGGTACTATGTTTCATCTATCCAAGTATGATCATGGATTTAGAACTCTTAATACTTTGTGATTCTAAACCTAAGAGTTGTTATCAAACAAAGATTTCTAACCTATTCTTTCTATGATGGCCGAAACTATACCTTAGTGGCCTAGGAAGGTTTGGTTTTCATTTCTCCAAAATGATCATGGACTAAGGCTCCTTAATGTAGAAGGATGCTAAGTCCAAGTGATTGGAAAGTTTAAAGATTGTATAGTCTATTCATCCTATGATGGTTGTGAACCTAGGATATGTTATTTTCATTTCTCCAAAATGATCATGGCCTAAGGCTCCTTAATGTAGAAGGATGCTAAGTCTAAGTGATTGAAAATCTTAAAGACTTCTAACTTGTTTAGTTTATGTTGTAAAACCTAGAATGTAACTCCTTTCATTTCCAAGATGATCATGGACATGAGCTCCATAAGATATTTGGATGCTAAGTCTAAGAGATTGGAAAGTTTAAATCTTTCTAACTTGATTTCCTATGATGGTCGAAACTAGTGTTTTTGGACCTAGGATGTGTTATTCTTCCAAAGTGATTATGGACTAAAAGCTCCTTAATATAGAAGGATGCTATGCCCAAAAGATTGGATGATTTAAAGATTCCTAACCTATAAATCCTATGAAGGCCGAACCTAGAAGGTTATGGACCTAGGATACTTTGTTTTTCATTTTCCAAAATGATCATGGTTTTGAGCTCCTTACTATGTGTGGATGCTAGACCTAAGAGATTGGAAAGTTTAGAGAATGCTAGCCTATTTTAATAGCCTTGGCCGAATACCCTAAGTTTATAACTTAGTGGGATTTTAATTCAACCTTGTTAAATGATCATTGTTTATGAACCCCCAACACTTGAGGATCATAAATCCATGAGTTGTATAATTTTCTTGGATCTCTAACCCTAATTTATTGTCTTGGCCGAACCTAATACCTTGTGGTTTAGTGTTCTTGGTTGATTTTAACTTGTGATCTTGTGTTTATAACCTTAGACTTCTATCGTGGAGAAAGCAAGGACGTTCGCGGTACTTCTATTCAAGCATCTAACCTCTTTACTTTCACGGAAGGTAAGAGGGGATTGCCTAGGGATATTCAATGACTATATGCATGTGTGTATGTGTTTAACTTGAGTGATTTGAATATTATTATTATATGGAGCCAATACTTGAATGACTTGTTTACTTGAACTATTGTGATTATTACTTGAAGTTGATTATTACTTGCTTTAAAGTATTGTGAATTATATATATGTGATGAACTGTCATTAACTGTGATATTACTGTTTGAGATATATTACTGTTGATTGAAGTTTGAGAAGCCAGACTTGAGTCTTTGCTCAACGATTATAAGGATTAAAAGCCTTAAAAAGCCTTGAATAGAACTTTGAAAGTATTGGGTTCATTTATAAAAGTTCCTTATTTAAAATGCTTACTTCAAAAAGAATAAGATTCTTGTTTTTAAAAGAAATGTTGAAGTGATTTTAAGTCAACAGAAACTACCCTTTCATGATCTACAGTTTTGTACGAGAGAAAACCTTTTTTCGAACTATGTGTTTTATGAAAGAAAAACCCTTTGAAAATATTTGACTTTATTCCATCAAGGATTTCAAAAACAAACAAATTTCCTAATTGCTTTATAAAAGATTTTGTAAAGGAAAAGGATTCTCTCCTAAATGATTTGGAAACGTTCCGGTTACTTGGATAAGTTACCGAGGTTTTGTTTTGGATTTGATTTTCACTGAGCGAAAAGTAAGCACATGTGAATAGGAATCTAGTTGCGAGATGTCGCTCTAGTTTTCCGTGGTATGCACGTGATCTAGGATCCGTGACAAGAATTATGGACCAAGGGTCCTAACCATGATGTTATGGGCTAAGAGTCCGAATCTCGGAATTGAGGACTGTGCGTCCTGATTTCGTTGATGCGGACTAGGAGTCCTTATCATGTTAGAATAAAACATGGATAAAATCATAAATGATTTCTATGACCACAAACCTTGACTGCGGCATCGGTCTAAGGTGTTGTGATTGAGCACTCGGACTGCGCATCCTGTGTTATTAATTTTCAAGTGATGATGAAATTTATGAATAGTCGCTAGCCTTTGAGCTTCGATAACAAATGAGAACGAACACAAAGAAAACATCGAGAACTAAATGTTTTACATTTGCATTTACGGCAGACGTGCCCGACGTGGTTTTAACGTGAGACCTTAACAGGAAAGGTATCATGTGACGGTGTATTATCGTTGTTCTTAAAATGGACAATGAGACGGTGTACGTGTATCGTTGTGCCTAAATGGACAATGAGACGGTGTGCATAATCGTTGTGCCTAAATGGCCAATGAGACGGTGTATTATCGTTGTGCTTAGCTAGCCAATGAGACGGTGTATCGAGCCTGATCAACTCATTTTGAGGATGTTGGGATCTCCGGAGATTAAGTTTAGAGCCTGATGATTGAAGTGTCATGCATTATCTTTATAAAACTGATTGATTCGGGTATGAGACCCACTGATATAACACTTGTTTTATCTATGAATAATGCTTAAATGCTAATATGCCAATGTGTTGTATGTATCATGTATATGGTTGTTGTATGATATATCCATTTGCCGGTGTCTCACTCTTACAGTTATATCAGGTCTCTTCGGGTTTTGCTGTAGTACCTTGGTACTCTAGTACTGGTGTTGTAGAGGAGTCTTTCTAAGTCACTTGAAGACCTAGTGTTAGAGTTTGGGAAAGTATTCTGATTGGCGGATGGCCACGAGGGGTCTCAACAATGAATATTTGATAGAATGACCAGCTTAGGAGTCTGAGTTGGGTTGTATATCTGAAGAGGTCGGTAAATGTAGTGTTATATACATCCATCTGTAGTTTAAACTTTTCTTTCGAAAATGGAAACTTAGAGAAATGTTGTATGTCAAGGTAACTTTGTTAGAATGTGACTTTACATTTTAAATGTATGTATTATGGATTTCAGAGTTATCCTTAAAGAAAAAATTTTTATACCCCAGTTTTCTGACTTAAAAGAAAACAATTTTCCGAAAGCAACCAGCAAATTATCTTTTAATTTAATTCCGCATGTGTTACGTAGTAATTCTCAGTGGGGGTCTTACAGCCAGGCCAATGAAAGGCCATTTTTCAGAGCTAAGAGCTCAGCTTGAAGAATGTCACCCTGACCCTCAAAGGTAGAGAAACCAGACACCCAGTTTCCTTTGTGGTTTCTGAAAATACCACCCGTACCCATGTGCAAATTGGTAGGTAACAGGCTACCATCTACATTAAGTTTGATGGTATCCTCAGGTGGAGGTAACCACTGCACTGTCATGTTTGTAGTACTCAATAAAATTAATAATATGATATATAAATATATTTTATAAAATGGTTAACATGTACGGAAGAATATGAGAAATAAATCAAATAAATTTTCGAGAAATAATACATATAATAATATGATAGATAAATATATTTTTTTAAAAAATGATTAATTTGCATAGGGAAAGAAGAGAAATAAATCAAATAGATTTTGAAGAGAAAATAAAAAGTACGATAGATAAATATATTTATAAAATCTGCTAACTTGCACAGGAAAATAGAATAAATAAATCAAATAGATTTGCAAGAGAGAATAAAAATAATATAATACAAAAATATATTTTATAAATAATGGTTAACTTGCACAAGGCAAAGGGAGAAATAAATCAAATATATATTTAAGAGGGTAGAAAAAAATAATATGATAGAAAAATACATTTTCTAAAAATGGTTTAATTTATAGGAAAAAGAGTAGAAATAAATCAAAAATATTTTTAAGAGAGAATAAAAAAATGATACGGTAGAATATATTTTTTAAAAATGGTTAATTTGCACCGGGCAAAGGAGAGAAATAAATCAAATAGATTTTCAAGTGAGATGAAGAAATATATTATGATAGATAAAAATATTTTCTAAAATTGGTTAACTTCCACGGGAAAAGAGAAGAAATAAATCAAATAGATTTTAAATAGAGAAGAAAAAATGACAAATATATAAATGTTCTATAAATGGTTAACTTGCTTGGGAAAAAAAGATAAATAAATTAAATAGATTTTTAAAAGAAAATAAATTAATAATATGATATATAAGTATATTTTCTAGAAATAGTTTACCTGCATGGGGATAAGAGGATAAATAAATCAAATATATTTTGAAGAGAAAAGATAAAATATGATAGATAAATATAATATTTAACAATGGTTAACTTTCAGGGAAAAGAATAAAAAAACAAATAATTTTTTAAGAGAGAATGTTTATAAATCAAATAGATTTAAAAATATCTTATAATTAAACTTATATGATGATTTATCTTTTATATTTTACATAACAAATTTTTTTTCTAATATTTATACATAATTAACCTCATAAATCAATAATTTGAGGTGTATAATTCCCCAACAAAATTTTAAACAAAAAATGTGAAATCAACAATCACATATTTTTCGATAAAATTCTAAAAAAATAGCATATTCCCCATGCATGGCACGGGTCATTTACTCTAGTATATTATAAAAATAAAAATAATCAAATGATATACAAATTTGGTAGTAATAACTATTACTTAGTAGATTTGAAAATATATTAAAAATAAAAATTAAAAAATTGTTTAATGTAGATGATGCCAAATGAGTTTAATCAAGGAGAAAAGATGTCAAAAAAATGATTCATGTTCAAGAATGAGTACTTCTAGTTTAATGTATATGAGTTGATTAGTAGAAAACTACTAGTAGGTAATTATTAGTAATAAAAATCTAAAAATTAGTATTAAATAATTAGTACACAACCCTATTTCATCAAAAAAAAAAAAATAGTATACAACCCTAAAATTAGTATCAGTAACTAGAAACATTTAACAATAATTATGTTCCCATTTCATTTCTTTTTTCTTTTAATGGTAGGTGATTTCATTTTCTTTCATTTTATTGATTTTCATATATTGATTGTGTTGCAATTGTTTTTTTTAATTATATCATTGATACGAAGTATCCAAGGTTGTAAATAGAGATTAATAATTATTGGATCTTGTCAAAAAAAATAATAATCATTATTAGGGGACCTGGATGACATTTAAGGGTTGCTGCCCCTCCTAACCAGGTTTTCTCCATACACAAATGATAGGAGTCTGTTGCAATTCTATTTGAGTATTTTGATTTATTTTTAATGCATTGTGACTTATACCATGAGGGGTATGTTTGGTTTGTCAATTTATCTATGTCTATATCTATATTATGTATAAAACTCTAGAGAATTATATTCTTTAAAAGTTAAAAGAAAACAATAAGATTAGCAATAAAACTAAAAATCAAATACGATATGTAAGACGATCAATTTTTTAAAAATAAAAATAAATTATGTTCATATACTAACAAGACTATTCATCCCACAGTTCATTTTAGAATTTAGAATACTTCCACAAAAATTGAAAGTAGAGTGAAGATGATTAAAAGAAAATTGTGTGCAACTATTAATTTAAAAGCAAAAATAAAATAAACGCTTCCGAATTTTTTGTCAGTGGTTCAGAAGGATAAGATCCTTGTACAAAACAGAGCAGGAAAATTAATTAAGTCATTAGATTACTAAGCAAATTATTAATGAGAATTAATATTAACAACCTTTTTAAATATAAAACATCTTAGAATTTAATAATAAGCAATTATATTTCAATGCTGTTTAATATATATAAAATAATAAGGTTGGTGATGGTAGCACTTGGAACTCTATTGTCAAAGCTCTTGAGATTTTTAAAGATGGGTTCTCTGTGAAGATTGGTGATGGTAGCAACAGTTTTTGGTATACTCCTTGGGTTTTGAAGCAGCCCTTATGTGAAATTGTTTGGGCGGTGGATATTCATGATATTGAGTTAGAGATTAAGGATGTGTTCAGGAATGGTGAATGGAAGTTTAATGAGCTTTACACAAACTTGTCGGAGGAAATCAAACAATCTATTTTGACCTTGAAACCTTGTCTGGTAGAGGGGTTGCAAGATACTTGGGTTTGGAATCATTGCATCTCAGGTGAATATTCTACAAAAAGTGCTTATCAGTTGCTTCTTCAACAGCATAATGAAAGCTTAGACTGGAACTGGCAGTGGCTTTGGAAGCTTCGAGTCCCAGCCAATGTCCAGTTTTTTGCTTGGCAATTTCGTCATGATGCCCTCCCAACTAGGATGCAGCTAGTTTCTAGAGGAATATTCATTGATCCTATCTGTCCTTTTTGTGGTGTCGAGCAGGAAACAACTCAACATTGCTTGTTTACCTGTAACAGATTGCTTGATGTGTGGCAAGGATGTTTGGGTGTGGATATTAGTGCTCCTGATGAGAATTGTAGCTTGCTTCTGTGGTTGAGGGAGATGGTTTCCAAACATGGAATAATGGTGTTGTTAGCCATGTGGAAAATATGGTGCAGCAGAAACAACTTGGTGTTCAAAAACGTGCATGTGCATGGAACCTCAATCATCACCCAATCGCGTACCTTGTTATTTGATACTGTTAATGCTTTTGCCAATAGTAACGTGGAGCGCTAGGTTAGGCCAGCAAGAGAAGTGAAATGGGGTAAACCTCCATTGGGTGCAGTTTGCCTTAATGTGGACGGGAGCGCTCTTACAAATCCCGGCATTACGGGTTTTGGTGGTTTGATTAGGGACCACATAGGGGAATTCCTGCATGGCTTTTATGGAACTGCGGGATTTTCTAACATTTTGCATGCGGAAATTTTGGCCTTGTACCATGATATTTCTTTGTGTTAGGAGCTGGGTTACAAAAATATCATTTGCTATTCTGACTCTATGTATGCGATTCGGCTTGTCTAGGAAGGTGATCCAAAGTTACACAGGTTTGGAAATATGGTGGCCTTAATTCGAAAGCTTCTAGCTAAAGATTGGAATGTCCAGCTGCTTCATACCCTTAGAGAGGGGAATCATTGTGCGGACTTCTTAGCGAAAATGGGGACTAGAAGTGATTCTACCTTGACTGTGGTTGATACTGCGCCTTCTGGGATGGGGAGCTTATTGTTGGCGGATGCTATGAATGTTACCTACATGAGGCAGTAGTTTGTTGCCTTTTTTATTTTTCTTTGTTTTCTCTTTTGTAACAAAAAAAAAATATATATATATAAAATAATAAGTATAAATAAAAATGAATAAATTTATAAAAATATAAAAATGAATAAATTAGCAATTATGTTCCAATGTTGTTTAATAGATATAAAATAAATATGTTTTCAATTTTCATTATTTTATTTGCGTTAAAAAGGAAATTTATATTTGAAAATTTGGAATGAAGTTTATGATTCATTAAATTTATTATTTGTATAAATTTTTTTAATTTTCAATACAAAATTTTATTTTCAGTGATTATTTAAATTTGTAAAAATGTTTGTCATTAATATATTGAAAATGAAAATTTTTGACTTGAAGTTGTTAAAGAATAAAGATAAATTTATTAAAAAACTTTTAATTTATATAAACATCAATCGAGTGATTCTCTCCTTAATAGAGTTACTTTTAAATGTTAATTATTATTTTATTTTTTTTATATCATTGATAAAATTTTGTTTAAAAGTAAAGTTTGATACCTAATATCAATAGATCATATCACATACACTAAATTTTATTTAATTATAAAGTTTGACAACTTTACTCTTACCAAATTTTACCCATTAATTTTAATTTAATCTAATAATAATTTAAGTTTGCCAATAAAGATTGGTCCAATTGGTATGAATTTGGCTCATATCCCACAAGATCATGAGTTCAAATCTCATTACCGGTGTGAGGATCTTGTTGGTGGGTAATCTGTAAGTACCTCTGTAAGCACTCTTTGAATCATAAGGCCTGTTCTGACCCTGATGAGCCGACGAGACCCAACGTACCTAAACCTCTTATAACAAAATAATAATAATAACTTAAGCTTATCATTTTTATTGAAGTGGGATAATAATTAAAAGTAACTTTAGTAAAGAGAGAACAAATAGGACATATTCAATGAAAAGAAATACTGAGTATTTTTTTTTAATTAAAATTATAATATATATTTAATAAATATTTATATTTTAATTAAAAATACTGACTATACAATAAATTTGTATACGATAACACTATGGTAAAATAATTACAATTTATGATAAACATTTGTTTTTCAAATTTTTTACGATAAACATTATTAGGTATCATATAATTTTATATTTATACTTAATAAATATTCATATATATATATATATATATATATATATATATATATATATATATATAACAAATTATAACCTCCTTATCTTTCATTCATAGATTAAGAATTTACTTAATATATATTTTATCATCTAATTAGTTTAATAAAGAGATAAAAAATCACAAATATAATAACATAAATAGTAAATATCAAAGAATTAAAATATAAATTTTTTATTAAGGTGATATTTATAGTTTTTAAAACTTTTTCCTTTTAATTGTTGATAAATATTTTATATATTTAATTTATCAATATTATTGTTTATTTAATTACATTTTTTTTTAGTTTTTTTATCTCTTTATTAAAATAGTTATACGATGTAACAAAAAAAAAATTGTTATATGATAAAATAATTAATAATTAAATTATGTACCAATTAATGAAAGATAGTTATTTTACCTAGTAAAATCTTTGGCCAATGAATTATTATTTTTGAGTGTTAATTTTACCTAAAAAATGTACAAATGACAATATTTATTATATATTTTATTAATAATTGATTAATATCTTTCACCAATAGTTAAAGAATTAATTTAATATATGTTTTGTCATATAATTATTTATAAATAAAAGGCTACAAAAGTAATTAAGTAAACAACAAATATAAATGAATTAAATATATAAAATGTTTAAAAAAGTTTTATATTTAACTAAGAATGTAAATTTTGAAAAATAAAAATATTAATTTAACAAAAAATGTATATTTTAAATCATTTTTTGGTATTTATTAAATATAAACTTTTACGATTTCTAATCATGTTTATCGTACACTATAAATATTTTTATTATAGTGGAAATTTTTTTTTTGACTAAAAAGGATATTCATTCATTCAAATTGGTAAAATACATCAAAAACAACACAAATTCAACATCGCTAAAAACCAAAAAGGATGAATATGCGAACAAACTCACAGAACCCATGTTAATAGTATAACACAGCAAAATGCCGACAAATATGACAAAATCAAAGTGACCGGAATACCATTGCCTCTGGATCTGTAACGTTGACGCCCAAGTTTTGATTGAATTTGTAATGGATCGAAGCTGATCTGCCAATCTGAACCAAACGAACATCGCAACAAGACGGGAAAACAAACGACGCCGCAACAAGATAACGAACAAAACACCGCCGCAGGCAAAGGACGAAAACATGGAAAAACACGAAAGAAAAATCAGATCTATGTGTAACAACCACTTATTTAGATAAAAGGAGAGAAAAAACAATATAGAGGGGTGATTCCAGGCCAAAAGATGACCAAAAACTACTCCCTTCCGGTAGATGAGGAAGAAGGAAAAGAGGAGTAAAGAGAAGGTTGATAGAGAGGCCACTCTAGGTTTTTATTACCGTGGAATGGATCATATAAAAAATTATCACATGATAAATATTTCTAAATTAAAATATAAAATATTTACTGAATAAAAATTATAAATTTGATGAAAAGTTATTCTAACTTGATTTTACATTCAACCAGAATCAATATTCATTAATTGACATATTAATTTCAGGATTTTATGATATTCTATATTTTATTTTGTATCTTATTTTCCTTAATTTATTTAAAATATAATTATTTGTCAGGGATTTTGTGTCTCACTTTCCTCATTGTCTATTCTGATCTCTTATGTGTGTGTTATAATATAAATTATTACAACTAAGACCGATATAGACAACTGAAATTGATTTTAGAATCATCCAAAAAAAAAAAAAGATTTTAGAAAATCATCTGCTGAGAAAACCTGAAAAGAAGTAGCTTATTAAAGAAGCTAATTTTTATAATAAAAAAAAGAGTATACATCTTGATAACTTGAGATTGAGACTTCAAGCATAAACTTAATCTATATCTATATAGTATATTAAATTAGATTAGATATTATGCCATATCCAATGATGCAATTCATTGAAGTTGCTTAACTCTTATTTTTATGGGTTCTTGCATGTCACAACACCATTTTTTACTTGATACTTCTTTAAGAAACTTTCTACTCCAATGATGCAAGTCTAAAAGTTAGAGTGCTTCAATAAGAATTAAATGCTTTTAAAAACAATAGTGCTTACAACCAGATGCCATGTCGCTGTTGCTCTAACAATGCAAGCGTTTAAGAATCGATTTTTATTTCTTAAGTAACTCTCATTGGAGATGCTTCTCTTATATTATTTTTTGATCTTTTGAAATTTTAAATAATTTTAATTAATCAATGTTGGTGGTGGAAATTTTCCATTATTTTGTTTCCATTTTATTTTCTTTTATTTGATTGACTTTTAATATTGATTGTGATGTAGTTATCATATTATTTTAATTATTAAATTTGAATTGGAAGATAATCAATTAATGCTGGTAGTGGAAGGTCGAAATGAGTGATAATGGAGGGAGCATGTGAAAAGTACTTCATTAATGAAGCTTATCTTGGCAAGGAAAAAAAATAGTAGGGTGGTAGCATGTGAAATGGAATTAAAGTCATATAAGAGTATCTTTTCTTTTCTTTTCTTTTTTTTTTGGGTAAAAGAAGGGGCGACAAGCCCAGAAAAAGAGAACTAGTCAGACACTACACGGGGTATGGGAGCCCCAAAAACATCAGATAACATGATTAAGACTAAACTAGCAGGGGGTGACAAAAACTCATGGAAACCATAATCCAGAGACAAACTATGATTTGCTAGCCAATCTGCACTTGAGTTAGCTTCCCTGTACACATGAGAGAAAGCAAGATGCCAGTTCCAGTTCTTCATCTGGACAATTCTATGCAGGATTGGACTCTTGCCACCACAATTTCTTTTGGTCAGAAGGTGAATGGGGGCACTTGAGTCGCTCTCTATAATGACCCGTCTAAAGCCTTTGTTCCAAGCCAGCTCCAAACTTTTCCAAATTCCCCAAGCCTCTGCCGAGATAACTGAGCACACTCCGATGTTACAAGCATACCCTGCCACTCATTGCCCCATCTCGTTCCTAAGGAGCCCACTGCAGCCCCCTATCCCAGTGCTCCCTTTGGAGGAGCCATCCGAGTTAAGTTTGTTCCAGCCAGCGGGGGGACAAGACCAACGCACATCCGGGGAATGAGGCCGCACATCGTTAATCTTCAAGGGATCTATGGCTCCCACAATCTGGTCGATGAAAGTCCCTATGATGGCCAACCGGTTTGGAGGTAAAGCAAAACCTTCTTCAAACATGGCTCTGTTCCTCCATTTCCAAATGAACCAACAAGCAACTCTAAACACATCTTCCCATTTCAGATCTGCTCTACAACTTAGATCCTGAGATAAGCATAATTCAAACCAGAAAAATTGATCCAGGGAGAAAAACTCCACTAGACGGTTGGCCTTAACTAGACGAATCCAAATTTCATTGGCACTTGGACAGTCTTTTAGGATGTGGAGAATTGTCTCGGAGGTACCATGACAGTGATAGTATAGTAGTCCGCAGGGGACCCAGCCCATCTGCTTTTGCGTGCAGCAGTAAGAAGGCTATTGTTGATTGCGAGCCATAGGAAGACAGTGATTCTCTGCGGTCCATTCCATCTCCATAGGGTCTTCCAGATCTGATGGTTGCATACTGGTTCCTGCAGAAGGTGATAGGCACTTTTAATGGTAAATTCTCCATGGGTCTCCCCTTTCCAGGCTCTAGCATCCCTGGCTGCTTTATGGATGGACGACTGTCCCCACAAACCAACACAGGTCTTTTCAGCGTGCTTTGTCCTCACTCACACGCTTCCTGGGAAAACTTCCCAGGAGGTCACCCATCCCAGAATTGCTCCAAGTCAAGCACGCTTAACTGTGGAGTTCTTAAGTGATGGGCTACCGAAAATAAAATGCATCTTGTTAGTATAGGTAGTACCAATCAATTCATATAAGCCATCCTCAACTGTATAGTCCCATACCTACACAGTCTCAGGATCCCTCTCATTCGGGTGTGCTATCGGTTCATTCATGTGTCCCTCCGCCTAGAAGCCTGCTAGGAGCTGCTCCTTGATCATGCCTCTTACACCGGCGACCACTCCCCGCCCTCATCAGCCCCGGGTGTCACACAGGCTATGTTGTCTTGACCAGCTGAAACATCAGGGGGGGGATGAGCCCTCATCCTATTTAAAATATTCATGGGGAGGTAGGAAGATAATTTATGGAAATCCTATTCCCCATCATCTTTGACAAAAGAACTAGCTGGGGCTGCCATAGACTCAACTTCTATAGGGGAGGTAGCAGCTACACACAGGGGCAAGCCATCATCCAACCAGGTATGGTTCCAAAACTCTGTCTTTTCTCCATTTCCCAAACAGTATCTGATGTTGTTGATTAGATTTGGCCAATTAGCACAAATATCTTTCCATAGCTTAGAGTCATAAGGATTAGCTTTGCACTAATGAGACTGGATTTGTCCTCTAGCATATTTCCCTTTCAACACTTTAACCCACAGAGCTTCAGGCTGAGAGATGACACCCCATCCTAGCTTTAGGATAAAGGCATCGTTCATATCTGAAAGGCATTTAAAGTTTAAGCCGCCAGCAGCTTTAGGACTATATATTCTCTTCCAATTTACTAGATGAACCTTCCTTTGGTTTGAAGATCCACCCCAAATAAATTGCCTCTGGGCTCATTCAATGTCTTGGCAAATAGATTTGGGAATTTTCTCATGCTGCACATTGAAGGAAGCTAGGAAACCGAGGACCGAGCCTGCTAGAGTGATTCTTCCTGCTAGTGATAAACATTGTTGCTTCCAGCCACTCAATTTGCTTTGGACTTTGTCCACAATACTCTTGAATCTATAGATTGAGGATCTTCCTTGTGTGATTTGAGCTCCAAGATACCTACCTAATTCATTAGATATAGAAAAACCACCACAACTTGCAATGATATTAGCTTCATTAGTGGAGACATTTTTTGAAAACACAATATTAGTCTTACTAGCATTTACCTTTTGCCCAGATGCATCACAAAAAAGATTTAAAGAATTTAGGATAATATTCATTTGGGGGGCCTGGCTAGCTTCAGAAAATAAAATTAAATCATCCGCAAACACTAAATGCGAAATGCTAGGTCCATTCCTGCCGGCTTTCATAGGTTTCCATAGCCCTTCATTAACTTTATCCATAATGATATGAGTTAGGAATTCCATGCAAATAACAAAGATATAGGGGGAAAGGGGATCCCCTTGTTTTATTCCCCTGCTAGGAGTAAATCTCTCTGTGCTCTCCCCATTCCACAAAATCTTAAAGGAAGAGGATTTAATGCAGCTCATAATTAGGTTAACAAACCCCTCTCCAAAATTTAATTTTGTAAGACAATGATGAATAAAATCCCAATTAAGCCTATCATAAGCTTTTTCTAAATCAATCTTAATAGCCATAAATTTCTTAGAGCCGTTCATTCTCCCCATAGAATGCATCATCTCTTTAGCAATAATTATGTTATCATGAATGTTCCTTCCTGGCACAAAACTTCCTTAGAACGGGGAAATGATTTTGTCCAAGAACAGTTTGATACGGTTAACAATAATTTTTGTAATGCATTTATAAGTTACATTGCATAAAGCTATAGGCCTAAACTGATTTATAAATTCATGATGACCAACCTTAGGAATGAGAACTAAAAGAGTATTGTTTACCTGGTTTATCAAGCTATGATTGGACCAAGCAGCTTTGATAAAGTTAACAATAGAAGGACCTACCAGTTCCCAATTAGATTGGAAGAAAATGGCTGGGAAACCATCTTAACCAGGAGCTTTAAAGGCTCCAATAGAGAACAATGCTTTTTTAATTTCCTCCTGTTGAACTGGGGCATCCAGCCTGAGAATAATGTCTGGGCAGATGTCAGGGAAGGAACTTCTGGTACTAGGGAAGTCTCTAGAATCAACTTCTTCAGAGAAGAGTTTCTTGTAGAAAGAGATAGCAAGATTTTTGAGGGTTAGAGGGTCTTCAATCCAAACTCCGGATTCATTCCTTAGGGTAATAACTCTATTTCTTTGTCTTCTAATAATTGTTTTAGTGTGGTAGTATCTTGTATTACGATCACCATCTCTGATCCACTCCGCTCTAGATTTCTGGAACCATAGGAATTCTTCTTGAGCTAAAATCTCCTGAAAATCTTTTTGCAGCTTGCTCTCCAAATCCTCTAAAAAAGGGTTGCTTCTAGTCATATATGCTCTCTGGATTCCATTAAGCCTAGCTAAAATATTTCTTTTTCTATAATTGATGTCTCCAAAGACATTCCTATTCCATGAAGGGAGGGAAATAGATAGTTTGTGGAGATTTGTCAGGAAAGACTCATTCAATTCCCAAACTAGCCGAATCATCTCTTGGAAATTAGAGTGCCTTAGCCAAGCTGCCTCAAATTTGAAAGGTTTGTTGACTGATCTAACAGGATCACCATGCATTTTTATCAAAAGGGGATGGTGATCCGAGTTAGTTCTTGTTAGGACAAGGACAAAAGCCTCTTCAAACTTAGTTCTCCAAGAGATATTGGAAAGAGCTCTGTCCAACCGCTTGAACACCTTCTCCAAACCTTGCCACTGGGGACCTTTCCAGGTGAATTTAGAGCCCACAAAACCCAAGTCAAGCAAACTGCATTCATTAATCCAATTAGAAAACATTTCACATCTAGCATAGTCCACATGACCACCTCCTTTCTTCTCTGATGGGCAAGCAATCTCATTGAAGTCCCCTACCACAAGCCATTCTGAGTTTATATTAAGGGACATATTCATTATGGCTTCCCATAGTTCAGCTCTTTCATAGATTCTTGGACTTGGATAAATCACAGTAAGGAGCCAAGGACCCGAAGAGGCTGACTCTACTTTGACATGGAGAAATTGCTCATGAGCTTGAATCTGATTGATACGAATTTTTGGATTATTCCAAAGAATCCAAATTCCTCCAGAGAATCCTCTAGCTTCAACAATCAAATGGAAGTGAAAACCCAAGCTCCTTATTACTTGGAGTGCCTTGGATCCACTAATTCGAGGCTCCTGCAAGATAAGAATATCCGGTCTATTAGTTATAATCATATCTTTAAGTGTTCTAGCAAATTCACTACTAGAAGCACCACGAACATTCCAATTTAGAATAATCATTAAAATTCAATGCAATCAAATCAAATGAAGAATCTAGGGAAGAGAATTTTCAAGCTTGCATATGGTTATCCAAATTTTCTAGATTTGGCAAATGACCATAGGTATGATCTTTGTCCTCCTGCATAGCCTCTAGATTCGAGGTAAGACTTTGATTCTGGATATCAGGTGGCTTAGGCTGAATATTACTACTATCTGGTTGAATTTCATCATAATCTAAGTGGGACGAATGGACTCCTGGCTCCATACCAGGAGTTGCTGCCACAAAGGATTGGTCTATAATCATATTGGCAGCATCCTGAGTTAGTTTGCTCTGAAGATTGCTAGCTTTAGGAGAGAGGATTGGGAGTGAGTAGACACGAGAGCCCTCTGGGACATTTTGAACAGGTTTAGGATGGTATGAGGGGTCCTTTGAATGATCATTTGAGGAATTAGCTCTTTCTCTTCTCATTTGACTACTTGTGAGAAACACTTTTGGACTTGGTTCTAATTTTTTCATGTCATGATGATCTTGCTCTTTGCCAGGTTCTTGAATCGGGCTATCAACATTCATTTGCTGGACTTGGTTATTGGGAAGCTGATTTACTTGGTCTTCCTTTGCTTGGTTGTTGGATCTGGAGTTGCCTGAATCTTGCACTGACCGATTGGAATTAGGCTCCCTTGGACCAGGTTTCCCTTGCTTCTCTACTTCAGATCCTTTAGGAATACCAGGGGCTCCCCTTCTTGCTCTTCGAGGTCTAGACACCACCATTCACGGGCCGTATCTTCCATCTTCTGTCATGGCTTGATCTTGTTGGGGAACTTCTACGTTATGATTTGGGGTGATAACTGTGTTTTGAGAATTCCCCCCCAACCCCAAGTTCTGGGCCTGAGCTGCCCCACTAGTGACCAGATCTTGAATATTTGATGTGGAAGGACCTGGGGGTCTGATCATATGGATACACGATTCTTTAGAGTGTCCATATTTTCCACATAAAAAGCAAATCACATGGATACCCTCGTATTCAATTTTCATGGGGCAACCCTTCAATCTATAGTTTGCTTTGAGAGGTTTGTCCAAGTCAACTTGGACACACAATCTTGCAAACTTTCCTTGGGTTTGTAAAGTTGTCATGAGATCCACTTTCAGCGTTTTCCCAATCCAATCTCCTAAAGTTCTCAAATATTTAGGTTCATAGAATTCCATGGGCAGATCAGGGAGCCTTACCCAAGCAGCTAGTTTATTGATGTTTGTTGTCCCATTGCCTAACAGTGAGGTAGTGATCAAAGATCATCCATGGACCTCCTGTTAGCGCAAATTCATAGTCTTCAAAAAGCACTAAACTTGGCAAAGAAGTAGTCATCCTAGATCAATCAATTGCACAGAGCCTTTATTAGCCCAAATGGTGTCAATTTTTTTCTTCAAGAAGTTGAACCCAATCCTTCTGCCTAGAAGCTTAATGATCAGGGTCCTTCTCCATGGTTTTCTTAAGCGCCTATCTTCCTCCTTACTTGGAATCACATTGGGACCCAGAATAGGATCATCATCCACTATCACATATCTAGGCTGTTTTTCTTTAGCAGCACCTTCTTCCAGCATTTGATCATCATCACTTGCAGAGTTTGCCTCAGAATCCATGATAGAGATTTCCTCCCCCATTAAGGAAATAAGATAGGATTTCTTCTTGGAATCTTTTTCTTGGACAGCAACGTCATCATGCATCCATGACTCCTCTCTCGGGATATGGGAGGACAAACTAGAGAAGCCATCTTCATCCTCCCCAAGTATGCGAAATTTCTTCTTGCTTCTCTCAAGCAAGTCTGTTTCTTTCTTTAATGGCGGTCGACGAGGGGTCGTCCCAGGGGTGGCACCAGCACTCATGAAACACGACTTAAGACTCCAAGTCTTGGAGAGAATCTTGGAGCGCTTAAGGTCCCACGTTTTTGGAAATTTTCTTTCAATAAAACTCTATGTACTTTTCTATTTCAAGGATTGCAAGTTGATGGATCTCAACGTAATATGATATATCTCATCAAGGTCCAATTATGGTGGAAAAAGCCAACCCTAAATATACAATCAAATATCTTTTATTTGAGATTAAAGACCCAAGTTGATCCTCACAAAAAAGGTGATTATAATTTTTGTCCCTAAGAAAATAATTAATGCGTTAGCCCCTCAGATTGACAAATCAGGGACACATTATAATCCCTCTATTAGTTCTCATTATGCACTCTCATTAACTTGCTGATGTGTACAATTACTTTGCTTATGTGTCCAGTTATGTATTTCCATGTTGGAAAATGGTTTTCCAAATTCAAAATTCAAAATAAAGGCCAAAACATAGTTGTCTTATGACTTAAAGTTCTCTCCTAAAACACAAAATCCCTCTCCCTAATCCCTTATCTAGTTTTGCTAAGTTCTACTCTACTTCAACAAAAAATCATCAATGGCATGGGTGGTGTGAAGAAAGGTCAAGGTTACAACACTTCTCAAGGGCTAGCCCCACTAGAGCAATTGCAAATGGCATGTAATCATAGTGAGGCAGGGATGGTGGCTTTAAAAGAGTTAAAAGTGGAAGAAGGACATAGAACTATGACAGTTTGGAACGATCAACCTAATAATTTTTGAGTTTGTGTCTCTACACGGTATCCTTTATGGAAATTTGTGTTCATCGGAGGCGAAATTTATGTGCTTCTTGTCCAAATCAATGGAGGTGAAATCGGAACCCCATAACAAATGAACAATTAGAACCCCATAGATTTAGGGTTCTTGATAAGCACCAACAATTGGTGCCCCACCCTAGTGTAGCGACGTCGTAACCCCTAAAATATGGTCAAAATCCGAATTTAAAAAATCATTTTCTACCATGGAAATACAAAACGGGACATATATGTAAAGTAGTTATACACATCATCAAGTTAACAAAGTGTCCATAATGGGAACTAACTTGAAATAGACAGATATGAAGGGGGTAGAATTATGTATATCAGACTTTTAGCAAAAGTTAAAATATGTTCACAAGCACAAGCACAGAGTAGACAGGCTAATTATTCAGACAAGTAACTTGTCTGAATGTTTTCAACAGAAAAGCACACAAACATGCAAATGAAAAACTTGTTTGATATTCACAGCTTTAACCCCTTTAGTTAGTTCACACATTAAATAAATAAATAAACTAAAGAGATAAGAGATAGAAATAGACATAACTATTTTATCATGGTTCACCTCTTAAAAACTAGGGCTACGTCCAGTCATTGGCTTCACCAAGTTTTCTTCAACTATAACTGATCAAGTTATAGGGGAGACGAGTATTGTTTGAACACCTAGCCTCTCCAGGCTCCTTGATAAGTATTGTTTGTGCACCTAGCCTATCTAGGCTTACTTAGATTTGTTTGAAGGAAAAGTGTAAAAAATACAACTTACAAATCTTTCACAAACACTCAGAAGAGTGTGTTAAATGTGAAGTTTAAAGGCTGCATAATAACTTCAAATGATTGAAAAATAAAGAATGAAAGAATGAAGAATTAATTGTGCAGAGTAAATGCTCTTGAGTTAATGTTGTATATCTTCTTCATCTTCATGGTCTTCTCTATTTATAGCCTTCAATCAAATTCAATTCGTTAGAGACATTCCTTCACATATTTGGCTTCAAGCTGAGCTCCATTAAATGCAATAGAGTCATTCTGGGCAGCCATTAATGCTTAGGAACGTTGCTTGAACTCTAATGGATGAATTCAGTGCTTTATGCTTTCTGTAGCAGTCAAAAGAGTTTTTTATGTTGCTTTTATACTTTGCTGTGCACATTTCCCTTTTCGTGTAACATCCTGTTGTACTAGGGAATAAAACATTTTGTTAGCATTTCTTTTCTGAGTTACAAGGTTGCTTTTGAATATTTGGTCTTCTGAAACCTTGATCCTTGTAAGAGAGATCTTCAACATATTCTGACTTGAAGGGACAATTCACGAAAGTTTCAGTCTTGAGTTTGTTCTTCACTGAGTGTCAGCAATCAGGGGAAGCCACTGTCATTAGACGAGTTGACTTTTCTCCAGAAAGTCTAAGGCTTCAGAAACTCTTCAGACGAGTGAATCATCTTCATCAGAAGGGTCAGTTTAGGCATTTACTAGGTGTGGACACCAGTCAGTTTGGGTCCCAAAATAGTCAATCCGATGAATACCGAAATCTATAAATCATGGCCAGTTTGCATCCATTGAACCTTCAGTTTAGTCGGGTGTCGGTTTAGTCGCGTGCCGGTTTGAATGGTTGGGTTGGCATATGTTTGAATTAAACAAAACTTATAATTTTTAGTTAAGACCCAAAACATCAAAAGCAAAAGAACCCAGAAACATCACCATATGCTACCTGATTTTAAAGCATCAAACTTCACCATATATAAAATGAAAATGTAAGAACAAGATATGCCTTTAATCAATCCTATAAATAAACTCAGATCCACAAAGTGAGTTATGAGAAGTGCTTTGCACTTTAAACAAATCAATAACGCAATAAAAAAGAGAGAAAAAATGAGTGATGAGAAGAAGAACAACACTCGAACACAGCGAAAAGACAGATCCGGCATGGAGCTACTTGGACGGAGGCGCGTGTAGTGGTGGCAAATCAGAGCCATGTGAGACGAGTGGCGCCGGTGTTCGCGGCCACTGATAGATATGTCGTATGAGGAAGAGGGAATGAGAGATTTGAGAGAGGGTCAGTCTGAAGATGTGGAAGACAGGGAGCTCAGAGCGGAAGAACGCGGTGGCTGATGGTGAACGTTCAGTATTGAAGAACGGACAGCCATGCGGCTGACGGAGAACTACTCCTCCTCTCTTCTCACTTTATCATTCTCATTCTCTTTTGTTTTTCTCATCCACGATACTAGTGCTTTTGTAATTGAAAATTAGTAATGCAATATAGCACTTTCCACTAAAGCATTAAGCTTTGGCTTTTCCAATAAAATATTGAATGATAGCTCAAGCCTCAAGATGTAAAGCAACAACCAAGCATATTTATCTGAAAGCTTTGGCCTTTTAATTAAAAGCTTTTCCAATAAGCATTGCCATTTTCAAATTTCCATATTAAATAATAAAGCATGTACCAATAAAGTAGCTCCCAGATTACCAATAAAGCAGGCTACTTCATCTGCCGTAGCCAGTGAACGGTCACATCATAATGACTTTTTAATATGTTGTAACGTGTATGTCGGCCGGGTTCGGACACCAGCGAATATTTTTTTACGTGATCCGAACCCGGCCGTTTGTATATATCCCAAACCGATTTAAGAAACCGACAACCCGCCTACTCGCAAAAACATGCCCATATGCAAGATTTTGATTTCGAGCTTCTTGGGTTCGAGTCGATGGCAGGTTTTTGTCCACCCCTAGCATTTTTTAGTTATTTGCAGAAATGTAATCCTTGAGTGGGGCGTTTGGATAGAAGGAATTTAATAAATAAGTGAAAACAAAAAATAAAAAAATTAAGAGCCATGTTACATCTATTTTTCAAGCATTTGCTAAGGCATCACATAGTTTTAGTATATCAACTTTGATATCAATGATTTTATTTTTTATTTGTCACAAAATAAATTTATAGTCAATATTTAACTCAATAATTATATTAAAGTAAATTTTTTATTTTTCGAAATTGAAATTAAATGTTATTAATCTAAAATGGCTAGGTTAAGAATATATATATTGTATAAAACAACAATTTATGTATTCAAGTCTCAATTCAAATATTAGCATCGCAATCATTTTGTACCCTATAAAAAACTTTTAGTAAGTCTCTTTTTTTTCATTTTTCCTCCATAATAATTAATTTTGGCCTTCTACCAATTGTATTAATTAATTGTATTTTAATTAAAGTTAACAAAAAATTAAAATAATCAAATAAAATTTGTTACATATTTTAAGAATGTGTTGTGCAATGTACAAGTGTGCACAGTCTAACAAGTAATAAAAGTGAGTAAGATTGTTCCCACGAGGATTAAAATGAGTTACAAGCACAGTTTTTAATCAATAATCTTTCACCAAAATTCTTAAGAAAAAGATTAACCAAGTAACCAAAATAAGGAGTGATTGATGATTGCAATTAAAATAAATTTGTAAAAGATGATAAGTGCGCAAAACTAAACATATGTGTTGAAATCAGATGGTTAAAACAACTAGAGGTACCAATCTCTTGTAACTTCATAAACAGGTCAACTTATGCTATACGGTGCTACAACATTTGGTCCAGGCAATAAAGTTATGCTTTCTAGCACTACACAGTGAGTTTCATTGAACTTCCCTTATTCCTCAGCTTGTATTAGTTACACTTATGTCTTAATAAGCATGTCCAACTAATTTCAATTAACAAAATTAATCCTTATCTATTAAGCATTTCCACTTGCTAAACTTTTTCAAGTTCAACAAACTTGTATTCCAGCTAAAGTGATCAAGCTCAACTAGAAATAAAATGAAGAACAACTTAATAGAAAAGGCTAAGAAAACATTCACATAAATCAACCCATAAATTTGTAACAAGTTCATAACACTCTAGCTTAAGGAATTTAGCTTATAATGAGCTTACAAACAATAAAAGAAGAAAATAAACTAGAAAATGGAGCCATTATAGTAGCACAAGAAAATGAACTACAACAGAAGAAATATGGTGAAGGGAGAAAAAGAGAATGAGATGACAGTTGTACTGTGTATTCCCCCTTAGAGTTGTCAAAGGCCTTCTAGATGTACTCTCTCTCTCTCTCTCTCTCCCCCCTCGCTTTTTGGCGTAAAATAAATGTACAATTAACACCCTTGGCCCATATCTCTAAGTACACTAAAATATCTTTGACAGCCACGTGGGACACGTCTTCAACAATTAAGGACCCACACAGATAGAGAAATTGTTGAGCTGACATTTTTGTCCGTAGTGGGCACTCTTTAGAAGCTACAGTGTCCCAGAGCATTTCTCCATCCAGCTAGCTTTTAATTTCAAGTATTTACTTGGTCATTACAAAAATTAAGTCAGCCACGATTAATGAAAAGAAAAGCATATTAATTCTAAAAAATTATCACAAAACAGATTAAAGTCCTAATTTAAACTAAAATACACTTATCCTAACACAAAATCACTTAAAGATAACACAACAATTAAGCTAAGGAAGGTTAAATAACACTTATTTCTAAAAGTTATCACACCCCAAACTTTAATCATTGCTTGTCCTCAAGCAATGGGAAGAAAAAGAAACAAGAGAAACACTCAAATGAAAATCAGAACAACAACAATTGACACTGAAACACAAAACAAAAACAAATTCAACTTTGTCAAGCTTTTCCTAGCAACCCTAAGACTTACAGAAAACACCAACACCCTTTTGTCCAACAGGTTCATATTCATCAAAATTCAGTTCAATTACGCACGTGTGTGTGCAGCCCTAAAAACCTGTTTGGGTTCTCCAAAGCAATAAAAAATACTCAAGAGTAGCCTTTCACCCAAAACTGATTAGGCTTACTTCCTCCCTTCAAACCATGGGTTAGGTGCATATACTGTTGCAACATAGAGGGTAGCTGAACTTTAAAGTAGCAAGTATTTTCCCAATAGCTTACATGGTTTCAAAGGGGTGCCTACTTCATAAAAGCAAACATTTATCGAGTAACCCATCAGCCTCAAAGGGGTACCTATGAATTGCTACCCTTTTATTCCTCTAATTTATTTTGGTTTTCTTTTAATAGAGCATATTTTGCTATCAACTCATGTCATTGAAATGCACTTGTCTTACAACCCCCCAAACTTAGATTTTTGCACACTTCATCCACTAGTTATCACATTAGGCTCAAGTTTGGTCAAGTCTCAAATGTCTAGCCTTTTTTTCTTCTCTTTAGATTACTTTAGATTACCATCATAGGCTAAAGGCATGTGCAAAGAACACATTTAAGTTCCCAATTCTCTACCAACCAAATAGGGGAATGGGATCCTCTCTATTAACTGGACATGTCCAGTAGGAGAGATATAGACTCATCCATTAAAATATTATTATTTTAAACCCCCAAAAAGGGACCACACAAAATCAAGCAATTGATCATCATTGGGTTCTATGTAAAGGCAACAATTCATTGATTCATTTTTTCTTTTAAAAAAAGACCCCACCTGTATGAGCTGTGACACCCTCTACCCCGCATACTATAAAGCATTAAAAGATAAGGTAACTTTAAAATAAACATCATTTATTGAAAATAATCAAAACTAAGGTAAAAGGTACCATATCGTATAAAGTCTCAAAACGCGAAAAATAAAAACAAAACATAAACAAAACCCAACCCTTAATGTCATATATAGAGCTGGTATAACCAATCCTGAAAATATCCTCGGATACAAACTGAACAACTAACTAACTACTGAAAACTGGAAATCCTAACTAAAGAGTCACGGCTCCTTGGAGTCACTCCTCAATTGGCTGCTCGTCGTCCTCTGCATAAAAGATACATGCCATACAAGAAACGTAGAAATAGGGAGTAAGAAACATGAATATGAATATAATGGCAAGGAAGCAGTTAGCAAGACGAGCATACATCAACAAGCATGTCATATCAACAACAATATACATATCAACATCATCACACAAACATGTATGCTATACAATGCAACTCTGCTCCACTACTCCATTATGCACTTGGATCCATTCTATCCCAGGAAGTCAACTTCGGAGTTACATTTTTACATTGGCCAATAAGCACCAACGCCGGGGCAATCCACCAAACCTTGGGCGGACCCCAGGACAGCCGACGCACCTTATTCTAGGATGCGCCACCACGGTTGTACATGATTCAGTTGAATCACCGCGGACGGCCAGATCGTCTTATTCTGGGATGACCTCGCCTATTTGAATGGGAGCACGAGCATGCTCCCTGTTGAGCACGGGCATGCTCGAGTGCGCGCCATGCTGGTCTTGGCAGAAGGGTCACATACCATTTGCCAATTCATTGTGAACAATTCAGATTCAATCCTAAGGGTTCTTGCTAATCCATTGATCATCAGTTTCATTAGTATTGATTAAATGTTCTTGTCTTATAATTAAAAAGGAATTAATCCTTTAGTTTCATTCCATTAATTGTTCCTAATCGTTCAAGATCAATCCCTAAGGTCCTTGACTAAGCCATTGGCATAATCCTCACTCATTACGAACATTCAGTTTTATGAACAAGGGGAATCACCTCCCTTAACATTGTTAACAGATTTAACGTTTAACATTAACGCGTCACAACATCAATCAACAACCAATAAATCACAACATCATAATTATGATAAAACACTCAACCATGGCATCATCACATTAACATGAACATAATAGACATCAATAACAGTCATGCCAACATCATAACAACAAACAGTTTAACATCAGATAACAATTAGGCATATAGGCATACAACATGTTATCAAACATAAAGGGTTATGGGAACCCTTCGTCTTACGCTACCCCCAAGCCTACATACTCATACTATTCCTTCTCCCCATACCTGGTATGAAGAATTCTAGTTAAACCGAAGACGCTCCTAGACCGGTTCCCTCGAACGACTAGACGAACGATCCCAAAACTTTGTCAACACAAACAGGGTTAACCCATTAGTTCCCAATTCATGAAATAGAATGAAATAGAAAAGGAAACAGAAGAGGGAAAGACCATTACCTTTGCTAATTGGCACTAGCGCGTGATTGTACTCTCTCAACTACGAACAAAACACCAAACAAGGATTGGGTTCAAAGGGGAAGAATGAGAGAGGCTGCCGTCACACTTAGGATTGCCTAAAGTGCCAATTTTGAGGGTTTCACTTGTAACCCTCGCTGCTCACTGTCTATATAAAGACTCTGACCCAAGCACGGTAATGCTCCCTGTTGAGCACGGTCGTGCTCCACTTAGCTTCAGCGAGACATGTTTCTCCCTTGAGCACAGCCGTGCTTCCTATTGAGCACAGTCGTGCTTGTGGCTCAAGCAGCCACAAGACACGTGCATCAAGCATGGGCGTGCTGACACATGAGCATGGGCGTGCTCGTGCATCATGAAGGGATATTTAGCTCCAAAACCCCACTTAGCCCACTCTAAACCTTCCTAACAAACAAGGCACACATAAAAGCACTTATACGGAAAATGGGGTGTTACAATTCCACCTCCTTATAAAAATTTCGTCCTCGAAATTTCTACTCACCTCGAAAGAAGAGATGCGGATACGCCTCCATCATCTTGCTTTCTAGCTCCCACATAGCACTTTCCTCAGTTGCCCACTCCAAACAACTTTTACCAAAGGAATCTCCTTGACTTTTAGCTGCTTCACTCTCTGATCCTCAACTCGAAGGGGTTGTACCTCGAAAGTCAAATTCTCTTTTAACTGAATCGTATCGGGGACTATCACATGGTTTGGGCCATGAATGTACTTACGAAGTTGTGACACATGAAAATCATTATGAAGTTTGGACAAGAAAGGTGGCAAGGCTATTTGATAAGCAACTTCACCGACTCCTTTAAGAATTTGGTAAGGGCCGATGAACTTGGGAGTAAGTTTCTTTTTTTTCATCACTCTACCAACCCCAGTTGTTGGAGGAACACTCAAGAATACGTGATCATCTTCCTAGAATTCGAGCGCCTTCCTCCTTTTGTCATGGTAGCTTTTCTGCCTACTCTGTGCCGTTCTCATCATTTCCTGAATCATTCTTACCTTTTCCGTGGTTTTGACTATCTCAGGTCCTAACACCACACTATCACCCGATTCATTCTAACATAAGGGTGTCCTACATCTCCTCCCATAAAGAGCTTCGTAAGGTGCCATCCCAATACTAGAATGGAAACTATTGTTGTAGGTGAACTCTATTAGGGGCAAAAACTTGTCCCAACTACCTGACTGTTCTAGCACATAAGCTCTAAGCAAGTCCTCTAAGGATTGTATGGTTCTCTCAGACTGGCCATTCATCTACGGGTGATAAGCTGAACTTAGCCTAAGCTTGGTATCTAAAGCCTCGTGCAAATTAGTCCAAAACCTAGAGGTAAACCTCGGGTCTCTATCTGACACTATGCTAGAAGGTACACCATGTAACCTAACTATCTCTTTGATGTACAGCCTGGTCAACTTTTCTAAAGGGTATTCTATGTTCATTGGTATGAAATGTGCAGACTTAGTCAGTCTATCCACAACAACCCATATCGCTTCATAACCTGCTGGAGTCCTCGGGAGCCCAGACACAAAGTCCATGGCAATACTGTCCCATTTCCATTTTGGGATACTAAAAGGTTGCAACTTTCCTGATGGCTGCTGGTGTTCTATCTTAGCCTTTTGGCACACTAAACAAGCGTACACAAACTCAGCCACATCTTTCTTCATCCTAGGCCACCAAAACATCATCTTTAAATCCTGATACATCTTAGTGGCACCTGGGTGCACACTCAATCCACTCCTATGTCCTTCTTCAAGGGTCAACTTCCTAAGCTCCGGGACATCTGGTATACAAACTCTATCCTTGAACCTCAAAACTCCATCACTTCCGTTCTTAAAACTAAGGTCCCTACCTTGAGCAAGCAACTCCCTCTGGTCTAAGAGATACTGATCTACCTTTTGTCCTTATCTAATCTCATCCATCAAACTGTTGGTAACCTTCAAGGTTCCAAGCCTAATGCTCTTAGGGGTAACTTCCCAAGCTAAACTTAGGTCTCTAAACTCCTCGATTAGATCCATCTCCCTAACCATTAAAGCGGAGACGTGCAAGGTTTTTCTACTTAAAGCATCTGCCACAACATTGGCCTTTCCTGGGTGGTAGGTCAGATCAAACTCATAATCCTTTAAGAACTCCATCCACCTACGTTGCCTCATATTGAGCTCTTTCTGGTCAAATATATATTTCAAACTCTTATGATCGCTAAAGACCTCAAACTTAACTCCATAAAGGCAATGCCTCCAGATCTTTAAGGCAAACACCACAGCTCCTAACTCTAGGTTATCGGTAGGGTAGTTCTTCTCGTGGGTTTTCAACTGCCTAGAAGCGTAAGCTACTACCTTACCATCTTGCACCAACACTCCACCTAAACCTTGCTTCGATGCATCACAATATACTACAAAAAGGTTTACTAGGATCAGGTAAACCCAAAACTGGTGCTGATGTTAACCTATCCTTCAGTTTTTGGAAACTCTCCTCACACTTAGAGTCCTACACAAACAACTACCCCTTCTTGGTGAGGCGGGTCAAGGGTAAAGCTAACTTAGAGAAACCTTTTATGAACCTCAGAAACTCCTAATCTCGGTCACAGACTTTGGCGCTTCCCAGTGGAGCACCATCTCTACCTTAGCTGGATCGACGGCTATCCCACCTTTAGAGATCACGTGACCTAAGAAACTCACCTCCTCTAACCAAAACTCGCACTTAGACAACTTACCATACAACTGCTTCTCCTTAAGGGTCTGCAAAACAACTCTCAAGTGCTTTTCATGTTCCTCCTTGGTCTTGGAGTATACTAAGATATCATCTATGAACACCACCACAAACTTATCCAAGTAAGGGTGAAAGCTCTTGTTCATGTAATCCATGAACACAGCAGGAGCATTGGTCACACAAAAGGGCATAACTAAATACTCATAGTGGCCATAATGCATCTTAAATGCTGTCTTCGGGATATCCTTAGACTTAACCCGAATCTGATGGTCCTGACCTCAAATCTATCTTCGAGAAAACACAAGCCCCGATCAACTGATCCATGAGATCATCAATCCTAGGGAGGGGATACCTATTCTTAATGGTCACTTTGTTGAGTTGCCGATAGTCCACACACAACCTTATACTGCCATCCTTTTTCTTCACTAGCAACACTGGCGCTCCCCATGGGGATACGCTAGGTTTGATGAACCGCTTCTGCATCAGATCCTCTATCTGTTTCTTCAACTCAGCTAGCTCTAGAGGAGACATTCTATAAGGAAATATGGATATAGGCCCAGTGCCAGGCACTAAGTCTATGGTAAATTCCACATCTCCCTGTGGGGTAGTTCGTAAACATCCCCCGAGAACACTTCAGGAAATTCTCGCACAACCGCACGCTGTCGACATCAGGAAGGATCTCGACTTCCATGGAAGCTAGCATCATGTACACTTGGGCCTCTTTTTTAATAGAAGCTTTAACTTGGCTGGCAGAGAGAAAGCTAAGATTCCTAGACTCCACTGGAGTTCCAAAAACTATGATTTTATCAAAGCAATTCGGAAAGACGTGGTTGGAAGATAACCAGTCCATGCCAAGAATAACATCAAGGTCTTTCAGGGATAAACATACAGATCAACAATAAAGTCTCTACCATCTATGGTAATAGGAATATTCTTGTATGCGTAAGAAGTGAGAACAGGTTTATTCGTGGGTGTGCAACAATCAAATCACACTCAAGGGGTGTCACAGGAAATTTAAGACTTTTAGCACATTCATATGACACAAACGAGTGAGTCAAACCCGAATTGAACAATACAGTTAAACGAACTTTATTAATGAGGCACATACCTTGGATCAAATCTTCAGATTCAGAGGCCTTGGCTCCACTGAGAGTAAAGACTCTCCCCGTGGTCTTCAGTCGGTTGGCTTGAGGCTTCTGGCCTTTACTCGCACTCTGTGGTTCTGACTTTCCTCCCTCGCAGTTCTGGCTGATGTGGCCATGCTTGCCACACTTGAAGCAGATGATGTTTGTTTCCTTACATTGGTTAGTGAAGTGGTTCTGTCCACACTTGCCACACCGAAAAGGTCTAGAATCAGAAGAATCCCATCTCTTGGACCTATCTGAAGACAACTGAGACTTCTTGCCATCCCGCCTGAAGTCCTTGCCAGCTGGAGCGAGACGCAACTTCCACTTGTTTCCTTGATCATTCCTCTTGTTGCAACGGCTGTCCGATCCCTTGGAGGCTGACCCTCCAGACTTACAGGCATCTTCATAGATCCTGCACTTGTTCACTAAAACTGGGAAGACGCTGATCTCCTGGTAGCTGATAGCCTGCTTGATCTTTGAACGGAGACCATCCTCAAACTTCACGCATCTGGAACGATCGTCCTCCACATATTGATACAGAGTATAGTAACGGGCAAGCTCCTCAAACTTAGTCGCATACTCTCCTACCGACATGTTGCCCTGCTTCAGTGCCAGAAATTCCATCTCCTTCTTATCCTTGATATCTGTCGGAAAGTACTTCTCGAGAAATCTATCCTTGAACACAGTCCACGCGATCATTGTACCTTCCGCTTGTAAGCGTTGGCAGCAGTTCTCCCACCAGTGCTCAGCCTCCTCAGCTAGCATGAAAGTCCCAAAGATGACCTCCTGTTGATCGTTGCATCCCATGACTCGGAAGATCTTTTCGGTCTCCCTCATCCACAATAGGGCACCCTCAGAATCATAAGCTCCCTTGAAGGACGGCGGATTATTCCGTTGGAACTTGTCGAGACCTTGGAACTCAGCTGGTCCTCCCGTTGTTATTGGTGTTCTGGTTCTGGCCTATCGCGTTGGCAAGGAGTTCCAAAGAATCTGCGATAGCCTGGTCGTTTCTGCCTCCTCTTCCTCCCATAAGTTCCTGTAAATGCCCAAGACAACTTGTTAAATACAGGGAACTTAAAGCAGGAAAAGCTACGACTTCTAACATATAGCACCATTGTCTATAACAAGTACAGACAATTCAAACAAGAGCACACATCAGACTCACAACAGACTCATACCACATCCGGACAGGGCCGAACTGCTCTGATACCACTAAATGTGACACCCTCTACCCCTCATACGTAAAAAGCATTAAAAGATAAGGTAATTTTAAAATAAACGTCATTTATTGAAAATAATCAAAACTAAGGTAAAAGATACCACATCGTATCAAGTCTCAAAACGCGGAAAATAAAAACATAACATATACAGAGCTGGTATAACCAATCCAAAAAATATCCTCGGATACAAACTGAACAACTAACTAACTACTGAAAACTGGAAATCCTAACTAAAGAGTCGCGGCTCCTCGGAGTCACTCCTCAATTGGCTGCTTGCCGTCCTCTGCATAAAAGATATATGCGATACAAGAAACATAGAAATAGGGAGTAAGAAACATGAATATAAATATAATGGCAAGGAAGCAGTTAGCAAGACGAGCATACATCAGCAAGCATGTCATATCAACAACAATACACATATCAACATCATCACACAAATATGTATGCTATGCAATGCAACTCTGCTCCACTACTCCATTATGCATTTGGATCCATTCTATCTTAGGAAGCCAACTTCGGAGTTACATTTCCACATTGGCCAATAAGCACCAATGCCAGGGCAATCCACCAAACCTTGGGTGGACCCCTGGGACAGCCGACGCACCATATTCTCGGATGCGTCACCACGGTTGTATAAGATTCAGCTGAATCACCACGGACGGCCAGATCGTCTTATTCTCGGACGACATTCCCTATATTGAACATCCTCCACTATCATCTTCGATGCGTGAATGCAAGCCCAACACAACACACAAGCACAATCACCACCTCCGCTTGGTCCCATAGGCTATCCAAGTTTTAACACCATCAACACCTCGACCACTGGGCTATCGAGGATTATCGTTAATGTTTCGTATTTATTAATTAATCACACTAGTCGTTCTGCAATAGAGATTACCACCTCGACCATCAAGCATCAAGGTCCCCTTGGCCACTAGGCTACAAGGTACCACATTATCTTTAATTATCAATCTAGCCATTAAGCACTAGAGATTACCACCTTGACTATCATGTATCAAGGCCCCTTGGCCACTAGGCTACCAAGGTAAAGCAATCTTATCACCTGTATTTGGTCTTCATGTTTCGTTGGTGATTTATTAAGTCTTTTAGAGCATTTGGGGTGAAACCCCTGCTTCAGCACTGTTCTGCATAGGTGAGCACGGGCGCGCTCACCCCTCAGCACGGTCGTGCTGAGCTCACAGTCAAGCACGGTCGTGCTGACTGTTGAGCACGAGCATGCTTAAGCAATGCGCCCAGTTCTTGGTTTGAATAGGAGCACGGGCGAGCTCCTTGTTGAGCACTGGTGTGCTCGAGTGTGCGCCCTGCTGGTCTGGGCAGAAGGGTCACAGACCCTTTGCCAATTCATTGGGAACAATTCAGATTCAATCTTAAGGGTCATACTAATCCATTGATCATCAGTTTCATTAGTATTGATTAAATGTTCAAGGCTTACAATTAAAGGGGAATTAATCCTTAAGTTTCATTCCATTAGTTGTTCCTAATCGCTCAAGATCAATCCCTAAGGTCCTTGACTAAGCCATTGGCATAATCCTTACTCATTACTAACATTCAGTTTTATGAACAAGGGGAACCACCTCCCTTAACGTTGTTAACAGATTTAACATTTAACATTAACACGTCACAACATCAATCAACAGCCAATATATCACAACATCATAATTATGATAAAACACTCAATCATGGCATCATCACATTAACATGAACATAATAGACATTAATAAACAATTAATAACATTCATGCCAATATCATAACAACAAACAATTTAACATCAGATAACAATTAGGCATATAGGCATACAACATGTTATCAAACATAAAGGGTTATGGGAAGCCTTTGTCTTACGCTACCCCCAAGCCTACATACTCATACTATTCCTTCTCCCCATACCTGATATGAAGAATTCCCGTTAAACCAAAAACGCTCCTAGACCGGTTCCCTCGAACGGCTTGACGAACGATCCCAAGCCTTGGTCAACACAAACAGGGCTAACCCATTAGTTCCCAATTCATGAAACAGAAAAGGAAACAGAAGAGGGAAAGACCATTACCTTTGCTAATTGGCACTAGCGCGTGATTTTACTCTCTCAACTATGAACAGAACACCAAACAAGGATTGGGTTCAAAGGGGAAGAATGAGAGAGGCTGCCGTCACACTTAGGATTGCCTAAAGTGCCAATTTTGAGGGTTTCACTTGTAACCCTCACTGCTCACTGTCTATATAAAGACTCTGACCCAAGCACGGTCGTGCTCCTTGTTGAGCACAGTCGTGCTCCTTGTTGAGCACGGTCGTGCCCCACTTAGCGTCAGCGAGACGCATTTCTCCCTTGAGTACGGTCGTGCTTCCTATTTAGCACGACCGTGCTTGTGGCTTAAGAAGCCACAAGACACTTGCATCAAGCACGGGAGTGCTCATGCGTCAGGAAGGGATTTTTAACTCAAAAACCCTACTTAGCCCACTCTAAACCTTCCTAACAAATAAGGCACACATAAAAGTACTTATATGGATAGCGGGGTGTTACTCGCTTCTTATGCCGTATCCATCTTTCATCTTCCCTTGACATAAAACTGGTCACACTTTGATCATATAGTTCAGTTAGATCAATCTTGTAAATATTTTGTTGCCTGTTTGCTGAAAAAAGAACTTTGTCATTTGTGTCTTTGACTATACATGCATTCTTAGTGAAGGAAACATTGTATCCATTATCACATAATTGACTTATGCTACGCAGATTATGTCTTAATCCTTCAACTAAAAGGACATTAGAGATAGATGGTAAAGGTGATCTTCCACCAATTTTACCTATCCCAATAACCTTTCCTTTCTGGTTCCCACTGAAAGTGACATGTCCTCCTTCTTTAGGTTGGAGGTCTAGGAACAAACTTTTCTCCTGTCATGTGTCGTGAGCAGCCACTGTCCAGGTACCATGATAGGTATGCTCTTTGTCCTATTAAGGATATCTGCAACAGGAATAATAAAAGCTTTAGGTACCCATATTTTTTGGGGTCCTTTCTTGTTAGTTCTTTAAGTTTGTGACAATTTATTTCTTGCGTGGATACACTTAGACGTGATATGTCCAGCTTTTCCACAGATTTTGCAACTATCTTTGTTAGAATATGAATTGACCTTATCATAAATAGATTTAGGCTTTTGTCATAAGATTTTTTTAGATACTTTATGATGCGGTGGTCAACGAATCCTATACCAGTTTTATCAAGAGAAGGTTTCTGACTTCCTAAAAGCTTAGTCAGATTATCTCTGCCATTGACAAAACGAGCAAGATCAAAGGTGAGCTCTTCTACTTTCTATTTTGAAGATTGACAACTTCTTCAGACTGTAGCATCTCAACTATGATCTTAGCCTTAAGCTTTTCAGCCTTTAGCTTACTGTTTTCCTGAGATAGTCTGTCACACTCTTGAGTCTTATGTTGATGCTATTTTAAGAGTTTCATATATTTTCTCTTAAGTGATCTGAAAGCCTTTGTTAAATAGTTAGATTCTTCAATCAATTCATCATAGGCATCTTGCTATTACTTAAGATCATAAATTACCTCAGAGTCAGAATCAGCATCTGCCATGAGACACAGATTTACTTCTTCACTTACTACATTTTCCTTTGATGAGCTGCCATCTAGATCTTCCCATTTGGCCATCATCTTTTTTTTCTTTTTGTAGAACTTCTTGAAGGGTTGCTTATTCAACTGAGGAAATTCAGATTTAATGTGTCCTAGTTTCTTGCATTCATATCATACTATTGGACTCTTATTTGAATAGTTGTTTTCTTTGAATAACTTTTCCTTGTTGAATTTCTTGAAATGTGGTCTATCATTTCTTAAATTCTTCTTTTTCCATAACTTCCTCATTTTTCTAGTTAACAGTGACATTTCATCATCACTCTCAGAATCTTCTACAGATGCGTCTGATTCTGAATCTGATTCTTCAACCTTTAGAGCCTTAAAGGAGTCTTCTCAGCTTTTAGAGCAATGGGTTTTCATTTCTTTGTAGAGCTATCATCATTAAGCTCTTGCTCGTTAACTTGTAAAGTTTCAAGAAGATCACTCATTTGAAGAGTTAAGAGATCTTTAGCTTGAGTTATTGTTGTAACAAGAGGTCTCCATTGTTTAGGCAGACTTCTCAGGATTTTACTTACTTTCTCAACATTTGTGTTGATTTTTCCCAGATATTTCATATTATTTGTGATGGTCTAAAATCTTCCTACCATTTGAGCAATGCTCTCTCCATCTTCTATGGTGAACAACTCATACTTTCGTACAAGCATATTTATCTTTGTTTCTTTCACCTTTAGTTGATCCTTCATGAGTTACTTCTAGAGTATCCCATATTTCTTTACAGACCTATATGCATGGACCTTTCCAAATTCCTCCTGACTTAGGGCACACATCAAGGAATACCTTGCTTTATGATTTAGCTCCCATTTGGTCTTTTCTGCAGCAGCCCACTCAGCTTTAGGTTTGTCAGTGTTATCATCATTCTTTGGAGCATAGGGACCATCAGTGATGATTTCCCATAGATCTGAAGTTGTTGATATGATAAACCATTGGAATCTTTCTTTCCAATATATGTAGTTTTCTCCATCGAAGAAGGGAGGTCTGGTCATGGATGCTCCTTACATCCCTGAGTTACTTCCACTTGTGCTAGCTCCGGCTGTCATGAGTTCTGTTCAACAGATTTTTCCTCAACACTGTTAAGTGCTCAACCTAGAGGTTAAGCTCTGGTACCAACTGAAATGAACAGATTAAAACACGAGAAGGGGGTTGAATTGTGTTTTAGTTAACGTTTTGGCAAATAAGAAAGTTTTCTCCAAAAAGGAAATCAGACACAAAGATCTGTCTGATATAAAATAGGTTTAATGAAAACTTAACACTTTCAACCCAGTTAGCATAATAAATATAAAGCAAACTTAAACAGATAAGGGAAGAGAGTTGACATAGAAATTTTTACTGGTTCGCCCTAAACCTTGGGCTACTTCCAGTCCTTGGTTCCACCAAGTATTAACACTATAACTGATCAGGTTACAGACAGGTATTGTTTGCATACCTAGCCTCCTCAGGCTCAACTAACAAGTTTTGTTTGCACACCTAGCATCTCTAGGCTCAAACAAGTATTGTTTCAGCAAGCCTCTTCAGGCTCTACTAGAGGTAAGAATTGAATGAAGCAGCAGCTTCACGTTTTACAACTTTGCAAGTCAACAGAATAATACTCAATGAGTGAATAGGTATTTTGGTTGGTGTGACCGCACTAATGACTTCTCAATAAATACAAATGATTGAGCAGAGAAGTATTCTAAGAAGAATAACTTAGAGAGATTTGAATGCGAAGAGAGTATTGAATTCTTGAGTGATTAAGTTCAGTTGTATGTCTTCAGCAGTCTTCAAAGTCTTCTATTTATACTCATCAGTAATAAATCCGTTGGGTTGAGTTCTTCAGATTGTTCTTCATCCATTAATGCCTAAGAGCCGTTCTGAGTCTTTATTTAATGTTTATGATCGTTGGAGAGCTTCAAGATAAGTGGAACGTATTTGTTGGCATTACTTTATCAGAGTGTAGCTTGATTCAGAGCAGTAACAATTGCTTTTCAGACTTGGGCAGAGCGACTTTCCTTATTTGTACAACACGGGTCTGCGACCATGTAAAGGATTGATGTTTTATTCTTATGAATTCAATTTTCTTGATTTGAAAATGCAAGGAAATATTCTTGTCTTTCGAATAAGAGTGGAGTGAAAGACGTCTGGTCAAGTTGTAGGGTCAGACGCATTTTCATAGCTTGTTGATACTGATTCTTACTTCAGACACATTGTGTTATCAAAACACTAACGCATCTTTGAGACTTATTGTTTTGCCAAAATGGTTTTTGCTTTATCATCTGTACACTTAATACACATATTAGCAGACTTCAAAAGGTTCAATTAAAATATTCTTTGTTTGGATTCATCAAAATTAGAGATGTCAAAAACTTAGACTTAACAAGGAGTTCATCATTTTTTGAATCTATTCACCCAAAGATAGAGGAAGGAAAAAGGAGCTCATACAATAAGACGGAATCACCTATAGCACGGCTCTGATAAGCACCTTTCTTCCTCCCTGGGACAACGTTTTACCACTCCAGGAGTTCAACTTCTTCCAAAACCTATCCTTCAAATAATTAAAAGTTGCCTTTTTGCTAGACCAAACATGGAACGAAGATCAAGGTAACTTCCCGTTCCCATGCACACCTGGACACCCAACAAACCAGACAAGAAACAATGTTGTTCCTCACCCACGTACCAACTAAATAAATCCTCAAAATTATGAAAGTTAATGACTTGGCTCGATGCATTCTCAAAGTCCACCAGAACTTGCTTCAAAACCTGAATTTCGTTTTCATTAGCAGGACAAAACAGGAAGCTATCATCTACAAAAAGAAGATGGGAAATAATAGGAGCCTTGCAACACACCTTAATGCCATGGAAATCGCCTCAACCTAAAATAAAGTAAATTTATGCCTTGAAATTAAAGAAAATGGTGAAAGATAAAGTAACGGAGAGGAGCACGCAAGCGATGCTTAATTCATAACTTATCGATGGTGTAAACCGTCAATAACTAAGTTATTGCTTACCGATGGATTTGATGACCAAATCCTTCGGTAGGTCTAACTGTTTGGTGCATCCAATAGCCAGTTACTAACAGTCTTAGCTGTCAGTAAACTATAACTTCGTTACCGACGACCTTATTGTTGCTACATGCATTACATCATTATCGACAGTCAAGTCACTGATAATCTCGCACACGATTCTGTCGATAATGGTATCGATATTAGGCTCGTCGATAAAGTGGCGAGTATCAGTTGTTCCATTTACTGACACCTTTAGTGGTCGATAAATCAATAGTTACCAGCGGGCATAAAGTCGTCGGTAAATTTCAGTCAGAAATATGGCATTTTTCTTGTAGTGTAACTCTTATCATAATTACCTTGAAATTCGCACATAAGATGCTTTGTAACTGATTGACAGTATAAAAAACTTTATACTGACACTGTGCTAAAGTTAAACTCAAAATAAATATAAAAAGACTTTTATATTAAAAAAAATGTTAGTGACATTTGTTTGACACATTTTTTAACACACTTAAACATATTGTATCCTTCCTTATACTTAAATTATATTTTTAACACTAACACGCGATTGGTCCGAGTGGGTGCGGGCTCGGCCCCCTTAAGCAATTAGTCAGGGGTTCAGTCCCTAACTCTTGCATATGGAGAAAATCTGACTGGCAGAGGTCTGCCCTTTAATGGCATCATGTACCTTGAGTGATTAGTTTCCATTGTTGCAAGCGAGATACCATGTTAAATAAAAAAAAATTTATTTTTAACAAAAAGTATGCAACATGATCTAATTAAAAAAAATATTATATTAAAAGAATATATAAAAATATATGTTATTATCATTTCTCACATGCAAATGTCACGGTTAAATGCTAAAAATCTTATTCTATATCCTTCTTAGCAGGGGTAGACTCATGTACTAGTGAGTGTCGGCACATGCACCCACTCATTTTTTATTATTATAAAAAACTATGGTTATCTTATATATTTTATTTTTGCCCCCATTGTTAATTTATTTGCACCCCTATACCTATTCTTCACTTCGCTTTTTTTCATCTAACTTGTGGTGAAAGAGATGTGTTCAATAAGATTGACAATTAACTGATCATCAACGATTTAAGACCATGAAATCATGTAGATGACAATTATTAAGTAAGTGATTTATTGGATTAAATATATTAAAATTGGTTAAACTATACTTTTGGTCTCTATTTTATTTTTATTTTTCTAAAACGGTCCCTTATTTTTCAAAGTTATACCAATGTGGTCCCTCTTTTATTTTATATTCCGAAATAGTCTCTTTTTTTGGTAAAAAATAAACCCAAGTGGTCTTTTTTGTTCCAAAATGATCTCTTTTATTATTTTTTTCAAAATGATCCCTTATTTTGCAAAAGTTATCTCAATTTGGTCCTTTCTGTACCACAATTTAAATAGAAACGATCACATTGAAACCTATATTAAAGATAATGGACCATTTCAGAACAAAAAAACAAAAGAATGACCAAATTGAAATCTAATATAAAGATAAGGGACTAAAAGCATAGTTTAGCCATTAAAATTCTATGATTTTAACATTTATGTATTTATCTTCATATGTATGATGATAATTATTATTAATTATTGGTTTAAATAAGAACTTGGTCCCTGTAAAATTCATAGATTTTAATCCCCGTGAAAATTTTCTTAGGATTTCGTCCATGTAATATAAAAAACTTTGAAAATAGTCCTTACCGTCATCATTTTTCTCTATCTAGTACTCAAGGGGTACCGAGATAATTTCATTTTACTAACTTTATAAAATTTGGTTAGAAAATAGAAGCAAAATCACACACTAGGGACCACCAGATTAAAATTGCTAAATTCTTTCAAATTTTTTTTTTTTGATATCTAGTACTTAGGGGTATCAAGGTGATTTCTAGTTCTTGTCCGACTCGCTCTAAATTTCGGCTAGAAAATAAAAAAAAAAAATCATACATTAGGCCATAGGGATAAAATTGACAATTTTTTCCATTTGGTATTATTTCTAGTACTTAGAGGTAATGGAATGGACTATTTACAAATTTTTTGAAATTATAGGGACAAAATCCTGTAATTTTTTTTACAGGGACTAAAATCAAAATTAATAAACTTTACAGAGACTAAAAACTTATTTAAACCTTGATTATTTTGAAAATAAATTGTCTCGGCTGATTCAGAGCTTGAATCCCTCACTGCTCTTAGCTCTCTTAGAGCATCTACAATGGAAGAACATCATTTTGGTTCTTAACTTCTATTTTGTGGGCCCATTAATGATACATAAGATGTAAGAACTTTCATATATTTTCACTCCAATGCAAGAACCATAATTTGGGTTCTTAACTTACTTAAATTATTTTTTATTTTTTTATTCTTAATTTTATTCTGTTGTGCCAAAAAAGAATTATTGGCAAGAACGGTTTTTATAGAAGAACGGTTCTACAACATGACATCCATGTCACCCCTCTCCAATACAAGTTTTTATAAGAACTGGTTCTTGTAAATAAGAACTCTGATAAGAATCATTGTTAGAGATGGTCTTGGTACAATTGGGAAACTTGGCAAGCAGTGGGAAAATGTCCATTCAGCATCTGTCATGTGTCTCTTAGAATTAGTGAAAGAGTAGAGTGAGTGAGGCCCGATCCCCAAAGCGATCCCCTCAACTATCCAAACGGCCAAAGTATTTTAAAAACAAAAACTTTGACCAAACCAAACCCTTCATCATCCTTTAGTATCGAAACTAATTAATTAAGCATGCAAATTCATCATGAGTCTTGGTAATCAATACTTTTAGAATATTAAAAAATTAATAAAAAATTAATATTTAAAAATAAAATTAGCATCTTTCAACATAATAAAATTGAAGTTGAATGTACTCTCATATTTTCATTTCACTTTAAAAATAAATTAATTTCAGAAAAGCCAAATTCCACTAATTATATAGCTAGCTGCACGAATGCACGATGAATGTAGGGAATTTTCGGAAATTCAAATTACAATTTGCCAACCTGCTATGTCGTGTCGTATACGCCACAAATCCAGATGATTATGACCACTATATCACAGATAAAAATTAGCTTCTTAAGCATGGTCGATTTGTTCAATGTCATCACTCCAATGTCCTTATTTTATATTGAAATACATGCAACTGCTTCGAGATGCCGCATTCGATAATCGATATATAGCTAATGTTGTCCCTTTCTCCTTTCCCGTTTAAATTGAAAATTTGTGACCGCCAGCGACATGATTTAATACTGCAAATTAATTTGTTATTCCTTTAGTTAAGTTGACCAACCACAACTAGTGTGTATTATTTGGAAGAAGGTTTGACAAAAATAATTTTGAATGAAATTGATTTTATAAAATAAATTTGAGTACAATTTAGAGTGGAGTGATTTATGTTTGAATATACAGCATATTTGGAAACTTGTATTGAGGCGGCCGAAGCATGTCCAAGAAGCAACTATTAGTTGCTTTTGTTGGTGCAAAAGCGCTTCCGTGCCCAATTGGATGTGGGTCCAAACACCCATTTAGTGTAAATTTTTTAAACTAACACAAAAGTTACTTTTTGTAGCTTCCAGTCAAAATCACTTTTGAAGCCAAAACTAATTTTGTCTGACAATAATCAAACACCTCTTTCTTACTAAAATCACATGTGACGAGGGACAAAATATTATGCAATTTTCCACTTTGAACCAAACACACACTTAAACATGAGATTATGAAATGTTTGGATGAAATCATTTAAAATAACATAAAGTTAATATAAGAAATCGTAAAGGATAAATTCTACTATTTGATTATGACAATTGTCAACAAATTAAAAAGTATAGTTTGTAAGTCATTATAGATTTAACAAAATTCAAATCTATCTAAAAAAAGCATTCCAATCTAGGGTTAGACAATGATCGGGTTCGATCATATTCGGACTCAAACGGCCCAATCTGAACCAACCCGAGGAGGATAATACCTAACCCTATTTCCGCTCGTTTGGGGGAACGGTTTTGTCGGGTTCGGATTGAGTGCGTGGCGGACGGGTGGGCGGGTTTAGAAACAAAGCAGAAAAATCTTTACAGAAACCCATAATCAAGTACAAACTCAGAAATTTTTTGAAGAAGAAGAGCCGACCCACCCAGAAAACAAGATCTTCAACCCAAACCCAGAACAAAAAGCATCAAGATTCAAACCTAGAACAAGAGTGCTCACGAATTGGGCAGAATGGAGGTGGGAGCGAGCAATTCCAGAGTCTGATGAGCGTAGAACGATGGAGATGGGAGGGAGCGGCGACACGTCGGTGGCTGATGGCGTAGAAGGAGAGAGATGGCAGATCGTTGAAGGCTTTGGTGGCAGATCTGACTATTTTAGCGGTACACAGACCTATTCCGGAGAAGGATGACCTAGAGGAGGCGGCGAGGGGATGGAGCTTGAGTGAGTCACGGCGGCGAGTGGGAGAAAGGAAAGGGTCATGTAGTGGAAGAGATGATGAAATTATGAGATGACGAAAAGGGAATGGGACATGTTGCGTGTCTGCGTGATGGTCTTTGAAAAATAATAGATAAGAAAGGGAAGGGTCATGCATCAATGTCTCATCAAAGGGAAAGGCATTTGAAAAATAAAATTGAAAGTGGAGACTAGGAGAAGGCAGAAGACCAGTTTTGATAAGAGAAAGCATTGATGAGGCACGATGATATAGGAGAGAAAAAGTGTGATGGTCCGAGAGATGCACAGGCACACAACTGTATCCCAACAAAACATAATATATGGTTAATTTTCGGTCAGGTTCGGATACCTGTTGGGTTTAATTTTCCAAAATCGAATCCGCCTGAATGAACTCATTCTTAACTCTTTCCTTGTCATTTTTAAATCCCGAAACCCGCCCCAATCTGCCCGCTGTAACAAATGGGGAGTCTAGGTTTTTCGTGTTCCGGCAGGGTTGCCTTCATCTATCCATCCCTATCTCAATCTATTTATTTATTTATTTATTATTATTATTATTATTATTGTTGTTGTTGTTGTTGTTGTTGTTGTTGTTTCTCCTTGTGAGTTCTATGGCGTACTCCATGTTTTGTCTCATTTATCATTATTAAAATAACAAAAATTATACATCTCAATTTTCCTTTTTCTTTTTTGGTAGACTACTTCTCAATTTTCTTTGTTAGCTATTCGTTGTTTAAACAGTATACACGCTTTAAAAATGAGATTTAAATTTGATGTGAAAGGTTGATATGTCTAATAATAGCCCAAATCAGTAAGAAAGTAGATAGAATTGTATATATAAGTTTGATCATATTATGAATTATAATTATGTATCAACATTTTATGTGTTCTATATATAGGGTATCACTCACTGAGGTTTTTGATAACTCGCCTGTATATTCTTTATTTTTTTTTAGCTACAAGGAAAGATAAAGTGAATATCGATTATGGAAAATGATATTTGAATAATGATTTTCGACAACATACAGTGATAGCGTATGTGACCGGTGGCAATGTTGTAAATACCCATTTCATTTTCCCACTTCCATGTTTGTTTTCCCCTTTCTCGTGGAGCTCCATTCCTACTCTTTTCTTTCTTTCCTTCTCACCCAACTTTCCATCTTCATTTTAACTCTTCCCTCTTTCTCTTCTAAGACTGAAAAGGCAGCTCCTTTTTTCTGATGAGCTGCTTAGTCTCAATTTAGGTATATTTGGGAAAATTTGATTTGTGAAATGAACAAAGGACAGTGAGTGACTAAAGCACCCTTTTCTCCTTTAATTATTGTTTAGTTTTTCGAAAAATGAGTACTTGAGATCTTGCAAGTTTTAGCTTCCATTTTTGTTAGTGGGTTATCATCTATCTAACCTTCTCCTTGTTAATACGACCTTTATCATTTTCTAATCTGGTAAGCATTTGGCATGGGACCCTATCATTGTGCAGTAAGCATTTGGTGTGGGACTACATATTTGGTCAACTATTTCAAACTTGGTTAATGATGTGGAAATTTTTGGTTAACGAAGTCCAGTAATTGGTTAATGAATTACCCTGTTACTACAAGTAGTATCGATTAACCACGCCCAACAAAATATTAACCATTATTTTGAACCATGTTAACTTAGTATGATTAACTTTCCTTCACAATCCCTTTATCATTTTTCACAAACTATTTCAAGTGTGGTTAATGTTGTGCAAATCCTTGACAAAGGTTGGTTAATGAGTTACTCTGCTACTACAAGTTGTACCCATTAACCACGTCTAACACAACATTAACCATTATTGTGAACCCTATTAACCAAGTATGATAAACTTTCCCCCGTAAGCTTTGTTATAAATTTTTTTTTTTTTAACAAACCATGAGAACATGGTTCATGGTGTACACAATCATGGTTAATGAAGTTCAATGGGTGGTTAACGAGTTACCTGTGTATAAGTGTGGCCATTAACCATGTACAATACAATATAAACCAATATTGTGAACCCTATTAATCACATTTGGATGGTGTGAAAAAATAAAGTTATTGATTTTTGGACCCTATAAGCTTTGTCATCATTTTTTACAAACTATGAGAACATGGTCAATGGTCCTCAAAATCATGATTAATGAAGTTCAGTGAGTGGTTAGCAAGTTATATTCGTATATTACGAGTGCATCCATTAACAATGAACAACACAATATTAACCAAGATTGTGAACTTCATCGTTAACCAAGTTTGGATGGTACGAAAAAATAAATTTATGAAATTTTGGTCCCCTTAAGCTTTGTCATCATTTTTTTAACACACTATTATAACAAGGTAAATGGTGTACAAAATCACGGTTAATGAAAATCAATGGGTGGTTAAGGAGTTAATTACCATTGCACTACAAGTGTGCCCATTAACCATGTATAATCCAATATTACCCACGTTTTTGAATGTTTGGTTAATGAAGTGTAAATGTTTGGTTAATGAAGTTCAGTAGGTGGTTAACCAGTTACCCTGATACTACAAGTGTGCCCATTAATGATGTACAACCCTAGATTAACCACTATTTTGAATCCTATTAACCAGGTATGATAAACTTCCCCTAATATTGCCTAAACTCATTTTCATAAACTATTACAAACATGGTTAAGGATGTGCAGATTCTGGGCTAATGAAGTTCAGTGCTTGGTTAATGAGTTCCCCTGATACTACAAGTGTGCCTATTAACCATGTACTACACACTATTAACTTCTATTTTACATTTTGTTAACCAAGTATGATAAACTTCTCATATTTTGCTTAAACTCATTTTTCACAAACTATTACAAATGTGGTTAATGATGTGCACATTCATGGTTAATGAAGGTCTGTGCTTGGTTAACGGGTTACCCTGATACTACAAATATACTCATTAACCATCTGCTACACAATATTAACCATGATTTCTATTAAATAAGTTTGGATGGTACAAAAAAAATAAAATAAAGATATGAGCACGATATTTCCACTACATTGAAATCTCCAACAAAACACCAAGGAAAGAGATAGTTCTGTTGAAGCAAATTCAATTCATGCCAAAGCCTTCTTCTCAGCAAATAAGATGTGGATGCATACACTGTAGAAATACAGATTTTCTTATCTTCAATTATGACTGAGAAAGAGACCTGTTGGTCAGATGAGGAAATGATAGATGGATTCAATTCTGCAGAACATAGGCACCAGAGATTAGGCATCATAGAACCTCTCTCATTGACAGCAAAGACTTTCATGTTGATTCTCCTCCAAAAAGTTGTAGGGAAGTTATTTTCCAGCATCCAGGGCTTAGCAACAAAGATGAAATCAAACTTATGGATAACACAACACTTTTTAAGAGCCAATCTTGAGGGCTGATTGACTAAACCCTTTACATTCCAATAAAGGCACTTCATTGCGCACGGTTTTCAGAGCCAACCCTGGAATGGGTGTTATATAGTGCAGATTGGCCTATTTTCTTCCTTCGCTGTCTCCGTTTTTTCTTTTTTGATTTAGACAGTGCAACTCCAAACTTCCCTTCATTTTCAGCATCCTGATGATTAGAGGATATAGGGGATTTATTGGCTTGCTCCTCTTCAACCGTGGCAGTCCAACTATGGTTTAAGAGGGATATGTCCTTCCTAACTTGATCAGGCATTTGATTAAAGGTGACAACTTTCATTAGATTGTCATTCACCATAGAAGTATCAATGGAGACATGTTCAAGTAGAACCACTATAGAATTAATCAGACCAGAAGTGTAAACTGGTGTAGACAAATGGGATTGAGATGAGGTGTATCTAATCTGTTTTGATAGATCAGGACTAGCCTCAGAAGAATTTAAGGAAAAACCTGAGGGAGCTGATCTTACCTTTAAAGGAGATCCATGACTATCATCTCCAGAATTAGAAACTGAAGAATTATCTGCATAATCCACATTGATTGGATGTTCCTGATTACAACCCTGATGTTGCAAAGATGGCATAGGATCTATATGTATGATATTTGCTTTTTTAACCACCCTAGAATTACCTACAACATCTTTGTCATTGACAAATCCCAACAAAGGGTTGATTCTATCCTGCGGATTAATATCCTCTACTGGGACAATATTAACACCAACAAAGTCATTATGATCAATGATGGTTTCAACAGAAATAAGATTCTTTTGTTTTACCACCTCTTCATTAATGATCAAAACTGGTTTTTTACTTGGGACATCCTTAATAGAATTATCATCAACATCCACTATAACATTCTTACCTTTATCCAAAACTTTCAGTTTATCAGTTCCTTCCTTTTGTTGCTTGGGATAAATTGAGTACTGACTTTCTTAGGCTCCATAGCAAGAGCTGCACCTTCTTTCTGAAAAGGCTGATTATTCTTGCTACCTTTGCAATTGTTAAGGTCATGACCAATGGATTGACAAGAAGTGTAAAAGAGAGGAACCCTTTCATACTCCACTCCAACGAAAAAAGCATATCCTTCACTCTCAACCAGAATTCGATCAATGTCAATTAAAATGACCAAAGGTTCTTTTCATGGTAACCTCATCCAATGCGATAGGCACCCCAATTGCACCACCAAATTCAAAGAGGATTTTTGGCCTCCAATACTCCCTCGAAAGACCAATCAACCTAACTCAACATTGAACACTGGTTTGTTTCATTGAATATGGATTAAATTCTTGTGTCCAAGCAAACATGAAAAGCACACCAGGGCTGAGATTCCATGATCTAATCGATCGCAAACTCCTCATATCTTCTAAGGATGAAAAACAGAATTCATAGTAGCCTTTTTAGAGAGAAACCATTGTCCAAGAACTAATAACTTTCCAAAGTTTGTATAGCGGATAGCGTGAATCCGCAAGTTTACGGCTTCGTCGTCAAGTAATAAAAAGATCGAACCCACAGAGACCGTGATCTTGAGCAACAATTAATTATTAAATCAATTAAACTAAACAAGGAAAGATTTGGTTTTTGAATTTATAATTAAGTAACAAATCAATTATAAAAATCACAATCAAACAAAATAGGAAAGTAAATCAATTCGGGTGTTTTTCAAATTAAAAGAGATTTCCAGGAATTGGGTTACTAACAAGACTGCTTATGCTACTAAATTAACTACCCCTCTTGTTAATTATCAAAATGCTTTGAAAGTGAATTTATCTTAATAAAGTTAATGTTCCCTCTCGAGATACAAGAATCGTGTCCAATTAAACCAACCCCTACTCTCGTAGTAATTGTATTTAAATTGGATCCATTGAGGTTTGTGACAATTCAATGAACCCTCGAAAGACTGCTTCTAACTCTCGTGATTTAAGTCATAAGTTCAATTCTTATGGATCCAATACCTAGGTTCACTTCTGAGTTCCTCCCTAGAATATCTAAGACATGCAAATAGGTGATCAATTAATTCACATGGATGAAGCATAATAAGAACCAAATCTAAAGCAAATTGAAATTAACAAAAAGGGAAAACATCAATTAATAACATGAAACAAGTCTTGGGCATAGCCCCAATTCCTAGAAATAAAACGACTACTAAAGCATTGCCATGTTCATAGCAAACTTGATTAACAAAAGCATAAAAATCCTAATAGAGGAGAAGAAATTGGAGAAGAAGAGAAATCCTAATTTTTGCTAAAGGTTAGAAGCCCAAAAAGATCCCTATTTTCGAGCCTAATTACCCTATTTATAGTATAGGTTAACTTGGATTTGAAGCCATTACAAAATCAGATCAAATCAACAAATCTTTTTCTATATTTTGCGCGTCACGGCCGTGATGCCTGTCACGGCCAAGCCGTGACCAATTCTGACTTGGAGAGCTTGGGCTGGTTTGCCTGTCATGGCCGTGATGGCCATCACGGCCTGGCCGTGACAAGTTATGACTGTTACAATCTTCATTTTCTTCAGCCCTACGCGATCATGGCCGTGATGGTTGTCACCCCCAGCCCGTGATGGGTTCTGTTTAGCTCATTTTTCTTGTTTTTCAAGCAAGTCTTTATGCAAATTCCAATACGACTGGTCTTGAGCAATTTAATCATCAATTCCTGCACACAAACACCACAAAAACCACCTTACCCGTTCCAAGGTAGAAACTAACAAAAAATAAAATTTAAAATGCCTAAACTATATGAAAATGCATACAAAATGACAAGGAAATATGAGGTGAAATCACACTCATCAAACTACCCCAAGCTTAAGATTTTCCTTGTCCTCAAGCAATAACCAAGGCCAGACAAGATAAACAATCAGAGCATGGACAGTGAACCAAGAACCCGAGTAACAAATCCAAGTAACGTGCATATCCAAATAAGTAACCAAGAGAAAATCAATTTCAAGTCCAATTAGAAGCTTAGGTTCCCTAAATTCATGTTTCTCACCAATTTTTGGGCACTCTTCTCACCTCACTCAAGTGTTTAGGAACATATGACAATTCGCTCAATTTCCTCAAGGGAAGTACCCTGCCATAAGCTTGACTATTAACCAAAGTCTCTACTTTATTAATGAAAACACATAAGAATCAAGAGGTCTTTCATTTTGGTTGTAATGGGGCCATGGGATTAATCATTAGGTGGGGAAACCAAGAAAAGGAAAATTCAAGAAGGCTAATGGAAAACATCAAACAATGCAAAGCACGACAACTTTCTAAAATACCTTTTTGAGCTTTAATTTCATTTTTCCACCTTTCTTTCTTTTTTTCATTTTATTTCTCACTTTGTTTTTCTCATCCCCTTCTCCATTTTTTTTTATTTTTTTAAAACTTTTCATCAATTTGGAGAAGGGGAGATTTACAAATCAAGAGAAACATTTATTTATTTTTCTCTCTTTTTCATCCCACAATTTTTCAAACTACCATTTTTGTCCTTTTTTTAATACTTTAAAAGGTGTCATACCATGCATCATTTATCAAAAGCAATCAAGGTACCAAGAAAAGCATTTTTTTTTAGGCTCAAAATTGGGTAACTAAGGGGTAGCATTTAATCAGTCAAAACTCAGAAGGCCAGAAAAAATACTTAATGCCTCAATCATTTTCAAATATATTTTAAAAAATTTCTAAGTTTCAAAACGGTTTCAAGTCAAGTTCTAGAGAATACAATCCAAGAGGAAGAAAACATTGAATCACAAGGAATGGGGTAAATTTGGAGAATACCCCTTTTAGGCTCAAAAATCTCACATTTAGTAGTTTGAAATCAATGAGAAACACAGAATCCAAGGAACCACATGCTTATTAACAACTATCAAAAGATCATCTCTAGAATTTTAATTTTAGCCTATCACAAGAATACAAAAATTGGGTTAAAAAATTCACTGTCTTAATTCATTTGGCACAAAGTTCTCACAATAGGATGCATAAAGCAAGGGGCAATCTAATCATGTGATTATGCAAAACTACGCCTAAAAGAATGCAACATGCAAAAAATGCAAAAATGAAACAAAAATAATACCCCTAGCCCAACCTTAAGAACTTACATTGTCCCCAATGTAAATAATCAAGTCTGAGGGAGGATAAAAAAAAAAAATGGAACAACTCACTGAGGTGGTGGTGGATGCTGGCTCAGATGTCAGTTATAGAGCTGATGGATCATGACTCTCTGCTCACGCTGCTCCTCCATGATGCGTTCCTGGTTCGCTAGAATAGTATCAAAGGTGGATGAGAACCGCGCATAAGGATCTTCAGATGATGTACCTGCAAAGGAAGAAGAAGATGGGCGCCCAGATGGCGTAGCCGGTGGTGGCGGGCGTAACGGCCTTTATATCTTAATAGGCTCAGGCTCCTCTCCCACTGACACTTTCCAATTTGCCGGATTTTTTTATATCCAAGAGTGCGGGGTTAGGGAGAGGAATTGGGTGACTACGCTCTGGGTGAGTCAGGCAGTAGATGTCATCCTCCTGGACGATCATCCCCATGGCCTCACAGGCCCGCAAGGTAATACGTGCCCGCCCCGGGGCAGGCTCAAAACCATCCAATTCAAAGTTAAAATGATGGCATATGGTGGTGATTAAGCCACCAATGACAATAGTACCACTTGAGCTCTTGGCAACCTTTAAAAGGTGCCTAGCCAAATAAGACCCCATGTCCACATTGCTCTCATGGTGGAGCATGGCCCACAATATAAGGACCTCGTCCTGGCAGACGGATCCGTCACTCTCTCCACGGCCAAACAAGGTGTTGGCTATGACCCTATGCATATACCTTAAGCTCGGGTTAACAAGGCCTGTGGACTTGGTCTTTCTAGCATTAAATCTTTTTCCCTCATAATTTATTCTCATCCAAAAATCATCTACATTAAACTCAGAGAGGTATCTTCTATCACCCCCTACAGGTAAATAAAAAATTTCATCGAACTCAGCGAGAGTCAGCACAAAATCCTGGTTAAAGAGCCGGAATGTAATCCGACCCTCAATGCAATGTGGCCCTTGCAGAATTTTCGCATTTAGCAAGCTTAAGAACGCCAGAGTAGGGCCAGCAAATGCAGGGTATCGGGTGCGAGCAAACTCGCTCCACGCTATGTTTTCCAACATCCAGTTAATGTCAACAATCAGGCTTAGAGTGTCTATGCAGGCATCATCAATATACTTTGTTTGGGCTATTTTCCTATTTTTGAAAATGTTAAACCTATCCTATTGAGCAGTATTTTTGAAAACAATTCCATATCCATGCTCATCAGTGTCAGAATCAGAAGAGTCAGAAGAGTTACCTAAGTTCCTGTTTCCCCCTGTACGAGGGCATGAGGCTTTGCTTGCCCTTTGGCGCTTGCTTGCCTTGATTGCTCTAATGAATCCTGATAGCGTGATTCTGCAAGTGTGCAGCTTCATCGTCAAGTAATAAAAAGATCGAACCCACAGAGACCATGATCTTAAATAACAATTAATTATTAAATTAATTAAACTAAATAAGAAAAAGATTTGGTTTATGAAATAAGAATTAACTAACAAATCTAGTAATTAAAACGCAATCAAATAAAATCGCAATCAAATCAAATCTGGTGTTTTTCAAATTAAAAGAGATTTCCAGGAATTGGGTTACCAACAAGACTGCTTATGCTACTAAATTGACTACCCCTCTTGTTAATTATCAAAATTGCTCTGAAGGTGAATTTATCCTAATAAAGTTAATGTTCCCTCTAGAGATACAAGAACCGTGCCCAATTAAACCAACCCCTACTCTCGTGGTAATTGTATTTAAATTGAACCCATTAAGATTTGTGACAATTCAATGAACCCTCGAAAGACCGCTTCTAACTCTCGTGATTTAAGTCCTAAGTTCAATCCCTATAGATCCAATACCTAAGTTCACCGCTAGGTTCACCCTTAGAATATCTATGACATGCAAATAAGTGCGCACCAAATTCACAAGTAATTCATGCAATAGGAATTAAATCGAAAGCAAATTGAAATTAACAAGAAGCAAAACGTCAATTCATCACAGAAACGAGTCTTGGGCTAGCCCCAATTCCTAGAAATAAAACGACTACTCAAGCATTGCCATGGTCATAGTAATCTTGATTAACAAGAACATAAAATCCTAAGAGAAGAGAAGAAATTGGAGAAGAAGAGAAATCCTAAATTAAGCCTAAGGTAGCAGTCCAGAGGTCCCTATTTTCGAGCCTAATTGCCCTATTTACAGTGTAGGTTAACTTGGATTTAAAGCTATTACAAAATCAAATCAAATCAGCAAATCAAATTCCAGATTTTGCGCGTCACGGCTGTGATGCCTGTCACGGCCAGGCCGTGACAGGTTCTGTCTTGTTTACTTCTTGCACTGGAGGGCTGTCACGGCCGTGATGGCCGTCACGGCCAGGCCATGATGTCTGTCACGGCCATGATGGTTGTCACGGCCAGGTCGTGACAGCTTCTGACTTGCACTTTCTTCTTTCAGTCCCACGCGATCACGGCCGTGATGGTTGTCACACCCAAGCCGTGATGGTCTTTGCTTTGCTCATTTTCCTTGCTTTTCAAGCTCCATCTTCATACAAACTCTAATTCAACTGGATTTGATTATTTTAATCATGAAATCTTGCACACAAACACCACAAAACCACCTTACCCGTTCCAAAGGAAAAACTAACGAATAACTAAACAAAAATGCCTAATCTACCATGAAAATGCATGCAAAATGACAATGAAATATGATGTGAAATCACACTCATCAAACTACCCCAAGCTTAAGATTTTGCTTGTCCTCAAGCAATAACCAAGGCCAGACAAGATAAACAATTAGAACATAGATAGTGAACCAAGAACCCGAGTAACAAATCCAAGTAACAGGCATATCCAAATAAGTAACCAAGAGACAATCAATTTTCAAGTCCAATTAGAAGCTTAGGTTCCCTAAATTCAAGCTTCTCAATAATTCGGGCACTCTTCTCACCTCACTCAAGTGTTTAGAGACATATGACAATTCGCTCAATCTCCTCAAGGAATATACCCTACCATAAGCTTGACTATTAACCAAAATCTCCACTTTATTAATGAAAGCACATAAGAATCAAGAGGTCTTTTATTTTGGTTGTAATGGGGCCATGGGATTAATCGTTAGGTGGGGAATCCAAGAAAAGGAAAATTCAAGAAGGCTAACAAAATATCAAACAATGCAAAGCATGACAACCTTCTAAAATACCTTTTTGGGCTTTAATTTCACTTTTCCACCTTTCTTTCTTTTTTGATATTATATTTCTCACTTTCTTTTTCTCATCCCCCTTCTCCATTCTTTTTTATTTTATTTTTTTATTTAACTTTTCATCAATTTGGAGAAGGGGAGATTTACAATTCAAGAGAAACATTTTTTTTTATCCCACAACTTTTCAAACTACCTTCTTGCCCTTTTTGCAATACTTAAAAAGGTGTCATACCAAGCATCATTCATCAAAATAATCAAGGTACCAAGAAAAGCATTTTTTTTATTAGGCTCAAAATTGGGCAACTAAGGGGTAGCATTTAATCAGTCAAAGCTCAGAAGGCTAGAAAAATACCTAATGCCTCAATCATTTTCAAATATGTTTTCAAAAATTTCTAAGTTTCAAAATGGTTTCAAGTCAAGTTCTAGATAATACAATCTAAGAGGAAGAAAGCACTCAATCACAAGGAATGGGGTAAGTTTGGAAAATACCCCTTTTAGGCTCAAAAATCTCACATTTAATAGTTTGAAATTAATGAGAAACACATATTCAAGGAATCACATGCTAATTAACAACTATCAAAAGATCATCTCAAGCATTTTAATTTTTAGCCTATCACAAGAATACAAAAATTGGGTTCAAAAATTCACTGTCTCAATTCATTTGGCACAAAGTTCTCACAATTGAATGCAATTTCGAAACAAGGGGCAATCTAATTATGTAATCATGCAAAACTACACATGAATGCAATATGAAGAATGCAATATGCAAAAATAATACCCCTACCCCAAGCTTAAAAACTTACATTGTCCCCAATGTAAATAATCAAGTCGGAAAGAGAAGAAAATTGGAATAACTCACCTAGGTGTTGTTGGGTGCTGCGTGAATTGACCAGAGAGTGAGGGTGAATTTATTTATAATTTTTTTATAAATTTTTTTTTTGCAACAGGTTGCGTCACGGCCGTGACCATATTCACGGCTAGGCCGTGATCGATTCTGGTTGTGTAGGCCTTTCCGCGTCACGCCCGTGATGGCAATCACGGCCCGGGCGTGATCTTCGCTGAGTTGTCTGATGGCTTTCTTCTCACGCCCGTGACCCACATCACGGGTAGGCCGTGATACTTTTTGATTTCTGCTGCTGGCTTTTCACGGCCGTGAAACTGTCTTGGTAGAAAAGATTGGAAATATTCTTCTTAATAGGAACATGAAATTACTTAATGTGTTATTTGTTCCTAGTTTCAATTGTAATTTGATTTCTGTGCACAAGCTCACACATGACATGAATTGTGAAATTACTTATAATGCTAATTCTTGTGAAATCCAGGACCAAGCTTCGAGGAAGAGGATTGGATTAGGTGAACTCCAAGATGGAGTGTATGTCATCAAGATGGATGCTGAGGGATCTTCTCTAACTGTGATGAAGAAGGACTTGACCACCTTATGGCATACAAGAATGGGGCATCCCTCCAATCAAGCTTTACAGTACATTTCTCTTTTACTTAGATGCAATTTGAATTTCAATAAAGTGTTGTGTTGTGACATTTGTCATAGAGCCAAACAAAGTAGTCTTACTTTCAGTCATAGTATGAATAAAGCAGAAGAATCTTTTTCTCTCATTCACTGTGATCTTTGGGGCAAATATCACACTGCATCTAGCAATGGATCCCACTTCTTTCTCACTATAGTTGATGATTACGCTAGAGGAACTTGGGTTTACTTATTGAAAGATAAAAGTGAAACTAGTAATACTCTTATAGCTTTTCATAATATGGTTAAAACTCAGTTTAACAAGAGAGTTAAGAGAGTTCGAAATGATAATGGAACTGAATTTCTTAATTCTAGTCTTAGAGCCTTCTTTCAACAAGAAGGGATCACACATGAGACATCTTGTGTGGCCACACCTCAACAAAATGGAAGAGTGGAAAGGAAGAATAGGCACATACTTAATGTGGCTAGAGCCTTAAGATTCCAAGGTAATCTTCCCCTAAGATTTTGGGGAGAATGTATTTTAGCTGCCACTTACATTATAAATAGGACCCCTACAATTTCTAATAAGGGACTACACCATATGAAATGTTATTTAATAAAGCAGCCTCATATGATCATTTAAAGGTTTTTGCTTGCTTATGTTATGTAAGAAATGCTTCTAAACATAGAGATAAATTTGACCCTAAAGCAGAAAGATGTGTTTTTATGGGGTATCCTATAGGGCAAAAAGGATGGAAAGTATATAACATGATAATAAAGGAATTTTATGTGTCAAGGGATGTCATCTTCTATGAAGATGTGTTTCCCTTTGTCATAAACACAGGGAACTGTGCAGACAATATTTTTAACAATTCCAACCCTTCATTGCAATTTTTAGTTGAAGAAAGTGAGGATGTTATACAAAATTCTAATCAAGAATAAGCTAACCAAGACCTCACTAAGAACTCTACAGATGAGCAGGGCACCATTGCCACAGAAACAAAGGCACAGAGTCCGGGGGAGCTGCCAACAGAACTTTATAGAGCTATGTTGCCTGCAACTAGGACTAGGCAACCTCCTTCCTATTTTAAAGACTATTACTGTCACTCTGCAGTTAGGAATCCCACAAATAAATCTCTAGAATACATTTCCAATTCTAACATTGAATATCCTATCTCTAAATATATTGATTATACACATTTCACAGACAAATATGTTGCATATTTAGCTGCCATTGCCCATAGACTTTTGCACCTGTGGCAAAAATGACCACAATAAGGTGCCTTCTGTCAGTAGCAGTGGCTAGGGACTGGAAACTCCATCAAATGGATGTGAGTAACGCTTTCCTTCATGGAGAGCTAGATGAGGAAGTTTATATGGAACCACCACTTGGTTACCATAGGCCTAGGAAAGGAATGGTTTGTAGACTTAGGAAATCTATCTATGGCTTGAAACAAGCCTCAAGAAATTGGTTTGCTAAGTTGTCTCAATCCCTTGTCTCTTATGGCTTTATAGAGTCACAGGCAGATCATAGTCTCTTTACCTACATACACAATGACATTTTTCTTGTTATTTTAGTCTATGTAGATGACTTAGTCATAGCTGGAAATAATGAGACAGCATGTAATGATTTTAGAAGGCATCTGAATAAACGGTTTCATATGAAAGATTTAGGGACTCTTAAGTACATCCTAGGCATAGAGCTTGCCCGAGGGAAAGATGGCTTGTTCCTAAGCCAAAGAAAATATGTGCTAGACATTTTAAATGAGTGTGGCATGTTAGCTTGCAAGCCTGCTACCTTTCCCCTTGAACAGAATCAGAAACTGACTTTGGATCAAGGAAACATGTACTCTGATCCATCTGAATACAGGAGGCTTGTAGGAAAGCTAATATATCTTACAATTACTAGACCTGATATGACATTCTCTATTCATGTGTTGAGTCAATTTATGCATAATCCAAGAGAAGCACACTGGAATGCTGCACTAAGGATTCTCAGGTACTTGAAAGCCACACCAGGACATGGAATCATATTGCCTAAAGACAACAATTTACAGCTATCAGCTTTCTCAGATTCAGATTGGGCAGCCTGCCCCTTAACCAGAAGGTCTATCACAGGCTATTTGATGAAATTGGGAACAACTCCCATCTCATGGAAGACAAAGAAAAAACACGTAGTTTCCAAATCTTCAAGTGAGGCTGAATACCGAGCTGTAGCTTATGCAACTAGTGAAATTATATGGCTACACAATCTCCTAAAGGATTTGCAAGTTCAATGCAATCTGCCTATTGCTCTCTATTGTGACAACCAAGCGGCTCTACACTTGGCAGCCAATCCGATCTACCATGAGAGGACAAAACACATAGAAGTGGATTGTCACTTCATTAGAGAACATCTACAAAAGGGGCTCATCAAACCAGAACACATCTCCACTAAATCTCAGCTTGCAGACATTTTCACCAAAGCTCTAGGTGCCAACCAGTTTCAAAATTTATCCAGCAAGATTGGTGTTGTCACACTGCATCTTGAGGGGGAGTAATGAGACAGGGACTTTGTTCAAGTGTCTAACTGTTATTAGTTGTATTTAGCCTTTGTTATTATAGTTGTAATTAGGTTCATGTATTTGTTAGGCACTTGACCCTTCATAACAACCCTGTTCTGTTAGGAATTTAGTTAGACAGTTAGGCCTAAAAACTGAGTTTGTTATTTCTGTTGAGCTAAGCTCTTACTCCAAGTTTGCTATATATAGCAGCATTTGTTCCTCTTGTAAATTAGAACAATTCATTCAATCAATATAGTTGTTTTCATTCAATAATTCAATAGATAGGTTTTGAACTTTGAACATAGAAAATTGAAAATAAAACCTCTTCCTCCTCCTAGTTTTGCCACACCCACACACTGAAATTGTCCAGAGAGAGAGGAACCAGCAAATAACATTAGGTGCTTCCTTCATATGGTCACAAACTCACCGAAGAGAGAAAGAAGAGTAAGTACAAATAAGACGCTTGCCTTTTTTTGCTTGTTTGTCCATTGAGATAGAAACCAAAAAAACTAGACCAGAAAGAGGAAGTACACTAATCAGATTATTGTGGTAAAAGAAGGGTAAATTGGTAAAATATGATCTCTCTTCCACTCCTGTTCCATTTTCTTCGCATCAGGGAGAAGAAAAAATTTGTGTGGGTCCCACATCAAATTTCTTCTCTCCCTCCTTTCTCTCTCGTGAACCAAATAGAAGAGATTTGGGTTTTCTCTTCAACTTCTCTCCTCACAATCTCTTTCTTCCAATTTTCTTGCCAACCAAACACAGTGTAAAGGAAGTGAAGAGAAAAAATGTGAAATTCCCTTCTCACTTATTTGGTAGGATAGAAAGTGAAAAAGAAAGAAAATGGGTTTTATTTTTTGAATAGACAATTATGCCCCGAATAAGAATAATAATAACTTTTCACTTTGGATATCTATTGAATGAGAAAAAATGAGTTTCATAAATACAATTTGATGAAATGTGTTATTTTAATAAAAAGTATATTAATTTAAAAAATTAAATTAAAAATGTCAAATTAAGTATAGATGAGCAAAAGATGAATTTTCTTCCAACTTCCTGCCTTTTTTCCCCACCGGCAAGAGACAACTTTTGGCTTATGTCTCATAAGTTTTTTCTCTCTACATTTTTCTTTTTTTAAATTAAACAAGAGAATATTGACTTTTCTCTTTGTATTTTTTCCTTTCATTTTCTTTCCACTAAATTTGTAACACAACCAAACAAAGTGTTAGGTTTGAAAAGGAGAGGAGAAAAAGACAAAGTGATAGAACAAATTGAAAGAAATCCTCCCATTTACATTTTATTAATATTGTAACTTTTTCTATAGAAAAATATTCCATTTTATGAAGAAGCCAAAGTGCACAGAAAAAGTAAAAAAACCAACAAAATGAATAAGTGGATACCCTGAAATTACATATTAGCATGACAAACATAAAAAAGGAGATCACTCTAAAGAAGTTTTGATTTGTCAAAAGCATAGATTTGCTCCAAGATAATGAGATTTTGTCAAATGATGGATGGTGGTAATTAATCCAAATCTAATGGAAAAGCTAAAAAATGACTTTATTGAATTTCTTAAATTGCTTGAAAGTCCTTTCATGGATTCGTTTGTGGATTAAACAATTAAACTTCTCAGAAGAATATTCTAAACAATTTAATAATGGACAAAAGAATCATCATAATATGGAATCCTAAACCTAATCATATATGCCACCCCACTCTGTCTCATGCTAACAGTGGAAAATTATATAAAAATATGGAATCTTAATCTTTTTTTTTTTTTTGAGATTTTTTGGAAACCTAGTAATGTGTATCTTTGTTGTTGCTTAAAACCTGGTGTTGTTGGGGACGAAGGTCATGGCTTGACAGGGAGTAAGTGGTGGTAGGTTGGCTATTAGTAGGTGATTGACCATTCACTATTATTGAGTAGGTAGCTGAATAAGTTGAACTCGAAGCATGTACTTACCACTCTTTTCTGATTAAAAAATTTGAATAAGCAAAAGTAGTGTCCTAATCATTATGGGAAATTAAACTATTTCACCAACCCAATTTGCCTATATTTCATTAGTAAGTAATAATAAATGAAGTAACTCAAATTCCATGTTCAATGCCATTTGAACTTGTCCTATATGAATTATATTGTGGGTGTTTTGCCTTGCTTTATAATTCTTGAATTGTCAATACCAAATTTGGTTCCAATTCATTTTGTTTATCATATAATGAATAGGTGTTTGGACATTTTCATGATAGCTAATGACTGCGACATTTCATGCCCATTGGCTCAGATATTCATGAGAAACTGTATGTAATATTTTGTTCAACAATTACTTTTGGCTAAGAACCTAAAGCTAATAATAATGATAATGCCTTCATTTAATCATATTTGCATGATTTAATACACATTTTATACACTTTTCAGTAATAAGCACACTTTTTGTAATTAAAAAAAAAAAAAGTAATAAGCACACTTATTTTAAAAACAAAATGAAAAGAAATGTTCACCAACCGTTTACACTGACGTGAAGCATTATTAAAATAGAAAAAATAGATACAGTTATTAATATTTGTTTATGTGAAAGAGTAATAAGAATAAAAATATAAAAAATATAAAATTAAATTACATATAATTAAAAAAAGTTACTGTGTCAAAGAAAAAAGTTATATAAATATATGACAATATAGTTATAAATGTTCTAGAATAAATTTACTCTTTGAAAATTAGGGGATAAAAGTAACAAACTTTAGGTTACACGTGATAAGGACTGAACTATTATGTGCCAATTTGGTTTGCTTCCAAACTAACTTTTGGCACCCCAAACTCTAATGCCACGGTAACTGAAGTGTTTGGGCCCAAAAAAAAAAAAAAAAAATGTTAGAAATAATCAATTTTAGAGTTGGGAAAATTGATATTAAAAGAAGTAATAATTTTTAACTTTTCCGTTGAAGATAATTGATTTTAGGTATGAGACTCACAAATATTTTTTATTTACATTTCAAAAATAATTTTACTTTATCATCAAAATAAAACCAATATGTTTAACCTCACTTTTTTTAAAACCAGTTCATCCAAAATTAATTTCTTCAAAATCAATATCTAAAATTAACCGACCCTCTATCCACCTATGGCTGTGAAAAACTAATGGAGTAAAGATCCAAAGTGGTCACTCAAATTTTTCAAGTAGGACAGTTTGGTTCCTGAAAAAAAAAGGACAATTTGGTTCCCCAAATTTCAAAACGGGGGACAATTTGGTCCTTACGGAGGGACCAGATCGTCCCCCGTTATAAAATTTGGGGGACCAAATTGTCCCTTGTTTTGAAATTTGGGGGATTAAATTGTCTTTGTTTTTTTTCAGAAACCAAACTGTCCTCTACTTGAAAAATATGAGGGACCACTTTATTTCTTTACTCAAAACTGATGGGTTTGACAAGGGTGAAATAGAATAGTCGGTTTTTTGGTATCAGCAAAACTGAAAATACTATTTTCAGAAATTTGAATCATTAAATTAATTTATTAATTATGGAATCAAAAAAAAAATTAATTTATTAATTATAATTTTTATATAAATTATGGTAGGTAGCAATAGCAGGCTAGCAGCCAAGAGGACCCAGCAAACATAGCAGAAAGAACAAAGAGGGTAGTTATTACATATTCTGGTTATTCTATATTATTGAATATATTTTATTTCAGTTATAATATTGAAATAAAAAATAATAATTATTTGCATAATTAATGCAGTACACTAAAATTTATATAAAGTAAAAAATCATTTAAAAGAACATAGAATTTATTTAAAATAAATTACACTTAAGTTGCGTTTAAAATTTAGTAGTTGCTTATACCCTCTCTAGAAGAAGAATTTTTCCTGTCTGAGAGGATAGAAGACTTTCAATTTTAAATACACAAAAACATCTTGTGAAACACAACACCTGGACACTTAATGTGACCGATGGACAAGCTTAAAGGAAATGTCATTTTCAGTCCATCGACCATGAAATTTACAATACTCTATAGTGTGATTGACCTAACAAAAAAAGTTGTGAATAAAAAGTAGGATGTAACACCAAAACAAGTATAAATGATCTCGAGCATAAGCATAAGAACAAGAGAAACACTGCTTTAGAATTCCACGTGAAAGGGTACGTGTTTAGTTGAAGATTCATTTAGGTTGTGGACACCTATCAATCACCACTCACTAGTTCTTTTCCTTACCATCTTTTTCTTGGACATGGTTCGAGTGGGAATTGGCTGAAATTGTTTAATCACAAAATTTTGGGGGCAGATCAAATGAGTTGCGGCTACCTGAGCTATTGTTGACAACATACAAAAAGAAAACCTATTGGGCCGAGAAGTTCAGAGGTCATCCATTATTGTTGAGCCTATTAAAATCGAGTTTTGAGTGGCATATTATAGGCCTTACTATTAACACCGATTTTTTTTCCTATTCGCACCTTGCAATTTTTTTTTTCTTCTTTTTTTCCAAAATTACCCTTAAGTGTCGTTCGTTTTCCGGAGTTGAATCATGAAATTTAACACATCCGGAATTCACTTTCCGGACACTTTCGGAATTCACTTTCCGGACATGTGTAACACTTCCTGAAAGTTTTTCCGGATTCATACTTTTTGTACGTCCGGAAAGTATTTTCCGGAGGTGTTAAAATTAACACATCCGGAATTTACTTTCCGGAGGTACAATTTGTACATCCGGAAACTATTTTCCGGATGTGTTATTGCTGATGTTACTTTTTGTACGTCCGGAAAGTATTTTCCGGAGGTGTTAAAATTAACACATTCGGAATTTACTTTCCGGAGGTACAATTTGAACATCCGGAAACTATTTTTCGGATGTGTTATTGCTGATGTTACTTTTTGTACGTCCGGAAAGTATTTTCCGGATGTGTTAATTTTAACACATCCGGAAAATACTTTCCGGAGGTGTAAAAAGTGTCCGGATTTTGAATTCCGGATGTGTAAAGTGTCCGGATTTCATTTTCCGGAAGCTTCCGGAAAGTATTTTCCGGAAGTTACGTTGCGTAAAAACTTGCACAAAGTGAGTAAGTGAAAATGGTATTTTCGGAAATAAAAAAAATCAATTTAAAGCTGCACGGTGCCAATAGCAATTTGCTCGGTGCCAATAGTAGCGCCCCATATTATATTACACTCCGGCTTTTATTTAACCGACTGCATGAGTTATTAGAATGTTAGATTTAGTTTTTAGCAACTCTCAAACAAAGGGAGTATGTGTGTTTTGTTTCCAATTTCTTGTTTTAGAAAATAAATACAAATTTGATACCTTGTTTTTATTATGTTTTCAAAGATTTGTACAGGAAACCATAAAAATAAGAAAAAAAATTGTTTTCAATATTGCATGTACAAATCAATGGTAGCACTAAGCATGATTGGGTGGGCGATTGGCTAGGGCCCCATTTTTTAGAGGCACCATATAGTAGGAAATTTTACTTAGAACTAGATCTTATACCCGTGCGATGCACGGGCATAATGAGTGATAATTTTTCAGTATTGTGTATTTTTAAATGTTTAAAATAACAATTTAAATCAGCAACAAATAGATATTTGTGTTGTATTTGAAATGACAAAATATACCTTTTTTTTAAACTTCTAAATTTGAAAACACTGATATCATTAAAAGTTGTGTGATGCACACACATACAAATTAAATGTTGAACGAATAAGTATTTTATATTTTTAAATATTCAAAATATCAAATTAAATGAGAATTGAATAAGTATTTGTGCATTATTTGAAATGAAAAATCATTGCAGGGTCTTCCTTATTTTTTGGTAACCATGGCATAGGTACGAAATATCCACCATCGTTAACATTGACTAATCTCCATTGGAGAACGTGTTGGGCACACAAGGTGGGTTCTTCCCTCGCAATCAGGTTTTCTTCATACACAAGGGTCAGGATTCGATCCCCTGACCACTTGCTTAAGGTGCCCACGTCCCTTACCACTTGGACCAACCATAAGTTGGTAGGTTCTTCCTTGTTTGGGACCTCTAAATGTGAAAAATGTTTTAAAATTTTATATTGCGGCTACAATTCAAACATTCAAATATGAAAAATCAACATTAAAAAAAAGGCAGAAATTGTGAGATACCGCAATAGATTTTTGTTTAATGTAAATGATATTGAGAAGATTGTTTATTTGAAGCATGTAACCGAATGTTATTATATTTTATACGATAATTGTGAGATAAACGTGTTTCTTATAGGGAAAAAAACCACTTAAACTTAAATCAGTCTATAGAACCAAAAAAAAAAAAAAAAAAACACTTAGTAACTTGATTGCCTAAACTAATTTTCAAACCTTCCTCTTCAATTATCTTCCTCTCCAAATTTTTTTACCAAACAATTATAATCTTTTTGTAAGAAGATTTCGTACTTTTCCCCTTCTAAAACAATTTTGTGTGTGTTGATGAACAAAATGAGAGACAACAGACACATACATAGTTAATCATTTTTAGGAAATATATGTATTATGTTATTTTGTTTTCTCTTATGAAAATCTATTTAATTTATTTTTCTCTTTATTACTCCTTGCAAGTTAACTATTTTTTATAAAATCTATTAAACTATCATATTGGTTTTTTCTTGTCTCTTAAAAATCTATTTGATTAATTTTCAATCCACTTTAATGAAGGGAGCATGCTTCTTATTTAGTTCTCTCTTTTCCATTTTCAAACTTCATCATTAATATTTTATCGGTTCAAACTCAAATGGTCGCTCGCATGTAGAGGTAGCAAAACGGACTACCCGGCCCGCCGCGGGCTACATCCAGGGACGGACCTGCTTGTATTACTATGGGGGCATCTGCCCCCACCAAATTTTTTATTTTATTTTATAAACTCTTAAATAATTTATTTATCCCCCATTAAAAATAAAATATTGCCCTTACTACCCTACAATTCTACTTCACATAACACTAAAAAATATTGCCTTACAACTCTACTCTAGGTAATATTTTTATTTTTCACTACAACTTAAACTATAAATTTAATTAGAACTAATATAGTAGATAAAGAGAAAGATGACAGAAAGGCAAGTACCACACCATACAACAATTTTTGGTATACAATGATATATTTTTTGTAATTTTCAATTTTTGGCTTAATGATAATTATGTTATTATTTTATCGTTTATCTATTTATATATTTATTTATATTAATATATAAAAATAATCAGGATGTCCAAGTCCAATGCAGGTTCAAATTTGATAGGGTGGGGGTCCAAAAGGCCTGAAATTAAAATAGGCACATTTTTTGTTGTCCAAACCTATAATTCATTGGGCTTAATCGGATTGGCCCGTTTTGTTGCTTCTACTTACATGTAAGTTGATAAACATATTGAGTATTTCCAATGAGTGAGTATCTAATGTAACTTTTTACTACAATACACAATTAACATTCTATTAATTATACTATCAATAGGCCATCTACATCATTAGATATACTCAGAAATTTTTTTTTAATGAAAAGTCTTTAAAAGTACAATAAATAAATCGTTAAAAGTACAAATTTCCGGCACCAATAACATTATAATAATACTTTCTAACTAAATAATACCATCAAAGAAACTTCAATTATATGCATTTATTGACACTGTTTTTTCTTCGTTGCACAACTTCAAGATGTTAGTTAAGTGATCCTGTAAGCACACTCAAACAATGAGGTGATATAAACAATTAATACACTTAAACAACTAATTTTGCAGGGTATGTGTTGATGTGCATTTTAGGTTGCTATTATAAATCCTTCTTCAGATTTACCATAAACCTGGTTCAGGATCATGGCTAATCCAATTCCACCTTTAGCTATTCGTTTAATAACATATGATATTCTTCGGTTAAAGTTGTAAAGCATTATAAAAAGTTACTTCATAATATTCTATAACTTATAATGAGTATGGTCAATTCTTACTAATATGCCATAATATTATACCTCCTAAAATTAGACAGGATTAAGATATAACATGTCATTGTTGCAACATCAAATAATCAGGATTTTAGAGGTCCTGAAAGCACGAACACTTGCTTTTATATGAAGAGTTCCATATTCAGTTTCGAACTGAATAATAGGCTGAAAAAAGATAAATTAAAATATTGATAAATAAAATAACCCTTATAAGAATAAAATTCAAACTATGTAGACCACAAGATAAAACTATCACCATATATAAGACATAAGATAACCCAAATGCTTAACAATTAATCACAAGGCACAAGTCACTCATATATATCAGATTCATCCCATCTCTCAATTGATGCCATAGTGCATGAAATAGAGTCTTGGTAATGAACATGCATACTGAGAAGTTGGTGTTACCCTTTTTTACATATGCTCTGTATTTCTGGCTTGTACCAACGATGGCTATAGCAGTCAAGCTGCAAGGGGCCATTAGTCAATAAGACAAATATATGCCTAATGTTCAAAGATACTATACAATCATCCTTTTTGCTTACCAATATACTTATCATATGCACTCATCATTGGTCTGCCTAATCTGAACTCTTTTCTTACCATTGTGGCAGCTCTAATACTTTGAAGATCTATAGACTATAGACCTTTTTCTCAAACCAATATGAAGGAAAGCCACCCACAAATACTTGTGCCCCATCATGAAGGAAAATCTGTCAGACAGGGTGATATGAGAGTATGAAGAGCTAGATGTACTCTTAATTTCAAATAAAATAGACAGGTATGAAACTAAATCCTTGTAAATTATGACTTTACTTCAAACATACCTCATCCTTAAGCCCCTTGTCATTTCCCTCTCCCCGAGACCCCACACCAACATTGCCTTTGTCTATAGAATCTTCTGTCTCTTTTGAAAAGTAAAAAAGACAAAATTAGTAAAGAAAAAATTCAACTACAAAAGGGGAAGCGTCAGAGAAAGATCACAAGGTTGACCAAGGTTAATATGAACAATATGAACTCTGTAAGCCTTCAATATAATCCTTTCTTATAGATCATTCTGATTGTTATACATGCAGAATTTTTTTTTCAAATTTGCCACCCCTTCTTGAGGTGAACATGAAAAGGCATAATTCAAAAGCAAACCTTTATGCCAAAGTCAATTATCTCCTCTCGCTTTGCCTCTTTGCTTTAGTCTCTTATGTAACACAATGCTCAATTCAATCTTTGAGTCCGAAGAAGATATTTTTGAACATCTGCATAGCATTCTTTATCCGATTATGATATTCACGGACCATTTTTTAACATATGTATAAAATTTCAGTATCACAATATATGGTTGCATTTCTAGAAAACTAATTAATGAATAAAAAATTATTACCATAGGCCATTGTGCTATGAGGTTGGCTGAAAGGAAGAAAATTGCTACCTGGAGGGAGCCCATGTAGAGAAAATGGACCATAAGCTTTTGGTGCAGCCACTCCCACTGCAAGCCCTTCAGCCAAAGCATAAAAAGCAACCGCACTGCATGATATGAATGATTGCTTTAATTGTTGAGTGCAGTGGTAGTAGAAACGATGCAAACGGTGGTTGCAGGAATATAAAACAATTAACACCAAAAGAACTCATTAACCCAAGTGACCCACACATTGAATGGCAGGGAGAGAGATTGAAAAAATAGAAGAAAACGTATGGAAAAAAACGTATGAAACCCAAGGACATTGTTCAGTTCAGTGTTCTCTACTTCTTGGGAGAGAAAAAAAATAAACATAGAAAATGTATTGAATGGGAGAGATATAATGTTACAATTAATTACATTTTTTTTAATCCGGGAGAGATATAATGTTACAATTAATTACATTTTTTTTAATCCAAAGGATTTTACAATTTTGTCCCAGCATCACTTTACTTGAAGATACAAAAATACTCCAAATTGCCCAAGTGATTTGTCATATATGTCCCAGACACCACTTTTCCTTCAAATAATAAAGACCAAGTGATTTGACATATATACCCCCAGCCACCACCTTCCTTTTAATAATAAAGATATATAAATAGTAAATAAAAACTTTATATAATTTATTTTTTACTAATAAAAAATAATTGTTCAAAAAAAATTAATAATAGAGTGATAGAAGATAATATGACAAGTGCATCTGTGTATAATAGAATATCTTGAATTGATATCTGCTGTTAATGAAATTAGCAAAAGTTTGTTAAAAAAAAAGGACATACATTTTTTATGTAGCTTTAGAACTATTCAACGATTTTCATGAAGTACTAAGAAAAATATAGAGATATGGGTTTGCAAATGCTATTGTTAGTGCTGAAAAAATTACAAATGAAATGAAGATTGAATGTGTATTTATTAAAAAACGTTATATTCGTAGAAAAATACTGATGAAAATCCCTCTGAATGTACACAACAAAACATTGAGTCTGTTGAAGAGTTTTTAGGATTCATTATTTTATATACATTGCAGATCAAGCAATTGGCTCACTTAATAAAAGATTTGAGTAGTATAGTACATGAGGAGATTTTCAATTTTTTGTTTAGTATTGAAAGGCTTGGGGCATTCTCTAATAAAGACTTAAAAATATATTGCAAACATCTTAAAACTTATCTAAAACATGATAATTCTTATGATCTTGATGTTGAAATTCTATTTGGAGAATAAAAAGTCATTAGAGAAGTTTTAACTGTTAAATCAAAATCAAGCTTTATGATATTGAGTTTTTTAAAGACATTTAATTGTTTTCATAATGCATGCACAACTTATAGAAAGATTAACTATCACTGTTATTGATGCAACAACTGAGAGAAATTTTTCTAAATTGAAATTGTTAAAATCTTATTTACGGCCTACTATATGTCAAAAGGTAGATTAAATAATCTTGTTTTGATTTCTATCGAAAATGATATTTTTAAAAACCTTAATTATGAAGGGATTATTAATGATTTGCCGCAAAAAATTTCAGGAGGACAATATCCAAATAATTATGAGGGCATCATTTTCTCAGTTGACACAGGACACCGAAGATCTCAGGGCCGACCCTAGTACAAATATTTTAAAACAAGGAACATAATGATAAGGTGACAATTTTGTAATTATTTTTTAAAATAAAAAATGAAAACTGACCCTATTCTTTTACAGCTTTTGCTCAAACCATGACTTGGAGTCACAAAAGCTAAACGAGGAACCAAACATACAACAATTCGGGCAGGAATATTTGGATCTTAGCCAGCTTCTACTGATCCTATTTCAGAAGTCACTAATGAATTGAAAGACAAGGGTAATTAGCATAAGAGGTTTTCTTTCGAATGAAACCTAGCCCGCCCTTTGGACTTGGTCAGTTTCTTCTGTTCCTTATTCTCTCTTCTGTCACTTTAGCAAATGGATAGAAACACAGTTTGGTTACCATGCCCAGCATTAAAAAGAAACTTAGCTCATAGCTAGGCAAGCAAAACTGCATAATCAGATAATATTTAGTGATCTTTAGTTATGAATTGACCTAAAAGAAACATTGCTGAATTCACATTTAGTATAATTTTTTAAGGTGAAGGTTATGATGCACCACCCACCAAAATGGTGCAGTGGTGCACCACCCAAGTGGCCAAATTTGAACCAATCAAATTGCCACTTGGGATTATTAACTTTTCAAGCTTGGTCAAATAGTCCAAGGTTATAATGGGTATCATAAGAAATGTTAAGTGTATCAGAAAGAAATACAATCAGTATTTTTTTATAAAAAAAACTTGAAATCCCTAAATTTCTCCCACCACCCACCACCGTCAACCCTCACTAGCACTGCTAGAGCCGCTGTTCTCCGACGAACACTCATGACCCACATGCCCACCAGATCTGCAGCGAGCTACTCACAGCCTTCGCGCCGTCGAACCGCTGTGTCAGACCGTCCAAGCTCCCTCATGCTCGACCATAATAAGGACAGGGAGGAGTGGAGCGATGCAGCGATCGTGTGCACCTTCGCTGGAGAGGGACGAGCGACGATGATGCTGCAGGGTTTGCGCGGCTGCGTGAGGAGGAGGCCGGATCTATTTGGCGGCGAATGGTGGCATCTTGATGTGGTTCGTTGAGGAGGCCGAATCTACTTTGATGTTGAGGAGGCCGAACCATGGCTTTTGGATCTGGTTGTGATCCGTTGAGGAGGCCGGACTGCACGGAGGATGTCGCGGCTGAGATGGAGGCGGAGGAAGCGGATCTGGAACTGTATTCGCGAAAGAGGCGCTGGTGAAGGGGAGATCCGGGTCCGGGTCGACGATGCTAGGTGGTGCTCGATCCTGTAGTGGTGGTACGGCGGTGGGTGACCAGCTCTGGGCCGGGGGGGGGGGGGGGGGGGGTGTTTGGACTTGGGCGCTGCGTGATGGGAGGAGAACCCTAAACCATATGTATTTCTATTTTTTTTTTTTGACAGATATGTATTTCTATTTTTCAGTATGATACCTTGTTTGTAAATACTTAATACCATTGTATGTAAATACTTAATGTAATACCCATTATGACCTTTGACTCTTTGACCAAGGTTGAAAGGTCAATCATCCCAAGTGGCAATTTGATTGGTTCAAATTTTGCCACTTGGGTGGTGCACCACTACACCACTTTGGTGGGTGGTGCACCTTAGACATACTATTTTTCATTAACTTTTCTGTAAACAAAATTTAAATCATTAAATTTTATATTTGTTTCAAGTAACAAGAAACGAATTGGGACATGAAAAATTGAAAATGAATCCTCATAAAGGCTAAGAAGCCACATGGGCACCAAAACTAACATGAAATTGAACTTTATAATCAATTATTAATGCAAACTCAACCACCAACATGTCTACAAACTAAACAACCTTGGATTGCATTTTTCAAAGCTCTGTGTCGCATAAACGGATCATCAACTCAGAAACCATTCTTCGAGCAAAAGGAATATAACTCAGGCTGTACCTGTAACAAATTGGAATTATTAATGGTCTACAAATAAGAAAAAACCAAGGATTCATTTTGAAATACTCCTCATTTGTGGTAATGGGTTTCATTTCATGTCAAGGCAAACTTACCAAATAAGGGCGCCAATCTCAATTATGATTGCGATTATGGTCAACAACTTGCTATGGATCTACAAAACAGGACAAATGGATGTCATTTATCTATCCAACTAAGAAAGGCTCCTGGACCATGAAATTGCTATATAAATTGAGATAGCTTGCTCGATTATAGAAGCAAAATTCAAATTAATTTGAATTGGTTAGGGTGCATATCCAATTGGGAAAATAGACACAGAAGTTTTTTTTTTTGGACTCCTCATTTTCTCTTATGCGTAAAAGCTCTCTTGAATAATTTACGTAATTTGCATTACAAATCCTTGGTGTATCTTGGTGTTTCTAACCATCCACTCATATTTTTATTAATCCCCCACCTTATTTATGTTAATACCCATATGATAACTCATAGTCATACAAACAGTAGCCAAACCCAATGGGGTTGGTCTTTTGAGCCCGCTTCAAGACAGGATGGCTAATCACCCAATCTTGAGGTAAATGGATTCTTCTGCTAATAATTTTTTTATTTAATTCTTTCGTCTCATTTTTCAAACAGTTGCAACTTATGAGAACAATAAAGTTTCAAAGTTAACCATGTATTGAGCTTACAGATATCAAGTACTTACCAAGAGAGCACAAATGAGTGCTATAACCACACATCCAAGGTATATGGCTGTTGCAAAAACACGAACAGGGTCAAACATCATTTCAAATTGTTGTGCAGGTCCAAGAAGAAAGGCTGTGCTGCCATACATAAAAAAAAAGGTTAAAAGATCTATTGAGAAATAAAAACAAATCAAACTGCATATATACTAAAAGATAGCTGAAGTACATACTAGAAGTCAAGAAGAAAAGAAGGATGAAAAGAATAAAAGAATATCATGTCCACATTAGAAGAACAAGAGGAGAATGAAAACAGCATCCACCCTTATCAATAAAATCATCGAAAACAAGAGGAAAAAGCTCCAATACTGAAGAGGACATAGGAGGCAGAAACAGCTTTGCAAGCAGCAAAGTTAACCATTTAGGTGGCATCACTTCTCTACATATTCTTTTGTCACGGTGTGGGGGTGGTTATAAGCATGAAAAGAATTAGAATTTGTGAATGGTCATATAGACATAAAAAATAGACTAACCCAAAATCTTCAACTCAAATGTTATTTTGCCTATGTAGAACTTGGGAAACGTTATGTCTAAAACTATCACAGGTCAACAAGGAGCAGATTGAATCTACCTTCCAACTGCTAACAGGTTGCCAAAGGTGAACAATACAGCAAATTTGATGGGTTTTGCAAAAACAATCATTGACTGCAAAATAGGGGGAAATGAAGAAAGAAACTATTGTTATCAATGCAATTGACTTGAGGTTGCTATTGTACTGAAAAAATTAGGAATTGCCACATGGATATAGAATATGTCAAAATTAGCAAAGAACAAAATATCAACATTCTTGCATCAAGTAGTAGGAGTTATACAATGAAAGAATGTGGGGAAGTATCTCCTATTTAGGGAAAATATAATCTATTTAGGGGTTTTATATTCTCTGATTCTATTGTCCTGTTTCTTAGTTTCCCTATTTACATAGTTTCCTAGTTTCCCAATATTGGTGATAGTAAATCTTGTATATATAATGGATTATCCTGAGCTATTTTCCTCAAGCAATTCCGTAAAAGATTGTCCATCTTAAGATGGTCCTAGAGCTAATGTTCTGGGCCTGAACCCTAATAGCTATCTATTGCCCTAGCCGTCGTCAAGGCTAGGGCTTTTGTTCAACTATCTCCAACCAGCCAACAGGTGGCACCTCCCCAACCAAAAACCACCAATCTACCAAGCCAAAAAGCATCATCACCGAAAGTCCCAGTCATGTGATTCCATGCAAACACACGTGCAGTTCACGCGCTGGCCTCCAAACCGAAGTTCGTCGTGCTGCCAATCTCGTTCTGGTCAACTGAGCCTGCTTGACCTCTTTTGAGGGTGAACAACCTAGTTTGGTAATGTTCTGCTTCTTCATAGCCGCTCAATGTCATCTTCATCTGATTTTGAACGTGAAGACCATCCACTTCCTATCAAAAAATTCATCAGAAAGCATTCCTTTTACCTATGCATTCTCAGGCACTCCTACAATCACATCAGAGAAGTTGAATGGTAGGAATTATTTAGCTTGGTCAACCTCCATTGAACTCTGGTTTTTAGGACAGGGACTTTCTGATCACCATGAGAAGTCAGCACTTGATACTCCCTCATAAAATCAAAGCCAAGAGGTATTGTATATTCATTGGAGGAAACCTAATATCCTAGAAAAGAAACAAATGTAATTGCAAGATCCAGTTCAGAAGCAAAATACATGGCTATGGTCTTCGCAACTTGCAAACTCATTTGGTTGAAATAGCTACTCAAAGAACTTCTATTTGAAGAGACTATGCAAATCATGGCTGGCCCAACATATTTTTCAGCCTAAAGCGAATTTCGAGGTGAGACCTTTTTAGGCCTTCAAATTAATGACTAATTAATTTTTAAGTGAGAGAGAGTAACAGAAAAATCAAGGGCCTTACAAAAATAAATGTGGCTTTTACTCAAGCAGGGAATCAAATCTCATTCTCTAAGGAAAAAAGATACGTTGGTTACCACTATACTAGACCAACTAATAATAAAGGCTTTATAAATACTAATATTAAATAAGTTTTTTGCTGGTAGGCCTAAAGCAAGGACTTGGGCCCCTTGGGCAGCCAATGATGCAAATGACACTAATCTGTGATAATCAAGTTGCATTGCATATCACCTCTAATCCAGTTTTCCATGAGACAACCAAACATATTGAGATAGATCATCATTTTATCAGGGAAAAGATCCTATCAGAAGACATCATCACCATGTTTGTCAACTCCAATGATCAACTAGTAGATGCCTTCCCCAAATCCTTGAGAGGTCCTCGGATTAGTTATATATGTAACAAGCTTGGTGCATATGATCTATATGCTTTGGTACTCAAAATAAGTTGCACATGTTTTATTATTGTGTACAGTTGTCCATCGGCTGTCCATTAGTTTTCAGTTAGTATCTTGTAATCTTGTTATTATGACGAATGTCAACATTCAAACATACTTTGTGTATCAAGACCAGTGTTGTCAAATATCGGCATATCGGCCGATATATCGAGATATCGTCTCGGAAATTTGAAGGGACGATACGAAATCTGATATGATATGCTAATTCCGGTTTTGGGCGAGATTTCGGCCGATATGCTGTCAATCGATATATCGGCGATATGCCGATATGGCAAAGAACTAAGGATGAAATTGATGAAATTGAGGATGAAATTGACCCAATTTCATTTAATGATATTGATGATTGTAATGAGTGGCTGGTTGGGAAGATGGATGGTGATGAAGATGATGCTGGGAATGAAGATGGAGATGATGCCCTTAATTGGGAAGCTGTTTATAGGGCTTCAGGAGTTGGAGAGCGTAGGGTATATACTAGGCAAAGAACTAAAAAGAGAAAGGAAGCCCCTAGTGTTGCTGGTTCTGCATCTAAAACAAAGAAGGGTTTGGCTAATGGTTCTTCATCCAGAAAGGGAAAAGAGATAGTGGTTGAAGTGGAAGATGAAGAACTAGAAGAAGAAGAATTAGAAGACATTGATTTTGAGGATTCAGAAGTTGAAGGATATGCCTCACTATCCGACAATGAGAATGATGATTATATTGAGCAAGGGGCGGAGGAATGAATGGATCTTGTCTTTTATGTTTAATCTTTCTATTGTTTTTACTTTTTAGTATTCCCTAGTCAATGACTCAATATTATCACTTTATTAGTATTTTGTTTTGACTTTTGATTTTTTAAGTATTAAACTTTATCAGTATTTTGTTTTGGCTTTTATTGGGTTGCTAGACATATTCTTGCCCAACCGTATGATGCACATTGCTGTCTTGAAGATATATAGTGTTCTGTTCCTACTGCACTCAAGATGAATTTTGGCTTTTGAGTAGTTCATTTTTATTTGTTGTATACACTATACAGCATATATTTTTATATATGATTTATTTATTTCAACCGATATTTGACTTCCGATATTTGTCCGATACGATATCCGATTTTTTACATATCGGATTTTTGGCCTTCCGATATTTTCCGATAAACGATATTAACAACACCGTTCTTTGCACCAAACTATTTTATTACTAATTTACTGGATTGGTTATATGGGAAACAGGTACTTGTTTTATCAGTGTAATTTCTACTAGTTAAACTATAGTCATATCAATACAAGTAAAACACATACATAATATGTTATATGACACATATAAAAGGGGGACATAACATTTCTCTTACCAGTAACATGCAAGCAAGACCAGCAATCAAACAAGCAGCAAATCCATAAATTCTCTGCTTAGTCAACATCCAAAAGTGGCATAAATTAGAGCTGCAAGATTACAACAAATCCCCAAACACTTAGATTTGTGTGAAAAAGTCGAAAGCACCTGCGTTGGAGAGAGAGAGCAGAGGCCACCTGACTCCTCACCTAACAAGCTTTCCTCTTGCTCTTCATTATCTCCTGTTAAAGAACGACTGATGTTCCACATTATTATAGGAGGGTTTTTTGTTCACACTCAGTGCTACAAAAATTAGAGGGAAAAAATATTTAGCAACATAGTAAGTGTAAAATGGATGAAATCTGATAGCCACCTATAATAAATTAATTCAAACATTTAAGGAGCATTTTTTAAGATATCCCAGCCCAGCCTACATTGTTTAATGCTCGATACCATGGTGGTAGCTTTTATTTTTTTTATTTTCTGGAGGTGGGGGGCACACCATAGTCATGCTGATTTTTATTCCTTTCTCAGGAAGCTTCACTTACAGAGAAATGCAAGAGAACACTGGTTCCCAATTCCCAACCATCATCCACAAAAGAAGCAAGAGAAAAAATAATTCAATCTCCCAACTATACATTTAGTTTCTAATACCTGGTTGCAGTGTTATCAATGGCAGATTATGGCGGCCAGCCAAAAATCCGCCATATAAATATGGTGTTGTGGCCTATGGCGGAAACATTGCAGATATAATAGGCGTTGTGTTTTGTGGCAGCTGGCACAAAATCCGCCATGCCATGGCGGCAATTTGACAACACTGCCTGGCTGATTGCTAATTCTTGCAAATATGATTCCTATTCTTATCATTTCAATAACAGCATTGGGTTTCATTTTTCTGTTTCGTGTCTCTCTCTCTCTCTCTATATATATATATATATAACAAAAAAAATAAATACCTTGTCAAAAATTATCTGTTACATTTTTTAATTTTTTTTTTCATATTTAGCCCCTATTATGTGTTCTGAATCCGTCCCTAACTGTGTCCAGTGCCCACAGCTTCTTACGAATAAGGCTCCTAGATTATTTATCAGTTAGCATTTTTAACCGGCCATGTTTTTAATACATAGAAAATTTAGTTGCTTTCCAACACAAATGAAACTCCTTGATACAACCCCATTTTGGGGTTTGAAATTTTTTTTTTCCCCCTATAGTCTAAAAAAGGATGAAGAAAAAAGGAGTTACTTTGATCAATAAAAAGACACGAAATTGGAGAGAATCTTACTGAAAAATGACCTGAAATGTTCTTTTGATCAGCTCAAAGTACTGGAGGAATGAGAAAATTCAATAGAGAAATCATAACGATGGAAAATCTAACGCCTTTTCTTCAAATCCACCGCAACTGACTGAAACTCGACAAGTCAAAACTGAAAGGTTCGGAAGAGGAAAGCTTGGAGTCGGAGATGTGGGTGGAGTTTAGAATGTTCAGAGCGACGTCGTATTGACACGTTCGGAACTTCGGGAGCTGATTGGTTATTGCGGCTGACGATTTGTTAAAGCTTGGAGATGGTTTTTTTTTTTTTTTTTTTTTTTTTTTCAGTTTTGAAAATCTGTGTTTGTAAATTTAAGGGATAAAACGGTTAATGAATTTTTTTTTGAGGCACACAATATAAGTCTCAAAATTTTCTAGACACCAATTCGGGTCTTTATTCTTTATTTTATTTTTTATATTTGATTTAAGGGTGAAGCAAGCTAACAAGTATCCTTAAGGAATCTACGGAAAACAAATTTTCAATGAGATTAGGGTCTGTTTGGTTTGCATTTTCATTCCTGTTTTCATGTTCTTAATTTATATATAATTACACAAAAATAGTTATAAAAATGTTACATTGTTTTCATTCTATTTCCTGTTTCCAAATATTTGTACAGGATTTCCTGTACAAATATTTGCAAACAGGAAATAAAATGAAAACAGTATGACATTTTTATAACTATTTTTGTTGTAATTATATATAAATTAAGAAAATGAAAATGCAAACCAAACGTTCCCTTCTTGTTTCAAAAAAAAAAAAGTGTTCATTTCTTCAAATATTAAATATACTAATTTTTAATGAAAATTTTCTTTTCTTAATTTCTTAAACAATACCTTTAGGATATTTGTTATCATTCTTCAAAGTTAATTTCTTTGTTGAAAGATTTAATTATTTTTAGGGTAAAGGCCCATTTTGGTCTCTGACAAAAGTTGCGGTGCCCATTTCAGTCCCTGACCAAAAAAATAAAAATAAAAAATACTTCGTTAGTCCATGACAATTACTAACGTGAGACAAGTTAGTCCCTATGTTGACTTCCGTCACCCAGTCTCCGTTAATTTTATGATGTAGCTGTTAAATCGTCCTAGCTGGCCGTTATTTCTGCCCATGTGGATTTATTTTTATTTTTCAATTTTCTAATGCTCCAAAGGGTAAAAACGCCGTCGTTTTGGTCCCTAACAAAAGAAGAAATGCTTCTTCTTCTTCTTCTTCTTCTTCTTCTTCTTCTTCCCTCCTCCTCCTCCTCCTCCTCCTCCTCCTCCTCCTCCTTGTATTAGCACCTGAAACAAACCCAAGAACCCTAATTTTTCTACCCTGCAATTTCGCTCCAAACTTATGCGCAATAACCTAGTTGAGTTGAGTTGATGGGCGATTTGCGTAAGAACCCTAATTTTCTAACCTGCGATTTGGCCCCTTTCCACTTCTGGCTCAATGTTATTTTAGTAACTCCATGCTCTTTCATTCTTAGACTTCAACCTCAGCATTGCTGCTTTGAACTCAGACTCAATTGTGCATTTTGCACAATCCCATGTAAACCCCCTTAGCTCTCTATCCTTAAAATGTTTGATGAAATTCTTCCAAATGTGCAAGACACAATTCCTGTGGTGTGCACCTGACATGACTTCTTTCAATGCAGGTACAAGTCCCTACATACAGCATATGATTTCAAACAAAGTTAAAATAAATTGGTTAGAAACTAGTCCCTAACAATTTCTACTAATGGACATATTAGTCCCTGACAATTACTATTGAGGGACAAAATAGTCTCTGTGTATTGTACAGAATCAAACCATATGCAGTAAAGTCAGGAAAGTGCAGAATCAAACCATATGCAGCAAACTGAAGTTCAATTATATACTATACACAGTCATGGCCTTTAAATCAATCTAGAATCATGAAGCAGTAAACTGAAGTTTATTGTACCTTTTTTTGGAACCGTAACTCATTCTGAGAAAGAAGTGAAAAGGGGTCAAATCGTAGGTTAGAAAATTAGGGTTCTTATGCAAATCGCCCCTCAACTCAACTCAACTCAAGTGGGTTATTGCGCATAAGTTTGGAGTGAAATCGCAGGTTAGAAAAATTAGGGTTCTTGAGTTTGTTTCAGCTGCTAACACAAGGAAGAAGAAGAAGCTGATTTCTTCTTTGTTAGGGACCAAAATGACGCCGTTTTTACCCTTTGGAGTAGTACAAAATTGTAAAATAAAAATAAATTCACCTGGGCAGAGATAACGGCCAGCTAGGATGATTTAACGGTCACATCATCAAAGTAACGGAGGCTAGGTAATGGAAGTCAACGTAGGGACTAACTGTAAACACCCCGTTTTTCGTTAAGTGCTTTTGTGTGTGCCTTGTTTGTTTGATTAAGCCTTAGGGCTTAGCTTAGAGTTGTTGTTGAGGGCTAAGTGGGATTTCTAGGCTTAAAATCCCTCTCTGGTATATGAGCACGGCTATGCTCATGTCCAGCACGCCCATGCTCAAGGCTATGTCTTGTGACCGTTTGGATCACAAGCACGGTCGTGCTCAATAGGAAGCACGGTCGTGCAAAGGATTGGCGAGCACACCCGTGCTCGGCAAGTGACCGCGTTTCGCTGATGCTAAGTGAGCACGACCGTGCTCAGTGGGGAGCATGATTGTGCTCAAGGTCTGAGTCTTTAAAAAGAGAACAGTAGCGCGAAGGTTACCGTGTTGAACCCTATTTTGGCATATTGGGCAATCCTAGTGTGGCAGAAACCTCTTCTCTCTTCCTTCCCTTGAACCCTTTGAAGTTCTTGGTGTTCTTGCTCTAGTTTAGGGAGAAGAGTAGTGCGCAAGTATAGTTTGAGGTAACGTTGTCTTCCCTCTCTCTTAGTCTCTTTTCTATTATTAGATCTAGAGACTAATTGGTTGTCTTCTTCTTGTTTGGCCAAGGCTTGGGGAACTCGTTGAGCCGCTCGAGGGAACTTGTCTAGTTGGACAATGTTATCGTTTTGGGAATCTTCATACTAGGTATGGGGAGAAGGAATAGTATGAGTATGTAGGCTTGGGGGTAGCGTAAGACGAAGGGTTACCCATGACCCTTTCCCTTGTTAACATGTTTATATGTTTATATGATTAATTGTTATTTGATGATTATCTGTTGTGATGATATTATTGGTATGAATGTCCTTGTTATTAAATGTTGTTTGTTATAAATATGTTGATGTTGTGATGCTATGATTATGATGAGTATGATGTTATTGGCTGTTGTTGTATTGTACTCTTTATGAGTGTGATTATTGAGGATACTAATGCCAACAATGATAATAAGATGTTAAAATACGTTAATAATAATAATGATAATTAAGGGATGTTTTCCCAGTTGTTCATAATACATGAATATTGTGTGAGAGGTAAGGTTATGTTCGTTCATAGGGCTTAGTTAAAGACCCTAGGATTGATTAGTGAGTGTCCTAGGAACATTAATAACGAAGCTATGATTAAAGGATTAATTCCTCATGATGATAAGACATAAATATTAATGAAGAACAGTTAAGATTAATGAAGTTGATGATCAATGGATTAGTAAAAGCCAATAGGTTGAATCTGTAAACTGTCCCAAGGATTTGGGAAATGGTTTCTAACCCTTGCTGCCCAGATCAGTGCGATCACGCTCCATTGAGGCACGGCCGTGCTTAAAAGGGAGCATGCCTGTGCTCCAGTTTGAAATCCAGTGAAGGGCACGCTCTTGAGCACGTCCGTGCTTAGCAGGCAGCACGACCGTGCTTGCCTGCAAGTCCAGCACGCCCGTGCTGAGGGTGAGCACGCCCGTGCTCACCTGACCAGAACAGAAACCAGAATGTTGAAACAAGGGTTTTTACCCCAAACGCTTAAAAGACTTAATAAGATACCAATGGAACATGAATAGACCAAAAGACAATTGATAAGATGTTGTACCTTGGTAGCCTAGTGTCCGCTCCAAGTGCTAAGATGTTGTACCTCGGTAGCCCAGTGTCTGCTCCAAGGGGGCCTTGATGCTTGATGGTCAAGGTGTTGAGCTCTGGTGCTTAATGGCCAGAGTGTTGTTGATGCTTAAAAGATTTAACGATGGAACGTTAAACGATAATCCTTGATAGCCTAGTGGTCAAGGTGTTGATGTTGATAAAAATTGGGTAGCCTATGGGCCCAAGCGGAGGTGGTGGTTGTGGTTGTGTGTTATGCCATGCATTCACGCATCGGAGATGTTGATGGGAGGTTGTCCGAGAGTAAGATGATCTGGCCATCCGCGGCGATTCATCCGAGACTATGGGGTCATGTACAACCGCGGTGGCGCACCTGTGAATAAAGTGTGTTGGCTGTCCTAGGGGCCCACTCATGTTTGGTGGTCTGGCCCGGCATTGGTGCTTTTTGGCCAATATGGAGATGTAACCCTGAAGTTGGCATCCTGAGTTAGTTTGAATCCAAGTGCATAGTAGAGGAGTGGAGCAGAACTGCATTGCATAGCATACACGTTATATGATGATGATTGCCATGATATTGCTGTTTGATATAACATGCTTGTTTGATGTATGCTTGTCTTGCTAACTGCTTCCTTGCCGTTATATTCATAATATGTTTCTTACTCCTTATCTCTATGTTTCTTGTTTTGTGGCATGTATCATTTATACAGAGATCGATGTGCAGCCAGTTGAAGAGTGACTCTGAGGAGCTGCGACTCATAGATAGGATTTCCGTTTTCAGTAGTTGTTTAGTTTGTTTCCAGTTGTATCCGAGTTGTTTTATCGAATTGGTTATACCAGCTCTGTAGTGTGACATTTGGGTTGGGTTCGTTTATGGTTCTGTTTTATGTTATGTTTTCTTTATAAACATGTTTTGGTTATTTTCCACATTATGTTACAATGCGGCAGTTTTGCCCGGTTTTCAATATTATATATATTTGCATGTGTTCTCTCTTTTTTATATATGTGTTATCACTTTTGAATGCATGCGGGGTAGAGGGTGTCACACTAACTTGTCCCACGTTAGTAATTGCCAGGGACTAATGGAGTAGGTTTTTTTCTATCAGGGACTGAAATGGGCACCGCAATTATTGTCAGGGACCAAAATGAGACTTTACCCTTATTTTTATTATGTGTTTGAAATTTTGTATGAATCTTTTTTAAATTTCAATACACTTTTTAATAACAAACGAGAAATTAAAAGGAGGAATACAGAGAAATGTTTCAACTTCAGAACTAAAAAAAAGCTGAACTGTGAAAACAATTCTTCACAAAAAAAAAAAAATAGACATTATATTATTAATATTATAAAATATTATTAGATTTCTATGCAAAACTTCAATCAAAATAGTTTTATATAAATAAAATTTTATGTTTTAAATTATCAAATTCAAGAATTCATTTAATTTATAAATAAAAACATTTTGCTTAAACCATTTACAATAAGAATTATGTCAATTAAATCCTATTTTATTTTAAAATTTTTTAATTTAATTGATGTGTAAAATTTCGTCAATTTTAATTAGATTGGCTGAGTTTTAGTTTAACTTAAGGCAGATGATTGGCATTGCTTGAGGTGCCAACATAGTTGGGATGTCTTGCAATGCAGTGATGTTTTTGCATGCCTTTTATTTTAAAATAAAAAATTTAACTTAATTATTTGAGTTGATAATTTTACTTTTATTTATTTGATTTTTTTTATCTATTTTACTTTTAATTAAGATAATACAGTAAAAATTGTATAAAAAAATTCTCAATATATAAAATTTATTTGTAGTATAATTGAAAATTTATTTGTTAAAATTTGCATTAACTATAAATCTGATTTATAAATCAAAATATTTAATTTAAATCAAATCAAATCAAAGGAAGGCTAATTTTAATTAATCACAACCTAAAGAAAGAAAATATCTTCAAACTTGAAATGCAAACACGAGAAGGGGGTTGAATTGTGTTTATCAAACTTTTTCTAAAACACAAAACATTTTTGAAAACAATGCAAGCCTATATCTTTCAAAAAGATCGATCAAACGATTTGACTAGTCTGAAGTTTTTTAAGCAGCAAAACAAGCAAACAGAAGCACACGTAAAATATTTGATATGCACAGATTTAACCCTTTTGTTAGAAGACATGTTAGATAAACTCTTAAACAAATAAAGAGATAAGGATAGAGAATCACACAGCCTGATTTATCCTGGTTCATCCATTAACTGTTAGGGCTATGCCCCCTCCTTGGTGAGACACCCCGATGACACTCATTAAAGAAAACCTAATTAACTAAGCCTTACTCATGATATTAGAGTTAAATGTGTATAATATTAAGCGAAGATATTAAAACATAAAACATAAAGCGCATAAAAGATAAACATCACACACACGCACATACTAATATAAACAAAATACATAGAAAGATTAGAAAACATAAAACAACCTCTCAACACTCCGCTGAGCCCACCCACTCTCAAAATACAGGAAAAATGGCTCACCACACAAACCTATATATACAGATGCTCTGGCCTCCCACTATCACTGGCGTGGGTTTTTGGTACTACCCTAACTCTCCCCATAGCTGCGTCTGTAGACTCTCCAAGGTGGTCGCTGCAAGGTGCAAATGCGGTCGCCTCACTACGGTTAGATATGATCACCCGACAACGCTGGTGCATGTGCTGATACTGTAAGTTGCGCCATGCATGCCCTCGGGGAACCACTCTTGTAACACCCCGTTATATATGATAAGTTTGACCTTAGGAGTGTTGTAAAAGGCTAAGTAGAACTTTTCAAGTGAGAAATCCCTTCTTGATGCATGAGCACGACTATACTCATGTATCAGCACGCCGTTCTCAAGGCGCGTGCCTTGTGGCAGTCTGATCCACAAGAACGGCTGTGCTCAGGAGGAGCACGACTGTGCTAAAAGGAAAACGCGTTCATTGACGGTAATGTTGTCTGCTCGTGCTTAAGTGAGCACGACCCCGTGCTCATGTTAAGCACGACCGTGCTTAGAAGAGCACGACCGTGATCGGGTTTGAAGTTATAAATAGAGAGCAGTCTGCGAGGGTTTCGAGTGAAAACCCTAAAATTGGAACTTTGGGCAATTCTAGTGTGACAGAAACCTCTTCCCTTCCCTTCCCTTTCCCTTGAACCCTTTGAAATTCTTGGTGTTCTTGCTCTAGTTTGGAAGAGACGTCACGTGCGTTAGTATAGAATAACAGGTAACGTAGTTATCCCTCTTTAATCTTCTTTTCCCTTTTTCTTAAATTGGATATTAATTGGTTAATCCTCTTGCGTTTGGCTAAGGCTTGGGGAAACTCGTCGAGCCACTCGAGGGAACGTGTTTAGTTTGCTTGGGTCGTCGTTGTTGGGAATCTTCATACCAGGTATGGGGAGAAGGGATAATATGAACATGTAGGCATTGGGTGTAGCGTAAGATGAAGGGTTAACCCATGACCCTATTTGTTTGCTATTTGCTTAAATGATATTTGTTTGTTATATGAATATTGTCAATGTTCTCTACTTGTTGGCATGCTTTAATTGTATGTTATGATGATGTTATTGCCATGAATGAATGATGATGTTTTTATGTTGTGAATGAGTGTTTGGTTGTTCGAGCTGTTATGCCAACATTGATGTTAAAAAGACTCTATTTAAATAATAGGGCTTGTTAATGATGTTAAGACATTAAAAGATGTTAATAATGATGAATGAATGTAAGGGACGTTTTCCCAATGTTCATAAGACATGAACCGTAGTAAAGAGAAGTGAGATTATTACTCAAAGGCTTAGTTAAGACCCTAAGATTGATTCTTGAGTGTTTAGGGACACTACTAATGAAACAGGAATCAAAAGATTAATTCCCTTTAGTTATAAGACATGGAGATTAATTGAGAATAATGAAACTGATGTTGATGGTTAGTAAAAGCCAATTAGGATTGATCCTTGAATGCCCTAGGAAACTTAGGAAGGGTTCTTCAACCCTTCTACTCAGAAACAGTACGACCACGCTCCAATGAGCACGACCGTGCTCAATAGACAACATGACCATGATTGACTTAAAAGTCAGCATGCCCGTGCTGGGGGAAGCACGACTGTGCTCCCCTAGATAGAACAGAACGCAGAAACATGAAACAGGGGTGTTTCAACCCAAATGTCCTCAATGATGTAATAAGACACCAAAAGAAGTAAAGGAAAGCTAGATAACTCAATGAAGACTTAATGAAGATAAATAAATAACAAGAGATAAGATGTTGTACTTTGGTAGCCGAGTGGCCAAGGGGGCCTTGATGCTTATTGGTCAAGGTATTGAGCTCTAGTGCTTAGTGGCCAGAGTGTTAAATGATGTTGTACCTCGGTAGCCTAGTGGCCAAGGGGGCCTCGATGCCAAGTGGTACAGATGTTGAGCTCTAGTGCTTAATGGCCAGAGTGTTAATTAAAAGATTAAAGATTAAAAGATAATGCTGAATCTTGATAGCCTAGTGGCCAAGGGGGCCTCGATGCCAAGTGGTTGATGTGTTAATGGTGATAAAACTTGGGTAGCCTACTGGCCCAAGCGGAGTTGGTGATTCTTTGATTTTGTGCTGTGTTGCTCATGCATTCACGTATCAGAGATGTTAGTGAGGGATGTTCAACATAGGGGAGGTCGTCCGAGAGTAAGGCGATCTAGCCGTCCGCGGTGATTCATCCGAGAGTTAGGTGAATCTAGCCCCCCCGCGGTGGTACATCCTAGAGTACTGTGCGTCAGCTATCCAAGGGGTTCACCCATGGTTTGGTGGACTACCTGTGTTGGTGCTTAATGGCCAATGTGGATATGTAACTTCGAAGTTGACTTCCTGAAGTAAATTGGATCTAAGTGCATAATGGAGTAGTAGAGTAGAGTCGCACCGCATAGCATACATTGATTGAACTGTTACGGATGATGTATATGTGTTATGTATGATGAATTGTGATAACATGCTATGTTTGTATGATGTATGCTCATCTTGCTAACTGCTTTCTTGCTGTTATGTTCATATATATGTTTCTTACTCCCCGTCTTTGTTGTTTGCTTTACATGTATCTTTTTGGTTATGCAGAGGACGGTGAGTAGCTTGCTAAAGTGACTCTGAGGAGCCGCTACTCGTAGTTTAGGATTTCTTAGTTTATGTTGTTTATCCAAGATGTTTCGGACTATGGTTATACCAGCTCTGTAATGTGACATCAGGGGTTGGGTTTCGTTATGTTTTCTTTTAAAACATGTTTTATTTTTCGCGTTTGAATTTTGTTACAATGTGGTAACCTCTACCGTGGTTTTATTATTATGATATTATATGCATATGTTCTTTTTCTTTCTTTATTTTTATCGCTCTTACGTGTTATGAATACATGTGGGGTAGAAGTTGTCACAACTCCAACAGGCCCTACTACCACGGAGCTCTGCGATAAGTCCTATTGGTGTGATTGCGGTCCTGGTGAATGCCGGAAGAAGACACCAAAAGAAGTAAAGGAAAGCTAGATAACTCAATGAAGACTCATTGAAGATAACAAGAGATAAGATGTTGTACCTTGGAAGCCGAGTGGCCAAGGGGGCCTTGATGCTTATTTTCCAAGGTGTTGAGCTCTAATGCTTAGTGACCAGAGTGTTAAATGATGTTGTACCTTGGTAGCCTAGTGGCCAAGGGGACCTCGATGCCAAGTGGTCGAGGTGTTGAGCTTTGGTGCTTAATGGCCAGAGTGTTAATTAAAAGATTAAAGATTAAAAGATAATGTTGAACCTTGGTAGCCTAGTGGCCAAAGGGGGTCTCGATGCCAAGTGGTCGGGGTCTTAATGGTGATAAAACTTGGGTAGCCTAGTGGCCCAAGCTGAGTTGGTGATTGTTTGATTTTGTGCTGTGTTGCTCATGCATTCACGCATCGGAGATGTTAGTGGCAGATGTTCAACATAGGGGAGGTCGTCCGAGAGTAAGGCAATCTGGCCGTCCGCGGTGATTCATCCTAGAGTTAGGTGAATCTGGCCTCCCGCGGTGGCGCATCCTAGAGTACGGTGCGTCAGCTATCCAAGGGGTTCACCCATGTTTGGTGGACTACATGCGTTGGTGCTTAAGAGGCAATGTGGATATGGAACTCCGAAGTTGACTTCTTGAGGTAGATTGGATCCAAAGTACATAATGGATTAGTAGAGTAGAGTCGCACCACATAGCATACACTGATTGAATTATTATGGATGATGTATGTGTTATGGATGATGAATTGTGATAATATGCTATGTTTGTATGATGTATGCTCATCTTGTTAACTGCTTCATTATTGTTATGTTCATATATATGTTTCTTACTCCCCGTCTTTGTTGTTTGCTTTTCATGTATCCTTTTGGTTATGCAGAGGACGGTGAGTAGCTTGCTGAAGTGACTCTGAGGAGCTGCTACTCGTAGTCTAGGTTTCTTTGTTTATGTTGTTTATCGAGATATTTTGGACTATGGTTATACCAGCTCTGTAATGTGACATCAGGGGTTGGGTTTCGTTATGTTTGTTATGTTTTCTTTTAAAACATGTTTTATTTTTTGCGTTTGAGATTTTGTTACAATGAGATAACCTCTATCGTGGTTTTATTATTATGATATTATATGCATGTCTTCTTTTTCTTTCTTTATTTTTATCGCTCTTACGTGTTATGAACACATGTGGGGTAGAGGGTGTCACAACTCCAATGGGTCCCACTACCACGGAGCTCTGCGATAAGTCCCATGGGTGTGGCTGCGGTCCTGGTGAATGCCGGAAGAAGACACCAAAAGAAGTAAAGGAAAGCTAGATAACTCAATGAAGACTCAATGAAGATAACAAGAGATAAGATATTGTACCTTGGAAGCCAAGTGGCCAAGGGAGCCTTGATGCTTATTGGTCAAGGTGTTGAGCTCTAGTGCTTAGTGGTTAGAGTGTTAAATGATGTTGTACCTTGGTAGCCTAGTGGCCAACGGGGCCTCGATGCCAAGTGGTCGAGGTGTTGAGCTCTGGTGTTTAATGGCCAGAGTGTTAATTAAAAGGTTAAAGATTAAAAGATAATGTTGAACCTTGGTAGCCTAGTGGCCAAGGGGACCTCGATGACAAGTGGTCGAGGTGTTAATGGTGATAAAACTTGGGTAGCCTAGTCACCCAAGCGGAGTTGGTGATTGTTTGATTTTGTGCTGTGTTGCTCATGCATTCACGCATCGGAGATGTTAGTGGGGGATGTTCAACATAGGGGAGGTCGTTCGAGAGTAAGGCGATCTGGCCGTCCTCGGTGATTCATCCGAAAGTTAGGTGAATCTGGCCCCCCGCGGTGGCGCATCCTAGAGTACAATGCGTCAGCTATCCAAGAGGTTCACCCATGTTTTGGTGGACTACCTGCGTTGGTGCTTAATGGAAAATGTGGATATGTAACTCCGAAGTTGACTTCCTGAGGTAGATTGGATCCAAGTGCATAATGGAGTAGTGGAGTAGAGTTGCACCGCATAGCATACATTGATTGCACTGTTATGGATGATGTATATGTATTATGTATGATGAATTGTGATAACATGCTATGTTTGTTTGATGTATGCTCATCTTGCTAATTGCTTCCTTGCTATTATGTTCATATATATGTTTCTTACTCCCCGTCTTTGTTGTTTGCTTTTGATGCAAACCAAAAATGATATCCAATTTAAGGCCAAATTGATTTTTGATGAAAATTTTATTTTCATTAATGATGAACCCGTATACTTGTTTTTGCAGTATCCTGCGCTACAAATCTCCGATTGATACATTCTTTGGTGCGTTGGAAAGATAAGGAAATTATCTACAAATCTTATCTCAAGCCTCTTGACCAGATTCGGCTTCTATCATGGTTAAAATTAGGCTGCAAGTTTAAGACGAATTTTTGGACGAGTTTGAGATTCAAAGGAGGGTGACTTTTGGCTTGCATGCCTAAGTAACTCCCTTTTTAGAAGTTATGGATCATTTTTATTATTTTACTTAAGTATGGTAGTAATTCCAATTAGTGGAGAGTTAAGTTTTTAATTAGCCGCTTAGTAGGTAGTAAATGGTTTTATTACTCCATTAGTGCAATAGTTATGTTTAGTTATGCTAGGGGTTATGTCATCTTATGATGACCTTTTGTAAGCCTTCTCTTGGCAGCCCCAATTCCCTATAGGTACACACCTATTACATAATGAAATACAACTTTGAGTTCATTTTGGATTAAGTCCAATTGTGAGAGTATTGTCTCTATTGGGTTCTTCATTGAGCCACCCTTGTTCTTATCATGAATCCAAGATTCTTGTGATAAACTTCACTTGGCTTATCAATTCCCCTTGGAATTGTGGCGCCTCCCTTCCATTCCTAATCTTATCCGTTTTTGTATTCATCTTCTTGTATAATTTTGGTTGTTCACTATTGGATAGATCTGAAAATTTACATGTTCCTTTCTAGGATCATATCAGCTTTGAATGTATCTTTTTGGTTATGCAGAGGATGGTGAGTAGCTTGCTTGACTCTGAGGAGCCGCTACTTGTAGTCTAGGATTTCTTAGTTTATTTTGTTTATCCGAGATGTTTCGGACTATGGTTATACCAGCTCCGTAATGTGACATCAGGGGTTGGGTTTCGTTATGTTTGTTATGTTTTCTTTTAAAACATGTTTTATTTTCCGCGTTTGAGATTTTGTTACAATGTGGTAACCTCTACCGTGGTTTTATTATTATGATATTATATGCATGTGTTCTTTTTCTTTCTTTATTTTTATCGCTCTTACGTGTTATGAATACATGTGGGGTAGAGGGTGTCACAACTCCAATGGGTCCCACTACCTTAGAGCTCTGCGATAAGTCCTATGGGTGTGGCTGCAGTCCTGGTGAATGCCGAAAGTACAAAACATTCACAACACAAACATCACACAAAGTCAGAATACATAATTCTACACTTAGGGTTTTAGAACCAACACACAATTATATTAAAGCACAAACATATCTACCCTAAGGTAGGATAATTGTAATCTCCCCCATACCTCTTGTAGTTTAAACAAAATCAAGCAAAAGGTTGGTTGATATCCACTAAGAGCCTCACTGTTTTGTGTCCAAAACCTAGCCAAAAATCAACAACAATTCACAAGGTTGATACACAAGGTTCAAGTCATAAGGATTGAACATAGAAATGTTAAGAAATTCTTACTAGAAGCAAGCAAGATGATGATCAAGAAGTTGATGGCTTTAGGCTAGAAAAACCCATTTCTAAGGAAGACTCAAAATGAAAAGCTTGTGAGATAACTTGTATTTAGAATGATGAAAGGATCAAGAATATGTTCTTAGTTTTTCAAACAAATGGATGGATCATGGCTTAATGATGGTGGCCGAGTTTGAGCATAAGAACAAAGAAAGTATTTTGCTTCAAGTTTATATGTTAAGTGTGAAAAATAGATGGCGATATGTGAGGGGGAAGGTCTGGCCGTGTAGTTTGGTCTAGAGTGGAGAATATAATTTGTTGTAAACTCAAGTGAAAACCATGGTTTTAAATTAACTAGGGATATGTTAGGAATTAAGTTAAAAGACTTAGAAATTTTGTTCAAAATATCTTCACGCCATGATGAGTCATCACATGATGAGTCATCACATGACTCATCACATGGTGAGTCATCTATGTGATCTCATCCTCCCGGTCCTCCTGCCTACCTCTATAGTTCCGTATCTGGCTCCGACTTTTTACCCAATTAGGGTTTTTGTTTGTTTTTCGTCGAAATTCACCTGGATAAAATATAATATTTTATTTTTGAGCGAAAATTTTTAAAAAACACTTTATCATTAAAATAATAATAAGATTTAAAATTTTTCATTTTCGGGTAAAATTAGGGTTTCTGCCTATGTAAACTTATATTGACAGCAAAAACGCAGACCGGTTTCCGTATGAGTTTTAAACCCAAAATTGAACCACAACCTCCTATAATATAGTAGTTTCTAAAAATAATTTTGTTTTTCAAAAAAGCATTTTCTTGATTACAGGTAAAAATATAAACAGATACACAATTACCGATACAACAAAACAGATAAAACGCACATAAAAAGTGGGACGTTATATGTAGTATTTACATGTATTTGTATATATGCGTATGCACTTGCCTTAACTTCCATTTTACTTCCATAATATATGTATGAGAGTATGACCTCTCACCCCCATGTATTTGTGTCTCTTCTTTTGTAATTTACGATTGGTACAAATGATTCTCAAGTGATTGAGGAGTAACACATCGAAGCTCACGTGGAGTCGTGGATGCCTTAGAATATTAGGAGTTGATTTGTTTCTAATGTATTTATTTACTTATGGGATTTGTTTAGCTTTGATCCATGTGACATCGGGATGGGTTCTATTTTCTTTTCTACAGTTGTGACGTTAGAAAATATTGTTTTTTTATTATTTTTTTACTTTAGACTTTATGAAGTTTACGTTTATGATTTTGAACAATGTGATGCACATTGCATGCTGATGGGTTTTTATCTTAATTTGATATTATTTTTAAAACATTTATGATTTTCTTTATGTTTATCGTATGTGGGGTAATGGGTGTCACATATGAGGTAGAGACGTGGCACGGCAGAGGCCACGCTCTAGCATGGAGGAATCCCACGCTAGAGTGTGGTCACACTTGAGCATGCAGCCTCAGCACGCTTGAGCATGCACAATAGAAAAGATCAACTTAAGTTCTTTCTTCTTTTTCATTTGGCCAAAGTTCTTCCTTCTTCTCTAAGCTGTGAAAATACAGAAATAGAGAGAGAAAGTGAGGACCTAGAGAGAGCGTGTTTGTGGAGAATTCAAGCTTCGTCATGCAAAATTGACTATGTTGGAAGGATCATGGCAATGAGTACATCGGATTCACGTGTTCGATTTCACGATTCGACAATGTTAAGCTCGAATCCCTAACACGTCGGCAATGTCGACAATTATGTTCTTCATGGTTTTCTCTTGTTCTTCAAGGTTTCCATGCATCGATTATGATTTTTGAGCAAGATTAGGATTAGCAACGATGCATGCATGTTGTTTTTGTGGTTAAAGCAAATTTTGGAGCTCCAAGGACCTTTGTGGAGCGCGTGCAGATTCTAAGGCGAGAGGAGAACATATGTGTGTTCGTAGTTTCAAAGAGGACAACACGTGTATGCAAGGCGGGGAGAAAGTAAGTGGACTCGTCGGGGAGGCAAGTGTAGAATAGTGTGTATGGGACCCTAAACCCTACTAGTGGTCGAGTAACTGACAACACCTAAAACCTATTGGCGACTACCTCATGGTGCCAATTAGGGTTTAGGCATTATAGGTTTATTGGTGATAGGATCGATACCCTAGGTTAGACGAATGTTGAATTGGGGTTGGTTGATATGCATGCTACGCGGTTTGATTGGTTGATATAAGTATATATGTGCTATTTTATATGTTGGTATGAGTTTATGTGTTGTCCTATATTTTGGTAGTGAGCTGGTTGAGATATGGATATGTTGTGGGGTTTGGGTTAACATCGTGATAATGTCTCTAGAATATGGATATGAGACTGTGAATGTTGTAGCATCGGAAATGAGATTGTGGATGCATTGGCATCATGTGTGTGGCTTTGTGAACAAGTGAATAGATATTGTAACACCCCATTTTCTCGTTTAAGGAATCGGACAAGGATTAAGCGGGTGTGATGGCTTAATATTCTTTGTTAAGTGCTAATGAGTCAGCATATTAAGTTTGAAGTTGATCGGACTTAAACCAGACTTAGTGCACCGAAACGCACGAAATAGGGCAACCGACATCAGTGAAAATGCTCAAGTGTGGCATGTCCAGTGCTCAAGCGTTCTGGGAGGAGTGACACCTGGCAACACGTGTCAAAATGGAGGACAAGTGGCAATCAAGGTGCCACGCTCAAGCGTGGCCAGTGGGGTGGCTGGTGCTCGAGCGCCCAGCGCACCACCTAACCCCACTATCTTCTTCTTCTCTCTTTTCATGGCTTCATCTTCTTCATTTCAAGCACCACCAGAAATGGTTTTCGAGAGAAGGCAGAGCTCTTCATTTCAGTTTCGGATAGATTTGCTCTACCGTTTTTGATTCCGACTTCCGATACGCGTTCAGGGCGACGAGCATGTCAAGTACATTACCATCGATTCGTCAAACAGTGGAGTTAATGCTCGAATCCCTAACTCGTCGACACATCGACATTGTCATTTACCTTGTTTTGTGAATCTTGCTTCGATTCTGGCTTTGTCTATGAAACTGTTGCAAGATTAGGGTTTATGACATTGTCGGGACTCTATCCATGTGTTCAGGACGAATTTTGGAGCACCGAGGCGTTCGTCGTGAGTGAGGCAGCAGCTGTTCTAGGTGGGGACGCACAGATTTCGAGGAAGTATCTGACACGCGGGGGAGGCAAGCGTAGTATTGTATATTATATTGTATGCGTAGGGTGCCCCAGACCCTACTAGTTGTCGATTAGCTTGCGATAATTAAATCACTATTGAAACTGATTTTTGAAACTGTATATGAGATTTATTTATGGCACACTTATCGATGTAGGATTGCTTTATCGTTTTACATGCATATGCTGAGGTTGTCTGTTTTACTGCTTATTGCTATTGATGGTTTGCTATTGGTTGACGTGTGTGTTGTTTGCTATATATATACATGTATGTATATACACACACACACACACACAGATATATATATATATATAATATATATATATATATATATATATATATTATATATATATATATATATATATATATATATATATATATATATATGCATGATTATGCTTGATGCCATGCCCCTAGAAATAATGTTAAGTTATTCTATAATGTTGAGGTTGATAACCTAATGCTGTTGGCATTGATGCCGTTGAGGTTGTCTGTTTTGTTTTGTTGTTGAACACCTTAGTTGACACCCTGAGGGTACTGCGACTGTGAATGTGATATGAGAGTGGTAGATGGGTACTGAGTTGAGGTTGTGGATGTCGTGTGCATCGTAATGCATGTAAGTGAAAGATGGTACCGGTGTCAACTTAGGTTTGTGTTGCATTGCATATTGCCAAAGTGTCGAGACGTGTGACCGGGAGTCATGCGAGGTTGGTGTACCCTAGTTCGGGTATGAAATGCGAGTGGGACGGTTTAGGGAACATTGGGGATGTAGCTGCGTTCAGATTGACCGACAGTGGCCAATGGTTTGCATCCATTGTGTCGTGGTCTCCCCTTGTACTCGACTATCTCAACGTCTGGGCCCGGAGTGTTCCTATCCATGGTGGATGTGACACCCTACTCCCGGGTCATCACATGGTTACCCGTTTGCGGAAAAATAAGATTTTATTTGGTGGTTGCTTTCGGAAAATATTAATTTCTCAACGTGAATCTCTTCAAAATATGGTGATAAAATTTTTTCCTTTTAACTCCCTAACAACGACATAATCATAACCATACTTAAATATATAAGCATACACAGAAGTCATACAACTATACTACCTCGTAAGTTTCACACTTAGATCTTTATCAACTTCGTTTATTTAACACATGACATCACATAAAAAGAACCTAAGCTGGTCTTAACTAACAGACAGTTATTGAGAATACCCTCATGGTCATTCCCACTAACAGATACTTCTCCAAGCATCTAGGAGTTAAGTCCTCGAGCGACTTAGTGAATCCCTCCGCTTCGTCCATACTAGTATACCAAAGGAATACGGTAGACTAGAGTAACCTGTTATATTGTAAGGGTGAGACGCCAATATATGGATTTAACACAATAACTAAAAGCGCGACTCACAAAACAACATATACACACATACAATTATAGCAGCATACATTCTCATAACTAAACAAGTACTTTATCAATGGGTTTCATACCCCAAACATCAACGTTTGAAAACTATGCATGAACACTTCAATATATAGTCTCTACATTTCGCTAAATCTCCGGAGATCACCCAACGTCGTATGAATGAGTTGATCAGACTCGATTGCCAAATAAGGCACGTCGTTTTTACCATAGCCCATTGTCCAACACTAGGCACAATGAGAACGTTGTGTATGGTTACCATAGCCCATTGTCCAACACTAGGCACAATGAGAACGTCGTGTATGGTTTTCATTGACCACCAAGGTACAATGATACGTCGAGACATGAATATCGCCATGATACCATGATTAACAGATACGTCGAGACATGAATATCATCAAGATACCATGATTAACTTCGTAGGCACGTCTGCCGATAATGCATGTAAATCATTTTGTTTTCGTCGTTTTCTTCGTGTTCAATCTTTCCTTTGTCAAAGCTCAAAAGCTTACGACCATCGTAGTTTTCAATGTATTAACTTAACAACGTGTTTAGATCTTTCAACATCAACACAGGACACGAAGTCCGAGTGCTCAATCACAAAACCTTAGACCTTGCAATCAGCCTTGGGGTTTGTGGTCGTAGAAAACAACATTTACCTTTTACAACGTAACCCACCACGTGGATATACAACGTGAAAAGGACTCAAAGTCCATAACAACGTAACCATAACATGGATACTCAACGTAACACGGATCAAAGATCTTCGTGCTTAAATTAAAGAATACTAGTATCGCGACGTCTCTGATACTAGGCTCACGTTTCAACGTAAACACCATTTTCGTTCTGTGAAAAACAAATCCAAAACAAAGTCTCCGCAACTTATCCAAGTTGACAGAAAATAACACGATTAGAAAAACTCCTTTACAAAAACTCCTTTATAAAAACTCCTTTATAAAATCATCGATTACTTGAAATTCTTTTCTATAACGTTTATGTTCCAAAAGAGAATCACGTGAGGCTCAAGTTTATCTAAAATACGTACTTCCGCTTTAAAAATACTTGTCGTCGACACTTTTCCAATTTGCCGTCAAATTACATCTTTTAAGCCAAAACTTAGCTTTTTCCACTTAAACAATTTTCTAAAATCATACTTAAGTTATTTTTGAAGATTAATTTCATAAAATAACTTTTTATAATATTACGGAATTTCTCACGTAAAAATTAGCAGTACTAAAATATTTTCACGGTTACGTCCTCACTGTGACTCATAGTTGACTTTTTATCAATAAATCATTAAAATAATAATATTTCTCAATACTCAATTTTTTTTTCCACATAATATTTTCCACTACTATTATATTCCAACATTTCCCATAAAACATTGAATATAATGTATATGGTTTATTAAAGCTTTTATCTGATTAAATCGGTTGTGCACTGACCACTGTCAGGCTTCACAAACAACACTCAACAACATCATCAGAATTATATCACCAGGCAGATCATGCATCATAGCAATATAATAAACAACTGCAGATAATTGAATAAATTAAAAGCAGATAAATCATCGTACACAAATAAACAACACAACGTAAACAGCATATTTAAAGCACCACAGCCACATATCAAGTATACAGACCACACTAAAGCTAATAGTTATTGGGGAAAATCCCTCAGGTAAGCTCCCCTTACCTCTTGAAGAACTTGAACCTCCGATTTTCAGTCTTGACACTGTTTCGAGAAATCGGCGACACACGTAACCTTCAACAACACATCCAAACAACCAATCAAAACAAGCAAAACAACCACCTAATCCTCTTTAATAGGTCACGGCCTCCTTAGGGTTTTGTGGCTCAAAATCACTAAACTTGCTTAAGTCATGGATTAATAATTCTAATATACTTAAGGAAATGGATTAGGGCTAAACAACAAAGTTAAGAATCAAAACCATCCTAACCCTCTAAATGGTAGATTCGGCCAAGACATGGTCATGAGGCTAGGGTTTTTTAGTTTAATGAACAAACTAGGATTCAACAAGTATACATGTATGATGAAAGACATGAAAAAAATGATCAACCAACACTTATATAAAATCTGGACAGTTTGAGGGTGTGTTGGTTTTGTGAGTATATCTCATGATATAATCATCCAAAAATTACAAACTTTGGCTTATTGGAAAGATAAGAAGAAAAGGAACAACTTTGGTGTTGAAGGTTTCATTTGGTTCGGATCATAACAGGGGTGAAAATAGGCTTCTTTCTGCTGTCTCGCATGGATCTGAGGATTCTGGGCAGTTTCTGTATTTTGGTCATAACTCTCAATATACTCATCCGTTTTTGATGATATTTAGGTCGTTGGAAAGAACAGAGAAAGGGGAACAACTTTCATGTTGAGAGTTTTTCGAGTTTCAGAAAGGAAGATGGTCATAATTTCGGTGTAAGTTCGGTCAGTTTAGGACATCCATAATCATTTTCATGAAAAATGAACAAAAGTTCATCCCTCCACATGAACATAGGTTCGGCCTAGGAATGAAACAATCTCTTGGATTATGATAGCAAGAATGATTATAAGCATATAGAAATTGGTTTCACTATTTTAGGAGTTTTCTATGATTTATGGTGATTTTTCAAAGTTCTAGATCTAAGACTTAAATCATGCATGAACTAGATGATCAAAGCTTTGAAATGAAAATCTTTATGAAGAACATGCTATTAAATGATGATAAGGAGTAAGAATCACCTCTTAGAAATGAAAACAAGTGAAGGAATCACCAACTTCCTTTGAAAACTCAAGCTTTTGGAGTAAGAAAAAAATGGAGTTTTTGAGAGTTTGGAGAGGATGAAGAAGAGTGTGGAAGAATGGAGAAGCTCCTAGCTTCTTCAAGAGCTTATGGCAGCCAAGGAAAGGCTTGGGCCTTGTGCCATTTGGGCTTGATGAAAATGGGCTTGAATTCAATTGTTTTGGCCCACCAAAATGCTTAAGGCATAAACATAATCTAGGAAACTTATATGATTTCAATTGGTTTCATGAAATTTAATCCATGGACAAAGAATTTGGGACTCAAGGCCGCAGCCCTCTAATGGGTTTGGAGCAAATATTCTGGCCCAATTCACTTAGAAAAGCATAGAAACTAACTTAGGGTCCAAAGTGCAATTAAGAGAAAGTTCAAGGACTTAAGTGCAAAATCCTTCAAATTCTAATCCTAACCTTGTAGAATCTTCTAGACTCAAAAGTGTGACTCATCCATATGAATCATCTCAAAATTCTAGGATATCTGCTCTTGGAAACTCCGTCGTTCGCTCCGTCGTTTACCCGATTGAAGATTCTGCCCGAATAAAATATTATTATTTCAGAGCTCATGCAATTTTTTCGAAACGTGGAAAAAGGACCGGGGCAAAATATAAAACCTAATGGTTTCATTCGCAGATAAAAATTAGGTCTTCTGAGCAGTATAATTATACTGTCAGTGAAATTAGCAGACCGGGCTCCGTCTGACTTTTCGACCCAAAATTTAATCATAAGTTCCTTCACTCAATTGAAGCTGAGTGGTGAACTCCGTTTAATTAAAATAATTTTCTAACGTTCCAATAAACATATTAACATAAATTCACTCATTATCGAAAAAGGAAAACATCGGAAAATCGGGGTGTTACAGTGGACCTTCCGAGGAGACCAAGATACCCCTATTGGAGTTGAGTTCATAGGGGGAGGCACCGTTATTGGTCATGGCGAGTGGAAATGTTACCAGGACAAACCAACTGACATTCTCTGGGCGACGGATAGGCCCGAGAGAGATAGAGAATGTCCGGGGGATTAATATCCCTAGTGCGAGAGATCGGCAGACATGCATAGGAGTGTGACTCCTTAGAAGGTTGATCCTAGTTGAATAATCGAGGTTGACTGTGATGGTATGATTCGGGAGATGTTTGCTGTGTGTATTGACTATTGTTTGATAGTATGCTTAACTATGTTTTCTTATCCTTGTTTTATGGTAGTGTTGAGATTTTTATCTCCCTTCTTCTTTTCTTCCTCTTTCTATATATGTATCGGTTCGTCAGATGAGCAGAAGCCGTACGCCGATGGCAATAGGGCCAGAGTAGCGTCAGATGCACTACCTGCAGATGATTCCGCCGAGGGTCCAGAACTTGGGGGACATTGAGATAGTATATCATGACAACTGTGGGTGGCAGGTCGACCACTCACAGTTCTTCATGTGTTACGTCGGCCCGGTCAGCATCTATGTCCGTCTTGGAGGAGGACTTGGCTTCACTATGCTTGGTTCTTACCGGATCTCCCAGTGACAACCTTTCTCAGAGCTTTGGATTCCACTCCGCTGCCAGGAGCTTGCAGAGGATATGTGGAACCCGATAGACCATTCCTACGCTCGTAGCGGGGTTGGTGTGTTGCAGAGAGGGCGTGGAGGAAGGAGCGTGCAGACGATGTATCACAGTCGTCGCAGGAGGGTTATGATTAGTAGTGATGAGTCTGTTGGGAACAGAGTTTACAGGCATCGTTATAGTGAGGGTGAGGGTAGTTACAGACTCTTATATCGTCTGTAATATGGTTTGCCGGTAGCGTGTGCTAGGGAAAGCCTCTGTGAGCATAGTCTTCTTTTGATCTTTTGATTTTGGATGTATTTTGTGAGAGGCGGGCGGGTAGATGTTGTCTGTTGTAGGTTTCTGAAGCTTTTCTCTGTGACTAGTTTACTGTTATCTGTCTTTTTACCGGTTTGTATAGGTAGTAGGGTTACAGTCCCTGTGTTGGGATTGACAGTACTATGGAGACACGATGTATATATTATGTATATATATGCTGTTTTATCTTCTTTCCGCTGTGTATGTTTTAAGTTTTGTTTTTCACGTTTCCGCAAACCTTAGAATATTCTCTCTTGTATATCCATGCCAACGCTACTTAAAGGTTTAAGGTCTAGTTAATTATGATTGTTCTTTAATGGGACATAGAGGGCGTCTCATTTGGTGTATTAGAGCAGTTCGGTTCTAAACCGGACTGTGGGATTAGGTCTGATTAGGTGGAGAGTATGACCCAGAAGCAGCCGAGAAATGACTACAAGAAGTAGAGAAAGTCTTTGTCGCGATGCGCTGCCATGAGGAACGGAAGGTAACGTATGTTGCTTTAATGTTTGGTAGGAGCAGCTGAAGCTTGGTGGTGGAATAAGAAGAGGTTGGTTGAGGCCGAGGAACAAGTGATAACCTGGGATTTGTTTCGGGAGTGCTTTCTGGAGAAGTATTTCCCTAAAAGTGTCAGAAATGAAAAAGAGAAGGATTTCATGAGCCTGAAGCAAGGCAACATGTCTGTTGGGGAGTACGCCATCGGATTTGAGGATCTGTTGAAGTTTTCTCAGTACTACCAGATTCATCCAGATGAAGAGTAGGTATGTAGAATGTTCGAGGATGGGCTGAGTCCTGAACTAAAAAGGGCTATGCTACCTCAAGAGCTAAATCAATTTCCAGCTTTGGTGGAGAAATGCACTACTCTAGAGAGTCATGACAGGGCTAAGTTAGTTTAGCCCCAGCAAGGAAGCGGTGGACCAGTTAGAGGAGCTTTCAACCAGAGAGGCAGAGATGGAAGGTTTCAACAAAGGGCGAGGCCTTATAGTCGCCCCAATCAGCAAGCTGTTGGTACAAGTGGTGGAAGTTCTAAACCTGATGCGAGTTTCCTGACATTCTTCAAGTGTGGAGGACCACATCTAATAAAGAATTGTCCTCAGTTCCAGAATACGATCTGTTTCCAGTGTGGACATACCAGTCATATTGCCTGTTTCTGTACTCAGGGCAATGTAGAGAGGACTCAAACTCCACAGCAAGGTGGAAAAGCTCAGGGAGTTGGAATAAGGGCTCAGTCTGGAAACCAGAAAGGAGGCAGACCTCAAGCCAGTGAAGAGTGTTTACCATGAGAGGATCGAAATCCATTCGAGATCCTAATTTGATACAGGGTAAGTACCTTATTTTCGGTAAGCTCTTATCTATGTTGTTTGATTCGGGGGCTACGCATTCGTTTATTTCCTTAGAGTGCACGGATCATTTGCAACTACCTGTCTCATCTTTATCGTATGATCTGAATGTGTCTACCCCTATGGGAGATACATTGACAACCCTATTAGTTTGCAGTAATTGCCCTATTGTTCTAGAGAATTAAACTTTTTTTGTAGACCTTGTCTGTCTGCCTATGCAGCAGATTGATGTGATTTTGGGCATGAACTGGCTTTCGCTAACCATGTAGTATTTGATTGTTCTAAAAAGACCCTTCATTTTTTCGAGCAATCTAGATTATTGCCAATCAATGATAGTAGATTGGATGAAGGACGACCGAAAGATTATGTGGTGTTGTTTTCCTTGGAAGCCAAGAAGTCTCCAAAAGCAGAAGTGTGGCCTATCGTATGCGAGTTTCATGAAGTTTTCCCAGATGATGTGCCAGGGCTACCACCGAAGAGAGAAATAGAGTTTACGATAGACCTCATACCAGGGACGCGACCGATATCAATAGCACCTTATCAAATGTCCCCGACAGAGTTAGCAGAGCTTAAGAAACAACTAGATGACATGTTAAAGAAGGAGTTTATCTGGCCAAGTGTTTCGCCATGGGGAGAGCAGGTGTTGTTCATGAGGAAGAAGGATGGAAGTTCAAGGTTGTGTGTGGATTACCGACAACTGAATAAGGTAACAATCAAGAACAAATACCCTTTGCTGAGGATTGATGACCTGATAGATCAGTTGCGGGGAGTAACTGTGTTTTCAGAGATAGATATGAGGACCGGATACCATTATATCATAGTAAAGGAAGATGCTATACCGAAAACTGCTTTCAGAAGTCGGTATAGTCATTACGAGTATCTGATTATGCCATTTGGCCTGACTAATGCTCCAGTCGTGTTCATGGACTACATGAATCGGGTCTTCAGACCATACTTGGACAAGATTGTCGTTGTGTTCATCGACGACATTCTAATCTACTCCTCGAGTAGAGAAGAACATGTAGAGCATCTTTGTGTTGTACTTCAAGTGTTAAGGGACAGACAACTCTATGCCAAGTTGTCGAAGTATGAATTTTGGTTAGACGAAGTACAATTCTTGGGCATGTGATAAACAAAGATGGGATAGCTATGGATCCTGCTAAAGTTGAAGCAGTGGTGAATTGGGAAAGGCCTAAGACAGTGGGTGAAGTCAGGAGTTTTCTTGGATTGGCAGGTTACTACAGACGATTAATTGAAGGATTCTCGAAGATTGTATTGTCGATGATGCAGTTAACAAGAAAAGGAAAAGCATTTGAATGGAATGATGAGTGTGAGGCTAGTTTTCAGGAGTTGAAAAGGAGGCTTACAACATCTCCAGTGCTAGTCTTGCTAGATCCGTTAGCAGCGTTTGATGTGTACTGCGATGCGTCACATCAAGGCCTGGGTTGCATTCTCATACAAAATGGAAAAGTAGTGGCGTATGCCTCTAGGAAGTTGAGAGTACATAAAAGGAACTACCTAACCCATGACCTAGAGTTGGCGGCGATAGTTTTTGCATTGAAGATATGGAGACACTATCTGTATGGCGCTCAGTTTACGGTGTTCAGTGATCACAAGAGTCTAAAGTATTTGTTCGATCAGAAAGAGTTGAGCATGAGACAGAGGAGATGGATGGAGTTCATAAAGGATTATGAGTTTGATCTCCAGTACCATCTTTGGAAAGTAAATGTCGTAGCAGATGTGTTAAGTCGGAAATCTTTGCAAGTGTCTGCTATGATGATCAAGGAGTTAGAACTGATCGAGCAATTCAGAGACCTTAATCTTGGGATAACGGAATTGTCCCAGAACAAGATAAGTTTGGGAATGGTCACTATTACTAGTGGATTCCTAGACTTAGTTTGGAAGAAGCAAGTGAAAGACCAGTATCTCCAAAAGATGAATTAGAAGATAGAAGCAGGAGAGTCTATGGAGTTTAAGCGAGGTACTGATGGAATCTTGACGTTTGGTGATAGGATCTGTGTGCTAGAGGACAAAGAAGTTAAGAATCTGACCTTGGAAGAAGCTGTTGAGACCTCATAAGTCTAAAACACATTCAATATGTAGATTCTCTAAGTTTTGATGATTCCAAATAGATTAAGTATGGTAATATTTAACCATATGAAAACACTGACATATCTGATAAGTGTGCAGGAAATAGACTTAAGGTCACTCGTCTATTTTTGACCCGTCTACTTTTTAGTAGAAGCTCACTTTTTAGACTTGTCTAAAAACCACTCGTCTAAAATTCAGTCAAAGATCAAGTCAATGCTCAGTCAATATCTAAGTTTACCTGATGACGTGGCAAGAAGCATTTGTCTAGAAATGACTCAGTTAATCACCCGTCTAGTTTTTGGAATGCACTAGCACCCATCTAAGTTTTGTACTGCATAAGCACTCGTCTAAATTTTGGATTGACTTTCACCCGTCTAAATTTTTATTACTGATACCTAGTCAATATGTCAGAAATAAAGTCCATGTTACCTTAATCAAATTAGATGCCTTCCTTAAGGATCTCGAAGACCTCTGGACAATAGCTCAAAGGACAAAGAATAAAGAACGTTGTTTCAAGGTTTTAAGGAATAAACACGCAATCTCTATACCACAGTAGTAAATTTTTAGCTGTTTTAGTACAAAGTAAAAGTGCTTTCTGGAAAGTGAGCTGATTGTTGCACTGAAAGAGGAAAGCTCTCTGCTACAAGTACAAGAAGCCTACTGCTGCATACTCTGAAACAACAGCTGTTCAGTTTAAAGTGTACTCTTGGATATCCTTGTCAAAGCTCAACGTTCCCAAGCATTTAATGTTTATACAAAATGACTCTTTGGCATTAATGGTGAAGCTCAAATCAGAAGAACACACTTTCTGAAGCTGTGACTAAACGAATCTTTTGATTGAAGTCTTTAAATAGATCAAACAATGAAGATGAAGACAAGAAGTTGAATATCATTAAGAACTCTGCGCAGAAGCATTTACCCTCTTCATTAACTTCTTCATTCTTTCATTGAATACACCTTCAGTCATTTGATATTAATTCGCAGTCTTTCATACTTCATATTTATTCCACTCCTTGAGTGTGATATGAAAGATTTGCAAGTTGTATTAATTACACAAAAACCTTTTCATTCCTTACTATGTTGAGCCTGAAGAGGCTAGGTGAGAAAAGAATACTTGTTTGAGTGTTGAGCCTGAAGAGGCTAGGTGTGCAAAGAATACTTGTACTGTAATTTACTCAGTTATAGTGGAAACTTGGTGCTGCCAAGAAATTGGACGTAGCCCTGTGGATTTTGGGGTGAACCAGTATAAATTTCATAAGTGATATTTCTCTTACCCTTATCTCTTTAATTTGCTTAAGTATTGATTCTGTTTAAGCTTTTAACTTGGGGAGTTAATATTGTTACTATCAAACTCTGTTTTACCCTTCTCTGTTTGCGTCTGTGTTCTGTCTTGATATTGGACGTTTCACTCGTCTAATTTTCTTATATCTAAGCTTTGCTTGTTGTGCCTGCAAAAATCTTTTTAAAGTAACCGAAAAAGTTGGTAAACACAATTCAACCCCCCTTGTTGTGTTAACTTTGGTTATTTCAGTTGGTATCAGAGCTCAACCTCTAGGTTGAGCACTTAACAGTGTAGAGGAAAAGATGCAGGAGAAACCAGTGCAAGCAAGAACCATGCTGGAGAAGGATCCTCAATGTCGAGACCTCCTTTCTTCAATGGGGAGGACTACATCTACTGGAAAGAAAAGATGAAGTCCACTAATTCTGATCCTTGGGATATCATTGATGAAGGTCCCTATGTTCCTAAAGATGAAAAAGGAGATGAAATTCCTAAAGCAAACATGACCACTGATCAAAGAACAAAATGGCAGTTGAATGCCAAGGCTAGATATGAAATCATGTGTGGTTTAAGCAGAGAAGAATTTGAAAAAGTCTGTGCTTGTGAGTCTGGAAAGGAAATGTGGGATTCACTAGCTGTTGCTCATGAAGGAACTAGCAAGGTCAAAGAAACCAAAGTCAGCATGCTTGTCAGAAAGTATGAGCTGTTCAAAATGGAGGAAGGAGAAACTACTGGCCAAATGTATGGAAGATTTCAAACCATAACCAATGGATTGAAATCTCTGGGAAAAACTTACAAGGGTAAGGAACACATTCAAAAGATTCTCAGAAGTCTTCCAAAACAATGGAGATCACTTGTAACTGCTGTGTCTCAGGCCAAGGAATTAACAACAATGAAGCTTGATGAGCTTCTTGGTACTCTTCAGATTCATGAACAAGAGCTGATTGAAGAGAACAATGGAAAGAAAAACAAATTCATTGCACTCAAAGCTGACAAGAAGTCATCTAAGGAAGCAGGGTCAAAAGTTCTCAAAGTAGATGAATCTTCAGAAGAATCTGAGGAATCAAATGAGGATGACTCTGATGATGAAGATGATGAATTCTATCTTTTCACCAGAAAAATGAAAAAGCTATAGAAGAAAAGAAACTTCAGAAAAGACAAACCCTTCAAGCGCTTCAACAAAGAGGAACACAACAAAGATGGTGGATCTAATGATAGAAATGTCATTGTGTGCTATGAATGCAAAAAGCCTGGTCACATCAAGGCAGAATGTCCTCAACTTAAAAAGCAACCTTCCAAGAAATTCTTCAACAAAAAGAAGAAAGGAATGATGGCCACTTGGGAAGATCTTGATGAAAGCTCCACTGAAAGTGAAGGAGAGGAGCTTGAAGCAAATCTCTGTCTTATGGCAGATACTGATTCAGAATCAGAAACTGAGGTACATTCTGAACTTAAGAAATTGAATGATGCCTATGATGAACTATTATAGGAATCCAACTATATATCTAAAGCTTTCAAATCCCTCAAGAGACAGTATGCTAAACTCTCAAATGAGTATACACAGAAATCTCAAGAGTGTGAGAAGTTAGCTGAAGAGAATAGTAGGCTTAAGACTGAGAAGTCTAAAGCTAAGATCTCAATTGAAACTCTACCCTCCGAAGAAGTGACTAAACTTCAACAGAAAGTAGAAGAGCACACCTCAGATCTTGCCAAATTTGTTAATGGTAGAGATAATCTGACTAAACTCTTAGGAAGTCAGAGGCACTCCCTTCACAAAGAAGGTATAGGTTATTCCAATCAAGAACATCATAAAGGATCAACAAAGTTCTCAAATATAATTGTTAAATCTGTGTCAGATAGTTCAAATAAACCTATATGTTCCTACTGTGGAAAAGCTGGACATATCATGTCCAAGTGTATTCACAAAAAGAGAAGGAAGTCTCCATAGACTCCTCATACTAACAAAAAAGGACCCAAGAAAATATGGGTACCTAAGTCCATGATCATTCCTGTTGCAGATATACTTAACAGGACAAAGCAAACACCTATCATGGTACCTGGACAGTGGATGCTCGCGACACATGACAGGAGAAAGGTGGACATGTAACTTTTGGTGGCAACCAGAAAGGAAAAGTTGTTGGTGTAGGTAAAATTGGTGGTAAACCTCCCTTGCCTATTATCCGTGATGTTTTATATGTAAAAGGGTTAAAACATAATCTGCTTAGCATAAGTCAATTATGTGACAGTGGATTTTTTGTATTTTTTTCTAAGGATGCATGTATAATCAATGATAGTAGTGGAAAGACCCTCTTTTTTGCCAAAAGGCAAAACAATCTATATAAGATTGACCTGTTTGAACTTTCAGATCAAAGTGTAACATGCTTTATGTCTAAAGAGAATGAAAAGTAGCCGTGGCATAAGAAACTAGGACATGTTAGTATGAAACAGATTTCTAAATTGAAAAAGCATAACCTTGTGAAATGAATGCTTGATATTTTCTTTAAGAAAGATATCTTGTGTGATGCATGTTAGAGAGGTAAACTGTAACACCCCGCTTTTCGTTAAGTGCTTTCCTTAAGCTTGTTTGTTAAGTTGGAACTGTTGGCTAAGGGCTTAGTGGGATTTCTGGCTTAAAAGTCCCTTTCTGGTACATGAGCATGCCCGTGCTCATTAGCCAGCACGCTCATACTTAAAGTCAGAAGCGTGTTTCTGATCTTAAGTTGAGCATGCTCCTGCTCAACAGCGAGCACGCCCGTGCTCAATATGCTGACTGCATCTCGGTGACGCTAAGTTGAGCACGACCGTGCCCATGGGTGAGCACGACCGTGCTCAGGTCCAGGCTATATATTTTTGGCACAGAACCCGAGGGTTAACGTGAAACCCTATTTTGCTATTTGTAGCAGCCACTGTTGTGGCCTGGAGTGCCTTCTTCCCTACTTCCTCTTCATCCCTTGCTATAGTGGGGTTTTAGAAGTAGTTTGGGGAGCTAGTCTGGTCTGTAGCAATCTATAGGTAATGGTTCATCTTCCCTTTTTGGTTTCCCTTTTCAATTTTGGTTGGGAAACTAATTGGGTTGTATTTCTGTTGTCTAAGGCTTGTTTGAGGTTGAGCCGCTTTAAGAGGATGAACCAGTTTGTTGTTTGGTGTTTTGGGAGAGCTACCTTCAATCTAGGTATGGGGAGAAGGGTAGTGTTTACATAGGCTTGGAGGCTAGTGTAAAGTAAAGGGGTTCCCATAACCCCATTGTTATTTTGTATAATTTGTTATGTTATAATGATTGTTATGATAAACATGCTCATGGCTGTCTAGATGAATTATTTCATATGTTTATGATATAATTGTTATGTTCTTGTTGGTTGTTAAATGAGCATGATATATATATATATATGTTGATGATTCGTTGGTTGAATGGTTGATGCCATAAAATGATTGTTATGTTGTTGATGACGTTTGGTTAAAAGATTAATTGGTTAATTAGGTTTATGAATAACGTGATAAGTTAATGGATAAAAGATCCTAAAAATTTAGTTAAGACTTAGGTGTTAGTTTCTGCCCAGAACAGCACTGTCGCGCGATGAGCACGACCGTGCTGAACAGGGAGCACGACCGTGCTCCCAGTTTGAATTCTGGAAAATGGTCGTGCAATAAGCACGGCCATGCAGGACAAAGAGCACGACCGTGCTGCTGAGCACGACCATGCCCAATAGGAAGCACGACCGTGCTTCACTTATGTGACAGCACGACCGTGCTTCACTTATGTGACAGCTCGACTATGCAGGGGACAAGCACGCCCGTGCTCCCCTAACAGACAGAGAAGGAATTAAAGGACTTAAAGGGGGTTTTAACCCACCCTTCCCCAATGTTGATGAGTTGATGTAGCTAATCAAAGATAAAGGTTAGACAACTTGGTTAATGGTTACCAAAGATAATTAAGATGATGAGATGGTGTGGTGTTGAGTTTGATAAGCCGGTATCCGTTGGGTTACCGCAAGATAATGAGTTGTGCCTTGTTGTTTTTTGGACAAGGAAGCCTTGACCCCGTGGTTTGGGTCTAAGGTGTTGTTGATGTTGTACCTTGGCAGCCGAGAGTTTGCTCCAAGGGGGCTTTGACTCGGTTGGGTTTAAGATGTTGCGGTAGATTCCTGTGCGGTCGATTCCGCTGGTTAAAGTTTTTGCTGTCGATTCTGCTGATGTCTTCGGTTGATTCCGTTGAAGTGAAGGAGGTGACATTTGTCCATTGTTTTTGTTTGCTCATGCATCATTGGAGATGTTGTTGTTGAGGGATGTTCGACATAGGGGAGGTCGTCCTAGAGTACGAAGATCTGGCCATCCACGGTTGGAGTAGATTCTCCTTGCGCCCCCGTGATGAGGTATTCGTTGGTTTGATGCGTTGGCTATCCAAGGAGTAGATTCTCAGGCGTTGAGTCGATTCTCAATGTGGGTATTTAACTCCGAAGTCGTCCATCCCGAGTTTAGTGGATCCACATGCATTGTTGGTTTAACGGCATAGGACTGTATTGCACTACATAGCATGCTTGATGTTGATGATATTGATGTATGTTTATACATGTTGTTGATGTATACTTATGTTGGTGCCATGCTTGTATGTTTTACTTTACTTCCTACCTCCTTGCTATTATGTTTACATGATTCTTACTCCCCATTATTTGTTTGTTTGTTTGGCCTGATTGGTACCTTGCAGAGGATGACGAGCAGCCCGGAGAGGAGTGACTCTGAGGAGCCGCCACTCATAGTTAGGGCTTGTTCTTATGTTCAGTTAGTTTGTTAATCTTCAGTTATAATTCCGTGGATTTTATTCCGGAACGGTTATACCAGCTCTGTATGTGACATCGGGGTTGGGATAGGCTTATTTCCTTGATATGTTTAATCATTTTAAACTTGTTTTATTTTCCGCGTTGTGAACTCGTTCATGTGGTTCATGTGGGACTTTTCTAGCCATGGACAAAGGTTTTAATTATTTAGTAAAATGCATGTTTTTATTTTTAATTGTTTTTATATTATATGCCTTATAACATGCGGGGTAGAAGGGTGTCACATTTAGTGGTATCAGAGCAGTTCGGCCCTGTCCGGACGTGCTATGAGTCTGTTGTGAGTCTGTTGTGTGCTCTTGTTTGAATTGTCTATACTCGTTATAGACAATGATGCTTTAAGTTAGTTGCCTATCGCTTTTACCCGCTTAAGTTTCTATATTAAGAGTTGTTTTGGGTATGTACAGGAACTAATGGCCGGTAGAGGACACAACGATCAGGCGATTGCGGATGAATTGACACTTCTGGCCAATGCTATTGGACAGGTCAACAATAACAACAATGGTGGGCCAGCTGAGTTTCAAGGATCGAACAAGTTCCAGAGGAACAACCCTCCATCGTTCAAGGGAGCGTATGATCCGGAAGGAGCTTTACTGTGGTTGAGAGAAACCGAGAAGATCTTCAAGGCTATGGATTGTAACGATCAGAAGAAGCTCATCTTTGCTACCTTCATGTTGACCGAGGAGGCTGAGCATTGGTGGGACAACTGTAGGCAGAGGATGCAGACTGAGGGCACAACGGTCACATGGGCTGTGTTCAGACAGAGGTTTCTGGAGAAGTACTTCCCAGCAGATATCAAGGACAAGAAAGAGATGGAGTTCTTATCCTTGAGGCAGGGATCGTTGTTAGTTGGCGAGTATGCAGCCAAGTTTGAGGAGCTGGCGAGGTACTACACTCCTTATCAGCATGAGACAGATGATCGCTCCAAGTGCGCGAAGTTTGAAGCTGGACTTCGACCAGAGATTAAGCAAGCCATCAGCTACTAGGAGATCAGAGTTTTTTCGATTCTGGTCAACAAATGCCAGATTTATGAGGATGCTAGTCAGTTCAGAGTTACAAGGGATCGGATAGTTAGAGTGGCAAGAAGACTGATCAGAGAGACAAGGGCAAGCTGCGGTATGCTCTGATCGGCAAGGACTTCAAATAGAGCAGCAAGAAGCCATAGTTTCAGCAGGATAGATTCAACGGCGGTTTCTCTAATGCCCTCAGGGCTATGAGGTGTGGTAAGTGCGGAGCACAGGATCATTACTCACCCCAGTGCAAGGAATCAGCTGTGATTTGCTTCAGGTGTGGCAAGTCAGGTCATATCAGCTGCGAGTGGGAAGGAGCCAAGGACGAGTCTCCCAGTGCTAGCAAGAATCACAAGTCCCAGGCCAATAGACTGAAGACCACTGGAAGAGTCTTTACTCTTAGTGGAGCCGAAGCCTCCGAGTCTAATGACTTGATCCAAGGTACATGTTTTATTGACAGAACTCAGTTGACTGTGTTGTATGATTGGGGTGCTACTCACTCGTTTATATCGTATGATAGGGTTAAGAGTCTTAAGTTGCCTGTTACCTTTCTTGAGTTTGATTTGCTTGTGTCTACACCCACAAATAAACCTGTTTCCACTTCTTAAGCATGCAAGAACTGTCATATAGTCATAAATGATAAAAATTTTGTTGCCGATCTTGTATGCTTGCCTCTAAAAGACCTTGATATTATTCTTGGCATGGACTGGTTATCTTCCAACCATGTCCTTTTGAACTGTTTTGACAAGACCCTGATTTTTGGAACTCCAACAGAGTCTAAGAATCAGGACCTTCTCTCTGCCAGCCAAGTTCAAGCTTTGATGAAAGACGAAGCCCAGGTATACATGATGTTAGCTTCCCTGGAAGTAGAGAGCAGACCTCCTGATGTCGCCAGTTTGCCTGTTCTACGGGAGTTTCCTGAGGTGTTTCCGGGGGATGTTTATAACATAACCCCAGAGAGAGATGTTGAGTTTACCATAGACTTAGTGCCTGGCACCGGACCAATCTCCATAGAACCCTATAGAATGTCTCCTCTGGAGCTAGCTAATTTGAAGGAACAGTTGGAGGACCTGATGAAAAAGCAGTTCATTAGGCCCAGTGTGTCTCCGTGGGAGCACCTGTGTTGTTGGTGAAGAAAAAAGATGGTAGTATGAGGTTGTGTGTCGACTATCGATAGCTCAACAAGGTGACCATAAATAATCGGTATCCCCTCCCTAGGATTGATGATCTTATGGACCAGTTGATGGGCGCTTGCATCTTTTCAAAGATAGATTTGAGGTCAGGGTACCATCAGATTCGAGTTAAGTCTAAGGACATCCCGAAGACAACGTTTAGAACGCGATATGGTCACTATGAGTACTTCGTTATGCCCATTGGTGTGACCAATGCTGCTGTGGTCTTCATGGACTACATGAACAAGACCTTTCACCCTTACTTGGATAAGTTTGTGGTGATGTTTATAGATGACATCTTAGTGTACTCCAAGAGTAAGAAGGAACATGAGGGACACCTGAGGGTTGTCTTGCAGACCCTTAAGGAAAAGCAGTTGTACGCTAAGTTGTCTAGGTGTGAGTTCTGGTTAGAGGAAGTGAGCTTCTTAGGACATGTCATCTCTAAGGGTGGCATAGCAGTGGACCCAGCTAAAGTAGAGACGGTGCTCCAGTGGGAAGTGCCAAAGTCCATAACCGAGATTAGGAGTTTCTTGGGGTTAGCCGGGTATTATAGGCGGTTCATAGAAGGTTTCTCTAAGATAGCTTTACCCTTAACCCGTCTTACCAAGAAAGGTCAGTTGTTTGTGTGGGACTCTAAGTATGAAGAGAGTTTCCAAACCCTTAAGGATAGGTTGACATCAGCACCAGTGCTAGTTTTGCCAGATCCTAGTGAACCCTTCGTAGTTTACTGCGATGCTTCTAAGCAAGGGTTAGGTGGTGTGTTGATGCAGAATGGTAAGGTAGTTGCTTATGCTTCTAGGCAGTTGAAAACCCATGAGAAAAACTACCCTACCCATGACCTAGAGCTAGGAGCTGTAGTATTTACCTTAAAGATCTGGAGGCATTACCTGTATGGAGCGAGATTTGAGGTTTTTAGTGATCATAAGAGTTTGAGGTATCTCTTTGATCAAAAGGAGTTGAATATGAGGCAACGTAGGTGGATGGAATTCCTAAAGGATTATGACTTCGAGCTGACCTATCACCCAGGAAAGACCAATGTGGTGGCCGATGCCTTGAGTAGGAAAACCTTACACATCTCCGCTTTGATGGTTAGGGAGATGGATTTGATAAAGGAATTTAGAGACTGTAGTCTAGCTTGTGAGTTTACTCCTAAGAGTATTAGGCTTGGTACCTTGAAGGTTACTAACAGCTTGATGGATCAGATTAGAGAAAGTCAGAAGTTAGATAAGTTTCTCTTAGACCAGCGAGAGTTGCTTGCTCAGGGTAGAGACCTTAGTTTCAAGGATGGCAGTGATGGTGTCTTGAGGTTTAATGATAGAGTTTGCGTACCAGACGTTCCTGAGCTTAGGAAGTTGATCCTTGAAGAAGGACATAGGATTGGACTGAGTGTGCACCCAGGTGCCACTAAGATGTATCAGGACCTTAAGATGACGTTCTGGCCTAGGATGAAGAAAGATGTGGCTGAATTTGTCTATGCCTGTTTAGTGTGCCACAAGGCTAAGATAGAATACCAAAAGCCATCAGGTAAGTTGCAACCTTTGAGCATACCAGAATGGAAATGGGATAGTATCTCCATGGATTTTGTGTCTGGACTCCCTAGGACTCCAGCTGGTTGTGAGGCTATATGGGTTGTGGTGGATAGAGTGACTAAGTCTGCTCATTTCATCCCGATGAACATGGAGTATCCTTTAGAGAAGTTAGCAAGGCTGTACATCAAAGAGATAGTTAGGCTTCATGGTGTACCCTCCAGCATAGTTTCAGATAGAGACCCGAGGTTTACCTCCAGGTTTTGGGAGAGTTTGCAAAATGCTTTAGGGACAAAGCTTAGGCTTAGTTCAGCTTATCACCCATAGACTGATGGGCAGTCAGAGCGGACCATCCAGTCCTTAGAGGACTTGTGAAGGGCTTGTGTGTTACAACAGTAGTTTCCATCCCAGCATAGGGATGGCACCTTATGAGGCTCTTTACAGGAAGAGATTTAGAACACCTTTGTGTTGCAGTGAACCTAGTGATAGTGTGGTGCTAGGACCAGAGATAGTCCAGGAAACAACAGAAAAGATCAGGTTGGTTCAGGAAAAGATGAGAGTTGCACATAGTAGGCAAAAGAGCTATCATGATAAAAGGAGGAAGGCGCTCGAATTTCAGGAAGGCAATCATGTATTCTTGAGAGTTACCCCAATGACTGGTGTTGGTAGAGTGATGAAGGCAAGGAAACTTACTCCGAGGTTCATTGGTCCTTACCAAATCCTCAAAAGAGTCGGCAAAGTCGCCTACCAAATAGCTTTGCCACCGTTCTTGTCAAACCTCCACAATGTTTTTCATGTGTCTCAACTCAGAAAGTATATCCATGACCCTAGTCACGTGATAGTGCCCAACGCTATACAGTTGAAAGAGAACTTGACGTTTGAGGTGTTACCCCTTTCAAGTCGAGGATAAGAGGGTGAAGCAGCTAAGAGGTAAGGAGATTCCTTTGGTCAAAGTGGTTTGGAGTGGGGCAACTGAGGAAAGTGCTACTTGGGAGATGGAGAGCAAGATGATGGAGGCGTACCCGCACCTTTTCCCTTGAGGTACGTAGAAATTTTAAGGACGAAATTTTTATAAGGGGGGTGGAATTGTAACACCCCGCTTTTCATTAAGTGCTTTCCTTAAGCTTATTTGTTAAGTTAGAACTGTTGGCTAAGGGCTTAGTGGGATTTCTGGCTTAAAAGTCCCTTTCTGGTACATGAGCACGCCCGTGCTTAAAGTCAGAAGCGTGTTTATGATCTTAAGTTGAGCACGCCCGTGCTCAACAATGAGCTCAACAATGAGCACGCCCGTGCTCAATATGCTGACCGCATCTCGGTGACGCTAAGTTGAGCACGACAGTGCTAGAGGATGAGCAAGACCGTGCTCAGGTCCAGGCTATATATTTTGGGTACAGAATCCGAGGGTTAAAGTGAAATCGTATTTTGCTAGTTACAGCAGCCACTATTGCGGCCTAGAGTGCCTTCTTCCCTACTTCCTCTTCATCCCTTGCTATAGTGGAGTTTTGGGAGCAGTTTGGGGAGCTAGTCTGGTCTGTGGCAATCTATAGGTAATGGTTCATCTTCCCTTTTTGGTTTCCCTTTTCAATTTTGGTTGGGAAACTAATCGGGTTGTATTTCTGTTGTCTAAGGCTTGTTTGAGGTTGAGCCGCTTTAAGAGGAGGAACCAGTTTGTTGTTTGGTGTTTTGGGAGAGCTACCTTCAATCCAGGTATGGGGAGAAGGGTAGTGTTTACATAGGCTTGGGGCTAGTGCAAAGTAAAGGGGTTCCCATAGCCCCGTTGTTATTTTGTATAATTTGTTATGTTATAATGATTGTTATGATAAACATGCTCATGGCTGTCTAGATGTGTTATTTCATATGTTTATGATATAATTGTTATGTTCTTGTTGGTTGTTAAATAAGCATGAGATACATACATACATACATATATATATATATATATATATATATATATATATATGTTTATGATTCGTTGGTTGAATGGTTGATGCCATAAAATGATTGTTATGTTGTTGATGACGTTTGGTTAAAAGATTAATTGGTTAATTAGGTTTAAGAATAACGTGATAAGTTAATGGATAAAAGATCCTAAAAATTTAGTTAAGACTTAGGTGTTAGTTTCTGCCAGAACAGCACTATCGCATGATGAGCACGACCATGCTGAACAAGGAGCACGACCGTGCTCCCAGATTGAATTCTGGAAAATGGTCATGCAATAAGCACAACCGTGCAGGACAAAGAGCACGACCGTGCTGCTGAGTACGACCGTGCCAATAGAAAGCACGATCGTGCTTCACTTATGTTAATGATTACCAAAGATAATTAAGATGATGAGATGGTGAGGTGTTGAGTTTGATAAGCCAGTACCCGTTGGGTTACCGCAAGCTGATGAGTTGTGCCTTGGTGCTTTTTGGCCAAGGAAGCCTTGACCCTGTAGTTTGGGTCTAAGGTGTTGTTGATGTTGTACCTTGGCAGCCGAGAGTTTGCTCCAAGGGGGCCTTGACCCGGTTGAGTTAAGGTGTTGCGGTAGATTCCTGTCCGGTCGATTCCGCTGGTTAAAGGTTTTGCGGTCGATTCCGTTGATGTCTTCGATTGATTCCATTGAAGTGAAGGAGGTGGCGTTTGCCCATTGTTGTTGTTTGTTCATGCATCATTGGAGATGCTGTTGTTGAGGGATGTTCGACATAGGGGAGGTCGTCCTAGAGTACGGTGATTTGGCCATCCACGGTTGGAGTAGATTCTCCTTGTGCCCCTGTGACGAGGCATTCGTTGGTTTGATGCATTGGCTATCCAAGGAGTAGATTCTCCGACGTTGAGTCGCAATGTGGATATTTAACTCTGAAGTCGTCCATCTCGAGTTTAGTGGATCCACATGCATTGTTGGTTTAGCGGAGTAGGACTGCATTGTACTACATAGAATGCTTGATGTTGATGTATATTTATACATGTTGTTGATGTATGCTTACGTTGGTGCCATGCTTGTATGTTTTACTTTACTTCCTACCTCCTTACTATTATGTTTACATGATTCTTACTCCCCATTATTTGTTTGTTTGTTTGGCCTGATTGGCACCTTGTAGAGGATGCCGAGCAGCCCGGAGAGGAGTGACTCTGAGGAGCCGCCACTCATAGTTAGGGCTTGTTCTTATGTTCAGTTAGTTTGTTAGTCTTCAGTTGTAATTTAGTGGATTTTATTTCGGAATGGTTATACTAGCTCTGTATGTGACATCGGGGTTGGGATATGTTTATTTCCTTGATATGTTTAATCGTTTTAAATTTGTTTTATTTTCCGTGTTGTGAACTCGTTCATGTGGGACTTTTCTACCCATGGACAAAGGTTTTAATTGTTTAGTAAAATGCGTGTTTTTATTTTTATTTGTTTTTATATTATATGCCTTATAACATACGGGGTAGAAGGGTGTCACATAAACAAGTAAAATTAAGTTTCAAATCCAAGAAAGAAGTCACCTCCTCTAGACCCTTGCAATTGTTACACATGAATCTGTTTGGACCAGTCAGTGTAGCTAGGCTAGGTGGAAAGAAATATGGTTTTGTCATAGTTGATGACTATTCTAGATTTACATGGGTACTCTTGTTAACCCACAAGGATGAGCCTTATAAGGTGTTTTCAGTATTCAGTAAAAGAGTACAAAATGAGCAGGGTTTTTGTATTTCTGTAGAAGTGACCATGGAGGAGAATTTGAAAATGAGCAGTTCAAACTATTCTGTGAGGAAAATGGTATTTCTCACAATTTCTCTGCACCTAGAACTCCACAGCAAAATGGAGTGGTTGAGAGAAAGAACAAATCTCTTCAAGAGATGGGAAGAACAATGCTTAATAAGAATAATCTTCCTAAGTACTTCTGAGCAGAAGCCATTAACACTACTTGTTATGTGCAAAACAGAATACTGATTAGACCTATTCTAGAAAACCCAACATATCATATTTTCATGCATTTGGTTGTGAATGTTATATTCTTAATACAAAAGATCATCTTGGTAAATTTGACTCTAAAGTAGATAAAGGCATATTTATTGGATATTCTAAAATGTCTAAAGATTTTAGAATTTTTAATTCTAGAACTTCTGTTGCAGAAGAATCAATTCATGTAAAGTTTAATGATAGTTAGAAGACTGATAGGGAACTATCAGATTTAGAGGATGATGTTACAGGTATTGAACTTAATCCTGCAGTGGAAGAATCTTCAGTCAAGTCAAAAGTAGACATGTCTGAAATACAGACAAGTGCTGATAAGTCTGAAACTCAGATTTTGAAGAAAGATTGGAAATTCAAGACCTATCATCCAGAAGAACTTATTATTGGAAGTCCATCTCAAGGAGTTAGAACTAGATCTGCTTTCAATGAAAACAATAACATGGCCTTCATATCAGATTTGGAACCTAAAAAGATTGAAGAAGTCTTGCAAGATGAAATCTGGATTCTAGCCATACAAGAAGAATTAAATCAGTTCAAGAGAAATGATGTTTGGACTCTAGTTTCTAAAGCCAAAGGGAAAACTGTTATTGGAACCAGATGGGTGTTTAGAAATAAACTGGATGAAGATGGAAAAGTGGTAAGAAACAAAGCAAGGCTAGTTGCTCAAGGGTATAATCAACAGGAAGGTATTGATTTCACTGAAACCTTTGCACCTATAGCTAGATTAGAAGTAATTAGAATTCTCATGTCATATGCTGCACAACATGATATAACTCTTTATCAAATGGATGTTAAAAGTGCATTTCTAAATCGAATAATTGAGGAGGAAGTTTATGTCAAGCAATCTCCTGGGTTTGAGGATTCTGAAAATCCTCACCATGTCTATAAGCTTAAGAAAGCTTTGTATGGACTCAAACAAGCTCCTAGAGCTTGGTATGATAGGTTAAGCACATATCTAATGAAAAATAATTTCATCAGAGGAAAAGTAGACACTACACTTTTTCAAGAAATGCTCAAAGAAAGATTTCATAGTAGTACAGATTTATGTTGATGATATTATATTTGGTGCTACTAATGAAAAACTCTGCAAAGAGTTCTCTGAGTTAATGCAGAATGAATTTGAGATGAGCATGATAGGAGAATTGAAGTTCTTCCTTGGTCTTCAAATAAAACAGTCAAGTGATGGAATCTATATCTATCAACAGAAGTATACCAAGGAGCTTCTGAAAAAGTATAAAATGGAAAATTCAAAGCCAATGAATACTCCTATGCATCCAACAGTTATTCTAAACAAGGATGAGGAAGGTAAAAAGGTAGATCAAACTGTCTACCGAGGTATGATTGAATCTCTTTTATACTTAACTGCTAGCAGACCTGATATTCAATTCAGTGTTTGTCTTTGTGCTGGATTTTGTGATGCTGATTTTGCTGGAGATAGAATTGATAGAAAAAGCACCAGTGGAGGATGTCACTTCAATGGAGCAAATATGATCTCCTGGTCAAGCAAAAGGCAAAGTACCATTACTCTATCAACTGCTGAAGCTGAATATATATCAGCAGCTAGTTGTTGTTCACAACTGCTTTGGGTAAAATATCAACTTGAAGATTATTCAATGTTTGAGAATAATATACCTGTTTGGTGCGATAATACTAATGCTATTAATCTATCTAAAAATCCAATACAGCATTCTAGAGCAAAGCATATAGAGATAAAGCATCATTTTATTAGAGACTATGTTCAAAAAGGTGTTTTTGAAATTAAGTTTGTAAACACTAATTATCAGTGGGCAGACATGTTTACTAAACCTCTAAGTGAAGATAGATTTGTTTTTATTAGAAGGAATCTTAATATGCATAATGTGTCTGAATAAGTGTTTGCTGATATGTCTGAAAATTTACTTGTCTATATTCTATATTTACTTGATTTGTCTGTTTTCTCTATGCTTCACTCGTCTACTTTAGCCAAGCATCTAAATGACGTGGCTAAAAGCACTCAGTGCTAAACCCTGACTGAGACACATGTACATTGCATTTTCCCTCCTTTTCTTAAAAACATTTCATTATTTTAACATCTGTCTTTTCAAATTGATTGATTGCTATTTATGGCAACACTCTCTCTCCTTGTTCCCAACGCAAAAAGCACTCAAGTGTTTTTAACAAAAGCAACCCGTGTCGTTTCAAAATCTACCCACTCAAAATTTCTTGCTCACAATCTCTCTCTAAATTCTCTTCATCTTCATTCTCTCGAAACCGTTCCTTTCCAAACCCTAATCTTCACCTCTTAGAATCAATGGCACCCAAGAGTCTTCTTGAAACTTTGGCTGAGAAAACCAAGCTATCAATTGCTGAACTGAAAAAGGTGCACCCTGGAAGGGTCCTTAACTTTGACAAACTCAGAACAAAGGGTTTAGATGTTCTTCCTGAACTTAACCATGCTGGATGGTTACTCTTCTTTCAACTACAATAGCGCGTCTTCCCTGCTCTTGTTAGGGATTTCTGGACCATGGCAATGATCACCAAGGACAATACAATCTCCATGATTTCTGGAGACGTTGGTGAGGACCACATCTTCATAACTCATGAGTTACTCGCTGAAGTAACAAAATGCCAAGAGAAGGTGCTGGGTATTATAAAGAGTGGATGAAGGATCAAGGAGAAGCGAATGTGAATCTAATACTTTATGGAGATGCAGGACCTGGAAACAGAGACTCTAAATATTTGTCTCCTAAGGCAAGATTTCTTCATGTTCTTCTTATAAACTGTGTCATGCCTAGGACTGGGTCTAGAAATCATGTCTGTAAATTAGAGAAGTTTGCTCTCTTTCATCTAGTCCAAAAGATTAGGATATATATTACAGACTTGATTTTAATTCACATGGAAAAAGCTGTCAAGGGAAAGGATATGGATTATCCTTTTGGAATGATTATGACAAGAATTTTTAGGGCATGCAAGTTGGATTTAAGAAATGCTGTCTCTGCTGATCTCTGTACTGAGATCACTACAAAAACTGTCTCTGATGAAGGTTACTTTGACTCCTACTTTTGAGCAAAATGCTGAAGCATCTGCTCAAATGGAAGAATCTCTCTCCATCCCTGCTGTTAAACCTAAACCCTTTGTGGAACCAGTTGAAGAAGATAGGGCACAACTTCAGAGGAAGAAGAGGAAAGTCAATCAGTCAACTGCTGAAACTTCTGTGTCTCAAGATCCTACTCAGGTTGTTGAACCTATTACTGAATCTGTTTTAGTTGCTGAATCTGCTGAGCAAGCTGCTGCATTTGTTCCTAATGCACCGAGTATAACTAAAGTATTCAACAGGAAGAGAGCTGTACAAACTGAGGGGCAGTCTTAACCAGAAGAGACTGTGATCCCTAAGAAAAAGAGGACCACTGTAACAAAAAGGAAGCTTGTCTTACCTTCCACTCCCTCATCATCACCCTCACCTCAGAAGGAATTATCACCTCTACCACAACAAACAAAACCTTTTGACACAACAACTTCCGTTCCACAACTTTCATTACCACTACCTGCTATATCACCACAAAGAGCACCAACACCACCACCACAAAGAACACCATCGCCTCAACCACAACAAAGAATTCCCACTCCACCTACTTCACCAAAAATCCCAACTCCTGCACATACATCACCTATCCATCACACTTCTGAACCCAATCCTACCATCTCAGAAACTCACATGTCTGATACTCATTCACATTCCACACCACAAACATCTCACCATTCTGACATTCTTCAAACTGAGGATGTCAATGATTTTGAGTACTTTGACAATCTCACTCCTCCTCCACCCTCACCTAAATCACCAATCCCTGATCATATCAAAAACCAGTGCCAAGTCCCTCTGAGAGTAGTCTTTCCAGACTTATTCTCTGAAACCAGACACAACCCTATCCCCTTAGTCACTATATCTCCCTATCACCTATCTTCCAGAACCACTCCATTCTCTGTCACAGATGAATCCTGTTACAACTACCTAGATGGCAAAGACTTGGATGTGATTGCCTCACTTGAAGCTGAAAGGCAGATTGTAAAGTTCGAAAGAACACATAAGCCTGTAGGAAAATGGCTGTTCAATCCTCACATCTTCATGAAGCCTTCAACAAGAACCAAAGTGATGCTTGACTCCATGGCTCTGAAAGGAAAGCAGAAGTTAATAAACTTGCCATTGGATCAGAAGTTCTCTCTTATCAAGCTGAATGATAAGAAGTTCAAATTCGGAAAGAGGCTGTTCTCAAAAGGTGGATCCAGTTCTGGTTTAAAGGAAGAAGAAAAGGAAGATATTCCAACCAGAGGTAGCCAAGCCTATGCTCTCTACCCTTTTTCACCTTCCATTTACACAATCCCTCATTTCTTCATGGTTTTCCCTTTCTTTGTGCTAAACTTCCCTGAATTTGCTCCTTTTACTCACATAAATCTCATTAGGAGATCTTATGAGTTTCTTCTTTCTGTAGTGGATTCTCCTCTTAATCATGACAGAATTCATGCATTTCTAGAGGAATTCTATCCAAATAATGACTTTGTAACCACTCTCTCAACCGATATCTTTTTAGACCCTCAGCCTGAGGATGACATTCCTATTGAAGAGTTACCTCCTACCCCTCCTCCTTGTCCACCTCCTCCATCAGCATCTGCAACTACACTAGCCACAACAGATACTACTGCTCGAGTAGTTGCATATGACCCTGCTGCACATTAGAGACTTGATGAAATGGCTTCAAGTTTGCAGACTGTCATCCAAAGACAGGATGAAGCAATTGCCCAACAAACTGCTTTTCAAGCTCAGATGCTAGCTCAGCAGCAAGCAATGCAGAAAATGATGGAAGCTTTCTTCAAAAGCCAAGTAGGCCCTAGTGCTTAGATTTTTAGGACTCAGTTTTTTCATTTCCTTCTTGAGTCATGCAATGTACTAGTCAGTGATGTCTATCACTTGTAACACTTTTGACTCTAGTTATATGAAATGAATTGATCTTTTGGTTTCTTTTTGGCTCTCTATTTTATATGTCTATTTGTTTTTTTTATTGATGCCAAAAGGGGGAGGAAATATAGATAGGAAATATAATGAAATTATAAGCTTATTCATGATTTTATGACTATCTGTATAAAAAGTTGATTTCTACTCTGATATAATATGTGTGAATTCAATATCTGCTCTGATATAGTGTTTTTGCTTTGATACATATTTTTACTTGATGCATAAACTAAGGGGGATCATAAGCATACTCTGATCAATTATATTTATTTGGAAATTTCTCTTTTTACTTTTTGATGTTCAATAAAATCAGAAAAGTTATTTGTCATCATCAAAAAGGGTGAGAATGTTGAGACCTCATAAGTCTAAAACACATTCAATGTGTAGATTCTCTAAGTTTTGATGATTCCAAATAGATTAAGTATGGTAATATTGAACCATATGAAATTACTGACATATCTGATAAGTGTGCAGGAAATAGACTTAAGGTCACTCGTCTATTTTTGACCCGTCTACTTTTTAGTAGAAGCTCAGTTTTTAGACTTGTCTAAAAACCACTCGTCTAAAATTCAGCCAAAGCTCAGTCAATATCTAAGTTTACTTGATGACGTGGCAAGAAGCATTTGTCGAGAAATGACTCAGTGGATCACCCGTCTAGTTTTTGGAATGTGCTAGCACCCGTCTAAGTTTTGTATTGCATAAGCACTCGTTTAAATTTTGGATTGACTTTCACCCATCTAAATTTTCATTACTGATACCAAGTCAGTATGTCAAAAATAAAGTCCAAGTCACCTTATTCAAATTAGATGCCTTCCTTAACGATCTCGAAGACCTCTGGACAATAGCTCAAAGGACAAAGAATAAAGAACATTGTTTCAAGGTTTTAAGGAATAAACATGCAATCCCTGTACCACAGCAGTAACTTTTTAGTTGTTTTCGTACAAAGTAAAAGTGCTTTCTGGAAAGTGAACTGATTGTTGCACTGAAAGACGAAAGCTCTCTGCTACAAGTACAAGAGGCCTGCTGTTGCATACTCTGAAACAACAGCTGTTCAGTTTGAAGTGTACTCTTGGACATCCTTGTCAAAGCTCAACGTTCCCAAGCATTTAATGTTTATACAGAACTACTCTTTGGTATTAATGGTGTCTCAGAAGCTCAAATCAGAAGAACACACTTTCTAAAGCTGTGACTAAACCGATCTTTTGATTGAAGTCTTTAAATAGATCAAACAATGAAGATGAAGACAAGAAGTTGAATATCATTAAGAAAACTGCGCACAAGCATTTACTCTCTTCATTAACTTCTTCATTCTTTCATTGAATACTTCTTCAATCATTTGATATTAATCCGCAGTCTTTCATACTTCATATTTATTCCACTCCTTGAGTGTGATCTGAAAGATTTGCAAGTTGTATTAATTACACAAAAACATTTTCATTCCTTACTGTGTTGAGTCTGAAGAGGCTAGGTGAGAAAAGAATACTTATTTGAGTGTTGAGCCTGATGAGACTAGGTGTACAAAGAATACTTGTACTGTAATTTACTCAGTTATAGTGGAAACTTGGTTCTGCCAAGAAACTGGACGTAGCCCTGTGGATTTTGGGGTGAACCAGTATAAATCTCTTGAGTGATATTTCTCTTACCCTTATCTCTTTAATTTGCTTAAGTATTGATTCCGTTTAAGATTTTAACTTGGGGAGTTAATATTATGAATATTAAACTCTGTTTTACCCTTCTCTGTTTGCTTGTGTGTTCTGTCTTGATATTAGACGTTTCACTCGTCTAATTTTCTTATATCTAAGCTTTGCTTGTTGTGCCTGCTAAAATCTTTTTAAAGTAACCGAAAAAGTTGGTAAACACAATTCAACCCCCCTTCTTGTGTTAACTTTGGTTATTTCAGAAGCACAGAAAGATATATCAGGATCCGAAAAAGATGTTCTAGTGGCCTAGAATAAAGAAATGGCAGAATATGTCCAGTCCTGCTTGGTGTATCAAAAATCAAAGATTGAAAACCAGAAACCAAAAGGATTATTGCAATCTCTAGATATTCCAGAATGGAAGTGGGACAATATTGCAATGGACTTTGTAGTTTGACTAGGACACAAAAGAAGTACGATGCAATCTGGGTGATCATTGATAGATTGACGAAATGTTCTCATTTCTTGCCTATCAATCAGAAGTTTTCCTTGGAAAAGTTAACCCAGTTGTACATCAAGGAAGTTGTGAGGTTGCACGCTGTGCTAGCGAGTATAATTTCGAATAGGGATCCGAGGTTTACATCAAGGTTTTGGCAGAGTTTAAATGATGCATTGGGAACTAAGCTACGTATGAGTTCAGCTTATCATCCTTATAAGGATGGTCAATCGGAAAGGATGATTCAATGCTTGGAAGATCTGTCAAGAGCGTGTGTGTTGGAACACACGGGAAGTTGGGATGAATTTCTTCCCTTGATTGAATTTACATACAATAATAGTTTCCATTCAAGTATTGGCATGGCACCGTACGAAGCACTGTATGGAAGGAAGTGTAGGACACCATTCTGTTGGTATGAAACTGGTGAGAGTCAGTTGATTGGACCGAAGGTGGTACAACGGACGACCGAGCAAGTTAAGAGGATTCAAGAAAAGATGAAAGCGGCAGTAGATGGGCAGAAAAGCTGCAACGATAAGAGGATAAGGCCGTTGGAATTCTAGGAGGGAGACCATGTTTTCATGAGGGTCACTCCAAGAACTGGAATAGGCAGGGCAATAAAATTCAGAAAGCTTACACCTCGTTTCATAGGAGCTTTTCAAATCCTTCGTTGAATTGGTCAAGTAGACTACCAGATAGCCTTACCGCCCAACCTATCCAATGTCTATGACGTCTTTCACGTAACTCAGCTTCGTAAATACCATTCTGATCCATTGCACTTAATATAGCCCGAATCAATCAAGATAAGAGAGAATCTTGAGTACGAGGCTTTATCTGTATAGATTAAGGACTTGAGGATAAAGGAACATGCAGATGATGTATCACAGCTCGTAGCGGGGTTGGTGGTGTGTTGCGGAGAGGACGTGGAGGAAGGAGCGTGCTGACGATGTATCACAACCGTCGCAGGAGAGTTGTGATTAGTAGTGATGAGTCTGTTGGGAATAGAGTTTACAGGCGTCGTTATGGTGACGGTGAACGTAGTTCCAGATGCCCATATCATCTGTTATATGGTTCGTTGGTAGCGTCTGCTAGGGAGAGCCTCTGTGAGCATAGTCTTCTTTTGATCTTTTGATTTTGGATGTATTTTGTGAGAGGAGGCAGGTAGATGCTGTCTGTTTTAGGTTTCTGAAGCTTTTCTCTATGACCAGTTTACTATTATCTGTCTTTTTATCAGTTTGTATAGGTAGTAGGGTTACGGTCCCTTTGTTGGGATTGACAGTACTATGGAGACACGATGTATATATTTTATCTTCTGTTTTATCTGAAGCTTTTTTCTGCTGTTTTATCTTCTTTTCGTTGTGTATGTTTTAAGTTTTGTTTTTCACGTTTCCGCAAACCTTATAATATTCTCGCTTGTATATTTGCGCCAACACTACTTAAACGGTTTAAGGTCTAGTTATTATGATTGTTCTTTAATGGGACGTAGAGGGCGTCTCAGGCATCAGTGTTAAGTAGTGATGTTTGTTGCATTGCATAATTGCCAAGTGGACGGCCATATGAGTGGGAGTCATACGAGGTTAGTCGTATCTAAGTGAAGGTACGAGATACGGAAGGACGGTCTGTGACACTACAAGAAATTAGTTATTTACCAATGGATAATTACCGACGGACACGGGCACCATCGGTAATTAAGAGATTACCGATGGATATTGCCGTCGGTAATGCATAATTTAAAAAAGTTACCAAAATTATCGACGGAAAGCCCATCGGTAAGGTTACCGAGGGCTTTTCCATAGGTAACTTTGTCGGAAAAGCTGGTGGGAATCCAAAAAATTTGGCGCCAGGGCATACCGACAGCCAAATCTGTCGGTAAATGGGACAATAATTACCGGCGGTCGTTCTGTCGGAAAATCAGGGACAAGTAGCGATGGAATAGTCCGTCAGTAATCATATTTTTGAATTACCGATGGCCAAGCCCGTCGGAAACCCTTTAACAACCCTACCCGCAAACCCTTTTCCCCCATCACTTTCCCTTTCCTTTTCTCTCTATATCTCTCTTTTCTCCCTATCTCTGTCACGAGAACCACCGCCGGTACCTACCACTAGCGCCGCCACCCACCACCAGCGCCTTCCACTACTGCCTTTTGTCTCTCCGGCCCTCTTTCTCTTCCACTAGTGGAAATAATGTAATATACGGGAACAATTTACGTCAGTTAACCATATGTTTGATGTTAAAAGGGAGGCGGTGACAGTTTTGTAAATATTAGGCAAAATTACACTTTTGGTCCCTTAAGTTATTTGTTTTGTTCAAATTGTGCCCTTAAGTTTTTTTTTGTGATAAACATGACCCTAAGTTAGGTTCAGGTTTCAAATTGGTCCCATAAGTTTTTTTGTGACAAACTAGACCCTTAAGTTATGTTCGGGTGACAAATTGGTCCCTTAATTTATCAAAGGGACCAATAAATTAGACCCTTAATTTATTATTTTTAATAACTTAAGGGACCAATTTGTCACCCGAACATAACTTAAGGGTCTAGTTTGTCACAAAAAAAACTTAAGGGACCAATTTGAAACCTTAACCTAACTTAAGGGTCTAGTTTGTTACAAAAAAACTTAAGGGACCAATTTGAACAAAACAAATAACTTAAGTGACCAAAAGTGTAATTTTGCCTAAATATTATACCACTTTTAACGTCAGTTATTTATACACCTGACGTTAAAATTTGGTTTTTTACTTCAGTTAAATAAATAACAGACGTAAATAGTCCTATATTCCTATCTGAAACTCATATTCCTACCTTTCTTTCGTTGTCATCTCCCTCATTGTCACTCTTAACGTAGATAACTCCATATATAGTGCTTTTTATTTCTAATCTTAATTAGCTTGATCAATAAACAAATTCATGTGCAAATTAAAATAAATAAACACTTAATATAAAAAAAGTTATATATATAATCAAATCGTATCTCATTGAAGTGATTCATAAATACAATTACATGTTTAAATGATAAAAAATTTCTGCAAGATAGCTCTAAAATATAAAAAAGTTTCTGATTCAACATCAGTTTCTTCTCAGTCCTGTCCTCAGAAACTTCAATGGTTGCATCCCCTTGGTACCACTCAGTTGAAGTCCTTGATGCTCCATTTGAGGCCACAGTCACTTGCTGCCAAATCAGAGGCCAACCAGTGACTGGGTGAAAGGGATGAAATAAGGTGAGGGAATCGCATTATGTGATTTACTCAACCTTATCATCCATGTTATATGATTTACTCAACCTCAGAAGTTGTTTGACCATTAAGACAGAAACCTTTGAGTCTAGGTATAGGAAGAAATAATAAAAATCTCAAATATGGTAGAGCCATATTATGAAGAAATAGAAAACGAAATATAGAGGAACCCACGCGCTCTGTATGCCTTCTTCACTTTGCTCTGTCTCTATTCTTCTCTTTTCATCACTCTCACTCTCACTCTGCCCTAATCGTGAGCTCCTCTCCACCGCCACCACCGCGAGGGCTTCTCCACCATCACCCTGAGGTACACTCTTTCTCTCTCTATCTCTTAACCCTAACTCAGTCTTTCCCGCTCACTCTCTGCCTTGTGATCATTGCGCGCACTAACTCTCCTTGTCCCTCTGAGTCTCAGCAAGCACATCGAACGTTGGCCACCACTCGTGCTCCCCCCCCCACCACCACGGCGAGCACCTATTTCTGGTGAGTTCTTTAGGGCACTAATTTTTTTTTTTTTTGGTTTTGAGTGTATGTTGAAACTGTAGTCTCTGTAGTTGAAAACTGTGAGTTTGAGTTGTTTGGAATGTCTTTATTTCTAGTCGAGGGCTTTGTGTTTTCTCTTATTTTTCTTCTGTTGTCATGACCTATTTCAAAATGGGAAGAAATTTAGAGTTGCTTGTAGCATGTGACATCAATAATTGCTCATTGGAATTCTGTTTTGATAATTTATCTTAATCTGCTTCTTTCTTTTCCGTGTTAAGAAACCTGAAATTGGTGTAAATTTGAGATAATTTTTTACCACCTAGTTTGTATCATGCTCTCTGGATTGATTCATATGGCTGAGTGGTTATAGTACTGGATATAACAATAGTCCTAATATGTGTTGTTGCCTGCTTGATGAGAAGAATGATGTGAGATTACTGTGGAAATAAACCACCTAGCTTGTATCATGCTCTCATCTGTCATTTTTCAAAAACTAGTTTTCAATCTCCCGTATTGTGCTTATATTGGATATATGTTTGTGTATCTACAGAACCTATCTAGCTATGGATCGTAGTTGGATGGTTTGTAAGCACACAAGTGCTGAGTATTTGAAGGGAGTGGGAGAGTTTATAGAATTTGCTCAAAGGAATGTTCCTAATAGTAATGGAATGTTCTATTGTCCTTGTGTCAAGTGTTTGAATACGAGGAAATGTACAGTGAAGGATATACGTACTCATTTGATTTGTGAAGGGATTTGCATGAGTTATACAAGATGGATATGGCATGGTGATGTGTTGTTGAGTACTAAGGCAAGTGTCTCCCAAAGTGAGGATGTTGACGAGGAAATGTACCCGTCTAGGCATACTATCATATTCTTCTGCTCTCTCTACCATAACCCGCCACAGGAGGTGATGGAAGCTGTTAATACGTAAGTAAGTAATCTTCAATTTAATTTAAGTTTTAAGATCAGTTGCTTTTATTTTATTTCACACGTGATGAATTTGTTAATTGACATGATTATTTGTTTATGATAGCGCGCTGAAGGCGAGTAGCATAAGTTGCGCCAACGGGAGAAGTAGGACTTCCAAGGCTAAAGGAAATCCTGATTGGATCATCCTCAAGGTTTGGTAGTTTATTTATCAAATAATTAATATTATAATTACTAATTTATATGTATATTTAACTGACATTGAATTTAATTTCTTTTGTAGTCTCGATTTCAAAATGACGGGTGGTCGTGTGGCTATTATGTGATGCATCATATGTTGAACATAGTCTCCGCATCTATTACGGAGGGATGGAAGAAGGTAATATTTAAACAACTTATTAAATTATATATTATAGTTTTGGTGATGACTTGCGTTAATGTTATTGTTATTATTTGAACGTGTGTAGGCATTTAACGACCAATCGCCTCTTCATAAAGATGGGTTTAGAGACTTGAGGATGCGCTTGGCTGAATTCTTCTTCAAGTATGCTGCTGAAAAAAGAATTGAGAAAATACCTCCTGAATACTTAGATGAGTAGTTTTGTTTTTAGACTTTAGAGACTAACACATATATATATATATATATATATATATATATATATACATATATACTTAGATTGGTAGTTTTGTTTTTAGACATTAGAGGCTAAAATTTATATATATATATATAATTGTAGATAGTTATATTTTTCCTATACATGGGTTTTGGTTTTAAGTCCCCCCATTGTTCCTTTGTATATTTCTTTTCTTTTAGTAATATTGAAATTTAAGGGTGCACTTTATGAGACCCTATTTTTGCCAAAGTTGAGTGTTTACAATTCTGTAACAATATTCTGTGTTACTGGGATGTTTACTGAATGCAGGGATAGTTGGGGGTAGCGTTATTTTAAAACCGAATTTTTAAAAAAAAAATTAAATCTCTTAACGTCAGTTGTTTGAAACAACTGACGTTAATAGTATTTTTTTTAAAAAAAAAAAAAGATACTCTATTAACGTCAGTTGTTTAATAAAACTGACGTTAAAAATAAAACTATTAACGTCAATTCATTAATACAACTGACGTTAGTTTTACACCATTAACGTCAGTTTTATTAAACAACTGACGTTAATAGTTTTACTTTTAACATCAGTTATTTAAACAACTGACGTTAAAATATTAACTATTAACGTCAGCTGTATTTACGTCAGACATTATTCTGACGTGTAAAATCAATTTTGACTGACGTAAAAAGCACTTATTGCACTAGTGTTCCCTCCCTCTCTCTATCTCTGTTCTTCTCTGGCCCTCGCGGTTCTACCTCCGCCACCCACCACCAGCGCCCCCCACCACCACCTACCTCTTCTTGTTCTCTGGGACCTCCAACTCCACCACCGCGACCTAGCACCACCTGAACCACCAATGTGAGCCACCTCCCCCCTCTTCCTAGCTCTTTGCCTCTCTCTCTCTCTCTCTCTCTTTTTTTTGCTTTGATTTTTTTATTTAATTATTTTTAGTTTTGGTCTGATATATATAATGCTTAAATTGTTGTTATAGTGTTCTGTGTTTTGAGGGCTGCCGGAGGTTGACACCGCCACCGTCGTGTACTCCATTTTCTTGTGCTGCCAGAGGTACCAAGGATGTTTCATTTCGAGATATTAAATTGTTTCAGTTCATGCATTTTAAGAAAATGTGTAAATTAATTTGTGTTATTAGTAGTAATTTCTATATATTATATATGTCTAATTGTATACATCGGTGTATTTTTTTGATATATCTGTCTAGTTGTAATTAAATTTTGTATATTAGTTGTACAGTTGTTAATCTGTTGTTTGTCCTACTTGCATAAATTAGTTCATGAATTTACTCAATAATATACATTCATACCGACAAAATTTAGTGTAGCTAGGATTGGTCAACCGGTAAAATCGTTTTAATCCTATATATATATATATATATATATATATATTCATATGATGGTGCTGATCATTTGACAGTAGCGGTAGTGATCGAAGTAGTTAGTAATAAAATTTTTTTTTTTTGGTTTTTTACTGATTAATTAATAATTAGTTAAGAAGTTAATTAAATAATTAATTTAAAAAGAAAAAGAAACAAGTAATTAAATATGGCATAAGAAATAATGCCAATTTGCCTTGAACTAGTAAGTGTTAGGAGTCATAAGACTGACAAATATTTAACGGTTAACAAAAAATTAAATATTATTAATTGCTAATTATAATATGATATTTAGATTAGTAGTAAAATGAAATAGTAAAAAAAAAAGATTAAAGAAAAAACAAATTATATAATTAGAGAAGTTATAATACCAGTTTGTGTAATTAGTAGTTGATTGTTTATGTTTGTCAATTTTTCCTTTCGTTACCCACTTTACATTTTAAAGTGCGGGGAATAATTAATTTATCAAAATTGCATGCATCCTATGAACTTGAAGTTCAAGTACAAAGTGTAAAATTGTCTTGTTACTTAAAGTTATATTTTCTTATAGAGTACAATTAATTATACGTTCTTGAGAAAAACCGTAGTTTCCCTTTCAAGGTTCAATATTGTGGAGCATGTGTACCCGTGGTCATAGTATCGCTCATTTTATTGAATATTGAATTGTCCAATTGGGACAATTTGAGAAGAAACTTTTTGTCCACTGCTTATACTAATTACTCGTTGATTCTCATTTGTTAAATAGTTGTTGAAATTTTGCTTTGATGCAATTCCTTTTGTTCTCCGAGTCCATACTTGATTGTGGTATCTTACCGCGGTCATGTCGTGTACTTAGAGACCAATGGGAAATGCTGCCGAAATTTTGTCAGGTATAGGACATGAGAAGTAATGAGTAACTAGTATAAAACAGTGCTGGAAAAGTTTTTTCTCGAATAGGATAGGGCCATACCTTTTAAAGAAAGGGAGCATTTCGTGGTGTCATACAAATTTTTTTACGTCATTTTATTAAAAAATGCAGAAGGATGGAATATTATGCCTCGAGTCGTAGTTGGGTGCATAATAGGAATGATCTGGGAGACGACTTCTGAAACAATCATTTGTAGATGGAGTTGAGGAGTTTATATCGAAAGCCAAGCAACATTGTGATTATGCCGAAGAGGGGGGGAGTTAGATGTCCGTGCATAAAGTGCAATTGTATGACGGTTTTGAGTGATGATGACGTGAAGTTACGCTAATACTGACGTGGGTTCAAGCCTAGTTATTGGATATGGACTGATTATGGTGAGGAGTTGCCAGATATTGATCTGAATGAAGTTGGTGGTGACGATCTTGATATGGGTGCATCAGACAGTGGCTTACACGACGACTATACTGAACAACTCCAGTCAATGCATATGATGGTGGATGATTGTCTTGGGCAACATGGGAATTTCGAGGCAAATGAGTCTGATGACATGGAAGAGCCTCCTAATGAATCAGTGCAGAGATTCTACAATCTATTGTTAGAGACAAATAAGCCATTGTTTGAAGGGGCGTTAGATTCAAAATTATCAATTTGTGTTAGGCTTCTAGCTTGCAACAGTAGTGCAAAATATACAATAAACGGGAAATGTTTACGTCAGTTAACCAAAAGTTAGATGTTAAAAAGGAGGTGATGGCAGTTTTGTAAATATCAGATTCCCTTAATTCACTTTTAACGTCATTTGTTAAAAGGACTGACGTTAAATGTTAAGTGACTTACTTTTAACGTCAGTTCTATAAACAACTGATGTTAAAAGTGAGTCACTTAACATTTAACGTCAGTCCTTTTAACAACTGACGTTAAAGGTAGTTTTTAATTTTTTCAGCAACTATACGATACCAGCATGCCTTTCAGCTTCCACTTTCACTCACTCTGTTCTCTGTTCTTTCTCAAACCTTCTCTGCCCTAACCCTTCCAAGGATCTCCTTCCATCGTATGCTCCTCTCCACCGCCACCACCATGAGGTCCTCTCCATCGGTAGTTACTCTCTCTCTCTCTCTCGCTCTCTCTCCCCTCTCCATCGCGTGCCCTAACCCTAATCTTTCACAACTCCCTCTCCCATCTTTAGCAGGTTTTGAACCGCGTGCGGCCACCACTACTCGAGTGCCTTTCCATCTCCCATCTATAAGGTATTGAACCCTAATATGAACCCTAATCTCTTCACTTTTTTTTCTTTTCTTGTATTTCTTTTCAGTTGTTAGAACTTGCTTGTAGAACCTTTTATTTTTCTCAATGTGTTTATGTTTGCTTGTGGGATTTTGGATTAGTTGAAACTGTTTCTTGAGGTTGTTATGTTCCTGTAATTTAGACTTGTCTAACTGAACATTAGTATCATAGGTTTTAGAATTATCTGAGGCAAAGAAATCATTATTTCCTATGGTATTTTTGATGTTTCTGTTAGTATGTGTGATAAGCCATAGCTTATCTCTAACATAGGTTATGTAAGCATAAAGGTTGGTCAAATACTGAAAAATAAGCATGATTTGTCATTTTCTTAGTTCATTTTTTAATTTCGAGACTATATGCAAAAAGTTCACTAAAGAGAGGGATAGGAACCTCATTTTTTATGGAATGTTGAATATTATCTCGGGTTTTCTTAAAAAAGTAGGCAAGTCTTTGGAAACACTTATATTGTGCTTATATTGGATATATGTGTTTATATCTACAGAACCTATCTAGCTATGGATTGTAGTTGGATGGTTTGTAAGAGCACAAGTAATGAGTATTTGAAGGGAAAGTTTATAGAATTTTCTCAAAGGAATGTTCCCAATAGTAACGGAATGTTCTGTTGTCCTTGTGTCAAGTGTTTGAATAGGAGGAAATGTACGGTGAAGGATATACGTAATCATCTGATTTGTTTTGGGATTTGCTTGAGTTATACAAGATGGATATGGCATGGTGATGTGTTGTTAAGTACTAAGGCAAGTGTCTCCCAAAGTGGGGACGTTGACGTAGATATGGAGGATGATCGAGTAGAGGACATGATCCGTGATATTGGACAAGAATCTTTTCAGTGAGCATATTTGCATGATAGGTTGTGCGATGATGCGGATAAGCCTTTGTATCCCGGGTGTACTGCACATACAAGGTTGTCGGCGATGTTAAAATTGGTTTGTGTGAAGGCGAGAAATGGTTGGAGCGATAAAAGTTTCATCGAATTGCTTGAACTGTTGAAAGACTTGCTTCCAGAGGGCAACACATTGCCTAACAGTAACTATAAGGCCAAGAAGGTATTGTGTCGATGGGTATGGAGTATAAGAAGATACACGCATGCCCCGATGATTGCAAATTGTACACGGGTGTTCATGAAGACAATCACGATTGCCCCAAGTGTGGGTTATCACGATACAAAGTGAAGGGTGGTGATGATGGTGATGATCTTGATGATTCGATTTGTGATGCGAGAAAAAAGGGTCCTCCTACGAAGGTGTTGTGCAATCTTCCAATAATTCCAAGGTTCAAGCGATTGTTTGCCAATGTGAAAGATGCGAAGAATCTTAGATGGCATCATGATGAGAGGAAACGTGATGGAAGGGTTCACCATCCGGCTGATTCTGTACAATGGAAGAATATTGATACTTTGTTTCCAGATTTCGCCGATGAGCCAAGAAACCTAAGGCTTGGACTTGCTACGGATGGAATGAATCCATATGGTAACATGAGTAGTATTCATAGTTCATGGCCTGTTCTGTTGATAATTTATAACCTGCCTCCTTGGTTGTGCATGAAGCGCAAATACATGTTGTTGTCTATGATGATTTCGGGCCCAAAGCAACCGGGAAATGACTTAGATGTTTATCTAAGTCCCTTGATTGAAGACTTGAAAAAGTTGTGCATGGAAGGTGTTGATGGGTATTCTCAAGAGACTTTCAAGCTTCGTGCCATGTTATTTTGTACCATCAACGACTTTCCAGCATACGGGAACTTGTCCAGGTACTGTGCCAAGGGGCATAAATCATGCCCTATATGTGAAGAAGGCACAAGCTACACTCAGTTGCATCATGGAAAGAAGACGGTTTACCTTGGGCATTGGAGATTTTTTTTAACGTAATCACCCATATCGTAAGATGAAAAAAGCTTTTAATGGATGCCAAGAGACTGAAGATGCTCCGACAGCCTTAAATGGAGAGCAGGTTTATCAGAAAGTAAAGGACATCAATGTTATCTTCGGCAAGTCCAAAAAGAAGGGTAAGGCTGCTGAGAAAAACATATGGAAGAAGAGGTCGATATTCTTTGATCTTCCATACTGGCGCAAGCTTGATGTCAGACACTGCATTGATGTGACTCATGTGGAGAAAAACGTGTGTGATAGTGTGATCGGGACGCTTCTCAACATTCAGGGCAAGACAAAGGATGGTGTGAATGCTCGTCTCGACCTCGTTGCTATGGGTATATGAGAAAAGTTAGCTCCAGTTGTTGAGGATGGTAAGCGGACTTATTTGCCTCCAGCATATCATACTTTGTCAAAGAAAGAGAGACAAAGTTTTTGTGAGTGTCTTCAGGGCATCAAAGTTCCACATGGTTACTCTTCAAATATCAACATGCTTGTCTCTGGTGATCTCAAATTGGTTGGCTTAAAGTCTCATGATTGCCACATCTTGATGCAACAACTTCTGCCTGTTGCTATTCGTGGTATTGTTCCAAAAAACGTGAGACATGCAATTACTCGGTTGTGCTCATTCTTCAATTCTATATGTAGCAAAGTCGTTGATCCCCATAAGTTGGATGAGTTGGAAGTTGAGGCTGAATCTTGTGCCAAGTGGAGACGTATTTTCCTCCTTCCTTTTTCGACATCATGGTTCACTTAATTGTTCATTTGGTGAGGGAGATTAGATTATGTGGGCCTGTTTTTCTGAGATGGATGTACCCAGTTAAGCGCTACATGAAGATCTTAAAAGGGTATGTGAAGAATCTACATAGTCCTGAAGCATCTATTGTTCAAAGGTATGTTGCAGAAGAAGCTATTGAGTTTTGTTCAGACTACCTTTATAACACGGATCCTATAGGGGTTCCTAAGCCTCGTCATGATGAGAGAAGATGTCAAGGTAAGGGTACATATGGTTTAACAATTAATAGCAAGGGTCGGGAGGAAGTGCTGCAAGCACATTTGTATGTATTGAACAACATCGATTTTGTTCAACCTTACTTTTGTGAACATAAAAGAAAAGTCAAGGAAGAAAACCCTCGAATGAACGAAAGGTGGTTGTTGAACAAACATAACAAGACTTTCTTACAATGGTTCAAGGAAGAAATGCTTAAGGATGGTAGTAGTGCTTCTGACGAGGTAAGATGGCTAGCACGTGGGCCTAGCTTCAGTGTCATATGTTGGAGCGGATACGAGATCAATAAATTTTCCTTTTATATAGAGCAACAAGATAGCAAGAGTACCATGCAAAATAGTGGGGTTATGATCGTGGCCGAAGCAATGCACTTCTCTAGTTCAAAGGACACAAAACCCGTTAAAGCACCGATACCTTACTTTGGAGTCATTGAAGAGATTTGGGTGCTCGATTACACTAAGGTTGGGGTGCCGGTTTTTAAATGTAAGTGGGTTCATAGTAAAGGTGGTGTAAAACCGACGAATAGGGGTTTACATTGGTAGACCTTTGCAAGTTAGGTCACACAAATGAGCCTTTCATAATGGCTTCCCAAGCAAAACAAGTGTTCTACATCACTGATCCTTCTAAGGAAAATGCATCCATAATGGTAGTCTTGAAAATCAAGATTCAACTCTTGATATTCCTGAGACTCATTCTTTTTCAACAAACATGCTTTCTATAATTGAGGATACTCAGGTGGACGATGTACATGCCACTCGTGATGATCATCACGAAGGGATATTGATATAGGTAATTTAAACTTGATTATAGTGTGAGTTTTGTTCTTTTAAGGCAAACATCTTATTTATCCATGTTAGTTTTGATTTATCTTTAGTTATCCATGTTAAAAAACATATTTTAATATTTACCGTTTCTGAACAAGCATACACATGGAAAGACTTGAGAATGCGGTTTGCAGAATTTTTCTTCAAGTATGCTAAAGAGAAATGATTGCCCGGAAGTATACCTCAGGAGTATATAGAAGATGTGTAGTTAGTAATTAGTATAGAAACTTATATGTAGGTGTGTAGTAATTAGTATAAAAACTTTTAGTTATGTTTTTTCTAACAATGGGGTTTTGGTTTTTTATCCCCCCATTTGTTCCTTTGTATATATATATATATATACTTTTATTTTACTGATGAAATTTAAGTGAAATATTAGACTGTTACTAGACTGTTTACTGGACTGGACTGTTTACTGAATGCAGGGATAGCTGGGGGAAGGGATATATTGTAACAGAATTTTTAAAAAAAAAAAACCAAGTCTTTAACGTCAGTTGTTTAGTACAACTGACGTTCAAATCCAATTTTTTTTTAAAAAAAATAACTTTTAACGTCGATTGTAATAAAAAACTGACATCAAAAGTTAATCTTTTAACATCAGTTGTACTAAACAACTGACGTTAAAGGCTTTGTTTTAACGTCAGTTTTGAACTGACGTAAAAAGTTTCACTTTTAACGACTGCTCCAATAACGTCAGGCATTTTTCAGACGTCCAAAATCAATTTTGACTGATGTAAAAAGCACTTCATGCACTAGTGCAAGTCCAATTGGAATGTCCCAGAGCAGTGTTTGGAGTTTTTTTTTTTTTGTAAAATGCTTCAAGATGTGACACCCTTCAAAGAGTTGTTGCCAAAAAGTTATTATGATGCGAAGTGGTTGGTGTCGAAACTGGGGTTGGGGACTAAGAGGATTGATTGTTTTCCGAGTGGGTGCATGCTATATTATGGCAGTGCTTTAGGCACAAATGATAGTGTGCTGGAAGAATGTAAATTTTGTCAGTCACCTAGGTCCGCGTTCAAAGTAGTGACCGTGTAAGAACAAACCAATTCCTGCGAAGGCAATGTTCTATCTGCCAATAATTCCAAGGTTGTAGAGACTGTTTGCATCAACGCAAACTGCAGGACAGATGAGGTGGCATTATGAAAATAGAGGAACTACAGGCGTTATATGCCACCCTTCTGATGGTGAAGCCTGGAAGAATTTCGATCTGGTACACCCTGATTTTGCAGCAGATCCTCGTAATGTAAGACTTGGGATGTGCTCAGATGATTTTACCCCGTACATTCAGGCGTCAGCCTCGCCATATTCATGTCACCCAGTGATTTTTACATCGTATAATCTTCCTTCCGAGATGTGCATGTCAAAACCCTATATATTTCTGACTTGTCTCATACCGGGACTATCTAATCCAAAGCCTGGGTTAGATGTATATTTGCAGCCTCTGATCGATGATATGAAGAAGTTGTGGGATGGTGTGTTGACATACGACGTTTCCAAGAAGCGAAACTTTATGATGAGGGCATCACTGATGTGGACTATCAATGATTTTCCTGCATATGGCATGCTCCCTGGTTGGGGGACCCACGGTAAATTGGCATACTCGTATTGCATGGAACATGGAAAGGGTTTTACCCTAAGATATGGTGGCAAAAGTTTTGATTCTTAGATCCTTGGAGAATAGCATAACTTGACAAAATAAAGTATCTTTTGGGAACCACCGTACTGGAAGGATAATCTTTTAAGACATAACCTTGATGTGATGCATATTGAGAAGAATTTCTTTGACAACATTTTTAACATGGTTATGAATGTGTCTGGCAAGACGAAGGACAATGAGAAGGCAATGATGGATATAGCTCTGTACTGTAGATGAAAGGATTTGGAGCTGAAGCCGCAGCCTATTGGAAAAATGGTCAAATCAAAAGCTTGTTACACTCTAGCCACTGATGAAGCGAAGTCAATTTGTCGGTGGTGAAAAGACCTTAGGACCCCTGATGGTTATTCCTCTAATTTGGCACGATGTGCTGATGTAAGAACGGGGAGGCTTCATGGGGCGAAAAGTCATGATTGTCATGTATTCATGGAGTGTTTGTGTAACATCCCGATGTTTTGAAGACTTCTATCTAAGTCTGAGTATAAACCCTAAGGATGATTTGGGGGATTGGAGGTGTTTGGAGATGGTTAAAATAGTTTAAAGTTGGTTTTTGAGTGTAATAATCGATTATGTTTTGAGTATAATCGATTATGGGTCCTCTGGAACAATAAAATGACAAACAGACAGCATATAATCGATTACAGAGATCTTCATAATCGATTAGAAGCTCTCTGGTTTGAGAACCAGAATTCCAGAAAGTACATAATCGATTATGTAATCGATTATGAGTCCAGGATGTATATAATTGACTGAAGAATCGATTATGAGCTCGCTGGAATTGAAAGAACAGGAAATGAACCCAGAATAATCGATTATTGAGTTCCTATAATTGATTATCAGTTGTAAAATAATCGATTATACTGTTAAAATAATCGATTATAGCAGCAAAATATATATACCCCCTGTTGCGAAATCAGAAACGAAAGGGAGGGTTTTTAGGGTTCCAAACCGAGTTCGAGAGAGAGAGAAGAGAGAGGAAGTGAGGGAAATGCATGGAAATGAAGGAAAATCAAGAAGAAACATGAAGATAACAAAGATTGAAGTTAGAATCAAGTATTTGGAGGTTGAAGATCAAGAAGATGAGGAAGAGAAGAAGATGAGGAGGAGCAAGAGGTGCAAGGATTCAAGAGCTCCAAATGAGGTGAGGAAATACAATCTTAAAACCCCTCTAAGTTATAGAAGATTATATGGAATTGATGCTCAAGGTTGTTAGATTATTGATGATTTTGAAGCTTTACATGCATGAGGTATATTTTCAAAGAACATGTTTTAAAGGATGATTATGACAAATCATTGATGCATATTGTTGATTTTTCGATAATTATAAGAAGAAGATATTATAAGAGAGTTCTAGGAGCATTTATGCCCTTTCAAGTTATCCCTTTTTGGGAGAATAGTTGAATGCACTTAGGGTGTTTGATGAAATGCTTGAACCAATATCTTGTTGTTTTTGAGCAATTTGCCAGATATAGGTCAAGTATTATAGTTATTTGGAACGTTAAAGGTTTATGTTTTTACGAAAGACTTTATGATCATGAACCATGGTTTTCCCTAAATGTTTATGATCATGAAGGAATGTGCATAATGATGTTTTGATAAATGATTTCTTTAAAGATATGAAAGGATTTATGATGTTAGTGTAATGTTGAAAGTCCTTAGGGACATATGATGTATTATGAAGTTGATGATTAATGAATGTTAAGTTAAGGGAATGTTATTATTGTGATGTTGAGGGTCATTTTCATGGCATTTGCATTTGAGGTAAGGCTGTGGGACGCCCTGTCAGGTAGTGAGCTCACGTACCAATGAGGTTGAGGATACATTCCCTATGTGTTGAGGTTATTCATGTTGTTGCATTTATGATGATGTTATAATGTTATTCATGATGCTTCATATGAGATGATGTTTCAATTAAGCTTATGATGTTTTAATGATATTGAGGATGAATCCTATGATATGAGACTTTGATAGACTATAAAGTTTGATGTGAAAGCATAAAATGAAATATTTTATGACAAAGTTTGATGTAAAGGTATAAAGTACTTTATGACAAGGTTTGAGGTAAAAGCATACAAGTATTTTTATTATAGAGTATGTATTTTTCATGGTTATAGTATTGATGTTAGCTTGAGGGGATTTTCCGGAGTTCCTCCGGTTGGTTGTACTGCTGTTTTTATTAAATGATTGTAATTCCTCATAGAGACATAGTCTTACTTTAGTAGTGCAACCAGATGTGGATGCAGGTTTTAGCAAGAATGAACGTGAGAAAGTGAAGATGAGGACATGGAAGATAAGAGAAGTAGTTAGATGCCCAGTGACATGTCGAAGTTATTAAGTTTATGTATTTTAGCTTTCTGATGTAAAAATATAATTTATTATAAGAAATAAGTATGTATGAGGAAATTTTATTAAGTTTTTCAAAATCATGTTTTATTTTAAATGATGAGGTTTGTTTATTCTGATACTCATATAATTGTTAGACGCGTATAACTGTTATATGTGATGTAACCAAGTTGAGGTGTTACATTATGGTATCAGAGCAGTTCAATCCTATGTTGGACAATGGTTATGGGTAAGACATGTCTAGACTGGGCAGTTAGGATAAGAGTGTGTCTATTGTATGCCATGTACACTAGTGCCTTGCAATAGGATATTGAACCTGACCAGCTCAGTGTGTTATTGGATTGTACTAGGGACATGGGAGCCGATAGATAAGAACAATGGAATCAAGGGCAGATCCCTTGAAGGAGGAATTGATAAGGAGAAAGTGTTAAGAGGATTGGAATAGAGGAGAAAATTGAGGACGTTGAGGTAGATTGAGGATGATGAAGGTATAGGAAACAGTGAAGAAAGTTAAGGAGGAAATGTTAAGGCTAGTGAAGTAGAAGTTGATTGAAGAGGCATCAAAAGAGGGAAAAGTTGGAAATTAGATTCTAAGGACGAAGAGTGAGGAAATGTTGAGGACATGATAGTAAGTGTAAAGAATGCCTCAAAATCATCAATATAAAGTTGATGTTGCAGAGGTATAATCGATTGAGGTTATGGCGTAATTGATTATATGTTTGGAAGAAACATAGTAATCGATTAGGATGATCGATTATGGCTAGTTTCAGAAAAGACATCTGAGGCAGAGGTAGGTAATCGATTATGGACAATCGGGTAATTGATTATGGTGCGATTGTTGCAATCTGTTGAGGAAGTTAGAACTGAATAAGAGGGATGGAAAAGTAAGTGACTCTTCTTCCGACTTATATGGAGAAGGTGATATCTTGGATACGTATGGAGTAGGATCAAAACAACCCAGTTTCCATCATCAAACTTCAATGGTTGTTTTTGGCAAGTAACAAACTCTTCTTGATTTTACCATTGGTTGTTGTTCAGATGGTTGGCGAATGCGTGGCAAACGATAGTTTGACAGAGGGACAGACTGAGGAAGTAGGAGGATCATTTGTGGCTAAGAGCACTTTGAGGCATGGCTAAGTAGAGGAGGAAAGGTTAAGATTCTCAAGTTGAATAGGGAATAAGATTAAAAGTCAGATGTGTAGTGGAAGTAAACTAAAACAATGGTTAAACAAATGTAGCTATGAATAAAGACGAGGTAAACGTAGCTGAGGTGAGTATAGAAGTTGGTGTTGTCCAATTGAACTATGTGTAAAGAATCAAGGCAGAGTTATATACTAAGTAAGAAGTTTGAGAACGATGTAATGGCAGAGGACTTAGAGTTCGTAAATGTGAAAAATTTAAATGTTGTCATAAGCGATGTAGTTGTGTGAAGATGGTTTTGAGATAAGTGTGAAACACAGAGCACTAAGGTAGTGTATGAACTAAGGTCAAAAATACCTCTCTAAGGAAGAGTTGTAAGTGAAGTTATGGGTGAGATTTTAATGAAGTTGAAAGGAATGACGCAAGGAAAGAAGTCGCCACAAAAAGAAATGAGGGAAGAGTCTCAATATAAGATAAAGAAGGTATTAATGATGATGATGATGATCTCTAATCTTCGTAAAAGAGGATGAAAGCTCGGGAAAGAAGGAAACTCGGAATTCAAGAGAGTTATAGTAGTGTTTTAAGAAACTTTTAAAATGAATATGGAAAGATATGGATGTGATGGAAGAAGAGCAAAATGAAGAAAAGGAAGTAAATATGTTCAAGTTTCTTTTAGCAGTTGTGAGATGAAGGAGATTAAGATCCAAGAAAAAGAAAAGAAGTCAGACATCGGAAATTAAGAAAAAGGTTAAGACCCTTGTGTATAGGAGTTTAAGACACTGCTTCCATCTGAAGAAAGATGGATACAAGTCCTAAGTCTATAAAGACGATTGATGGAACTTTTATGATCAAATTTAAGGATCTCTTGTCCAAAAGAAAAGAGGAAGAAGCAGGTGGGACATAAAGGAAAAGTAGTATTCAGAGGTTCCACCATCCTAGCGGTGTAATGTTATGGCTGATAAGGATGTCTAAAGGTTTTACATGAAGGCACTATGTAGAATTATGAAAAGGTTAGCGAGCTCTTGAAATACAGTGTTCGACATATCAAGGAATGAAGTTGTTAAACAAATTAGAATTATATGCAAGGGGAGAATGCTTTAAACCTTTAGAGTACAGGTATGCTTGAGAAACTGTATAAGCACAACCACGAGGATCCACATTTCTTTTGAACGGGCACAAGTCAAGAGCAAAGTTGATCAGCTACATGTTGGTGCAGATGGATGATTAATTCATTTTGCAAGGGTGACACATAAGATGGAGACAATAGGTACTAATGTGTACGTGAGTACTATGGTGATGGATTAAGACTTATTGTTATAAGCTAACTCAGGAATGTCACCTACAACGGCGCAAGTTGAGTTACCTTAGCCTTGAGGGCATTACAATTTGAGGAGAGAATTCTGAGACTGTACAAATATGGATTGTGCAGTCGAGGGATGTTTAAAAGAACTAATTCGTTTATGAGGACTACTGTTAATCCGTAAAGCAGTTTGAATAGTGCATTCCTCGAGGAAAGTTGGGTGTCCGGCTTACTAAGCAAGGATGCAAAGACCATGCTATTTCAAAGAAAGTCAGAAGTTGGAAACCAAACATGATCCTGAGTAACCTTAGTTAGAATTAAAGAAGTTAATCATTATCAGAGTGATGCAGCGGAAACGTGTAACATTAATACAAGAGCATGAACAGAAGCTCCAAAGAACAAAAAGGGAAAGTAAAATTCATGGATACAGTAGAAAGAACTTACTTCCAAAGGAGGACCTATTCCTACAAGGAGGGGAGGCATAGGAAAGAAATACCATGAAAGTCATGTCATAGGATTTCACTAACCTATAAGAACCAAAAAGATGTTGTGGTTCAAGCGGTGGATATTAAGGCAATATTATTTAAGGAATCATACAGAGGTGGTGTAGAGTTAACAACATATGAACATGATAGGTCTTGCCTAGCCGAGTTAGTTCGAAGAACTATCAGTGAAATCTCAATAGACCAGGTGAAGTTTGGTCTGTATACACGATAAGTAAGAATTGTTTAAAACAAGGGAAGAGATATGTAGAATTAGAGGAAAATAAGGCTGTTAAAGAGTAACCATATCCTTGATCAAGTTATTTCATGAATGAAGTTTACAAAGGGAGGAGGAGAATAGTGAGTTAGCGGAATGTGTTGAGAAAGTAAATCGAGCCAAATTTCGAGGACGAAATTTCTTAAAGGAGGGGAGTATTGTAACATCCCGATGTTTTGAAGACTTCTATCTAAGTCTGAGTATAAACCCTAAGGATGATTTGGGGAATTGGAGGTGTATGGAGATGGTTAAAATAGCTTAAAGTTGGTTTTCGAGTGTAATAATCGATTATGTTTTTAGTATAATCGATTATGGGTCCTCTGGAACAGCAAAATGACAAACAGACAGCATAAAATCGATTACAGAGATCTTCATAACCGATTAGAAGCTCTCTGGTTTGAGAACCAGAAGTCCAGAAAGTACATAATCGATTATGAGTCCAGGATGTATATAATCGATTGAAGAATCGATTATGAACTCGCTGGAATTGAAAGAACAGGAAATGAACCCAGAATAATCGATTATTGAGTTCCTATAATCGATTATCAGTTGTAAAATAATCGATTATGCCGTTAAAATAATCGATTATAGCAGCAAAATATATATACCCCCTGTTGCGAAATCAGAAACGAAAGGGAGGGTTTTTAGGGTTCCAAACCGAGTTCCAGAGAGAGAGAAGAGAGAGGAAGTGAGGGAAATGCATGGAAATGAAGGAAAATCAAGAAGAAACATGAAGATAACAAAGATTGAAGTTAGAATCAAGTATTTGGAGGTTGAAGATCAAGAAGATGAGGAAGAGAAGAAGAAGATGAGGAGGAGCAAGAGGTGCAAGGATTCAAGAGCTCCAAATGAGGTGAGGAAATACAATCTTAAAACCCCTCTAAGTTATAGAAGATTATATGGAATTGATGCTCAAGGTTGTTAGATTATTGATGATTTTGAAGCTTTACATGCATGAGATATATTTTCAAAGAACATGTTTTAAAGGATCATTATGACAAATCATAGATGCATATTGTTGATTTTTCGATAATTATAAGAAGAAGATATTATAAGAGAGTTCTAGGAGCATTTATGCCCTTTCAAGTTATCCCTTTTTTGGGAGAATAGTTGAATGCACTTAGGGTGTTTGATGAAATGCTTGAACCAATATCTTGTTGTTTTTGAGCAATTTGCCAGATATCGGTCAAGTATTATAGTTATTTGGAACGTTAAAGGTTTATGTTTTTACGAAAGACTTTATGATCATGAACCATGGTTTTCCCTAAATGTTTATGATCATGAAGGAATGTGCATAATGATGTTTTGATAAATGATTTCTTTAAAGATATGAAAGGATTTATGATGTTCGTGTAATGTTGAAAGTCCTTAGGGACATATGATGTATTATGAAGTTGATGATTATTGAATGTTAAGTTAAGGGAATGTTATTATTGTGATGTTGAGGGTCATTTTCATGGCATTTGCATTTGAGGTAAGGCAGTGGGATGCCCTGTCAGGTAGTGAGCTCACGTACCAATGAGGTTGAGGATACATTCCCTATGTGTTGAGGTTATTCATGTTGTTGCATTTATGATGATGTTATAATGTTATTCATGATGCTTCATATGAGATGATGTTTCAATTAAGCTTATGATGTTTTAATGATATTGAGGATGAATCCTATGATATGAGACTTTGATAGACTATAAAGTTTGATGTGAAAGAATAAAAAGAAATATTTTATGACAAAGTTTGATGTAAAGGTATAAAGTACTTTATGACAAGGTTTGAGGTAAAAGCATACAAGTATTTTTATTATAGAGTATGTATTTTTCATGGTTATAGTATTGATGTTAGATTGAGGGGATTTTCCGGAGTTCCTCCGGCTGGTTGTACTGCTGTTTTTATTAAATGATTGTAATTCCTTATTGAGACATAGTCTTACTTTAGTAGTGCAACCAGATGTGGATGCAGGTTTTAGCAAGAATGAACGTGAGAAAGTGAAGATGAGGACATGGAAGATTAGAGAAGTAGTTAGATGCCCAGTGACATGTCGAAGTTATTAAGTTTATGTATTTTAGCTTTCTGATGTAAAAATATAATTTATTATAAGAAATAAGTATGTATGAGGAAATTTTATTAAGTTTTTCAAAATCATGTTTTATTTTAAATGATGAGGTTTGTTTATTCTGATACTCGTATAATAGTTAGACGCGTATAACTGTTATATGTGATGTAACCAAGTTGAGGTGTTACAGTTTGCTTCCTATTGCTTTGGGCTCGCTGCCTCCACGTGTTTCGAACCCACTTGCAGAAATCAGTCATTTCTTCAAAGATCTATGCTCTGCAACTTCAAGAGCGGATGGTCTGACGAAGATGGAAGAAAACATTCCAATAATTTTGTGCAAGCTGGAGAGGGTATTCCCCCAGGATTTTTTGACTCAATGGAACATCTCCCTGTCCATCTTGCATATGAAACGAGGCTTGGTGGACCAGTACAATATAGGTGGATGTATTCGTTTGAAAGGTAATTTTATTAAATTTTACATTTAAATAATTAGCGGCCCTTGAATAATGCGTTGTCACTAATTTTTTTTATCATTTAGATTCATGGGCGACTCTAAACGGTCAGTTAAAAACAAGGTTAGGGTGGAAGGATCAATCTGTGCGTCTTACTTACACCGTGAGACAACTCATTTCTGTTCCCACTATTTCAACAACTTCATGTTGGCCCCGAGAAATATTAGGAATGAGGTAGATGCTTATAGTGCAGGGTATCCTTATATGCTATCTGTATTTAATCTTCCTGGCTGTCATGCTGGCAAGGAGCTTACTTACTGGTTAAGCGATGAGGAGTCTGCATCGGCCCATGTTCATGTCTTGATAAATTGCACAGAGGTGAAACCATACCATGAGTAAGTATCAATGACCCATCTTTGAATGTATCACATGTTATATCAATTTCTCCTTTAACACATAGTACACATTTTATTTGTCAGTGTGTTCCTGCAAATTAATCAATTAAGTGAATAAAATGCTTCTGCTCGTACACATGTAGATTTTCCTGAATGGTTCAAGCAACAAGTGTTATATAACTTAGCAAACAATATATTAAGCTTAATTGCCACTTGAAAAAGTAATTATTTAATATGACTTACCTATTCGTAGGTGTATCAGCAACCATTAAGCGTGACTAATCAACACTTGAGAGATCTAGCGTACGAGCCCTATAGTTGTGTTAGATAATGGCATACATACTTTGTTAATGAGTACAAATTCCACACAGATGAATGGAACGTGGACAAAAAGACAATTAATAGCTGGGTTGTCGCACAGGGTGAAGGTACTGGTGATTTTTATGGGGTCATAAAACACATACGAGTTACAATACAATACTACTACTTATCCTAAAAAAGTAGTCTTATTTTATTGTAACTGGGTTGATCCATCGAGGACAGACACAAAGGTGGATCCCAAGTATGGAACTGTGGACATTCGCATGGATAAAAGATATCAACAGTTTGATCCGTTTATAATTGCTCAGAATGCAAAACAAGTTTATTATGTCCCTTATCCAGCAATGCGAACGGACAAACGAGATTGGTGTGTTGCTATCACTACCAAGCCGAGGGGTCGCATAGAAATCGATGATGCAGAGGATGAGATGCCCTTCCAGGCGGATGAATCGTCACATGTCAATGAAGTAATTGAGGTCGAGCGTATTACTGGCATGTTGGGATCTGCAAATGAAGGGGAATATGTGGTCAATGGTAATCAGTCATCGATGCATGCATCATCAAAGGAAGAAATCCAAAGTGATGATTCAATGCAAGAAGAAGAAGAGTCGAACTTACAATCAGATGACGATGCCGAGTCTGAATAGGAATTTTACTATTAAGTTATTTTTATTGTATTTTAAATATTTGCTTATGCAATTAAATGTAAGACTTGACAAATATTGTACTATTTTAAATATTTGCTTAGATTAGTCTGTTATATGTCGATTGATTTATTGTTTTTACATTGATATATACTTGTGCTATAAAAATAGATATGTCAGCATCAGGAGAACAGCCTCCCCGCCCCCCACCGCCTAGCGGTGATAAGGGGAAGGGAGAGGCTAAGCGGGGACGATACACCATCAAGTCCCAGGTGCTTGCTCGTTTTGCTGCAGGTTCCTCAGCACCCACCGCACCCACCCCCATCCCTTCTGCACCCACCCCAGCGGCACCTACAGGAGCCTCCCCCACCTATTCTACACCTTCCCCCACCCATTCTACACCCTCACCGACCCATACTACACCATCCTCTACACATACTACACTATCCCTGACCCACACTACCCCATCCTCCCCCCATGTCCAGACCTCCACTCGCTTTGCGTCACAACGCGCACTAGCCAGCAACTTGCCTCCCCCTAGTGGACCCACACCACACCGCACCACCATCATCATCAACTACGTCGGCCACATAGCCAGCAGGATTATCATTTAGGCCAACTCCTGGGATGATGCCACAGCCGGACACGGCCATTCCATCCTCATCATCAACGCTCGCATACGGTCACGACACGGCCATTCCATCATCATCGTCTGTGCAGCAGTCGGCCGCGGCGAAAGACCTGATTGAGTGGGCCAGGGTTACCACACCTGAGGATCGACCATGGATCCAGCCTGTTTCCGGATCGTAAGTTTTATTTAATTTAATGTTTTTTAACTTTGACTATTTTAGTTACTATTCAATAAGTATATATTTGTTAGTTGTCATATTGTTGAATTAATAAAATTATAAATTTTTCAGCTTCATCCCATCGAAAGTGGGATCGAAGCACGTTACCTACGCCATCAGGGTGCAGTATCGTCGCTTCTAGCCATCATGGGGGTGATCCCACAGGACGACCGGGATCGTATCTTCAGACGATTCGGGGTAAGTTGTTTGATTTCATGTAATTTTCCCTTTATTTTTCATGCATTTTATATATTTTTTTTGTATAATGTTTTTAATATTTTTTCTTTGTTAACAGAATCTTGTGCGCTAGTTTCCGGAGCATGCCTCAGAGATACGTGCTATCTTTGACGACCGAACGGCTAATCGACTGAGGGATATGCTCCGGGAGCGTATGGAGTCCCGGATACGTCCGGATTACATTAGGCCCCCCAACTATGTGCGTACTGGGACACTCCAACTTACAAGTTGAAGTGTCAGCAGGCGAAGAGGAATCGGGCTTCCGAGAAGGGTGGGAGCATGCATACTGGTGGTTCGATTAGCCACATGCAGCATGCCATTAACATGGTATGCATATATAAATAATTTTATTTATAAACTGTATATTTTTATTAAAAATTTATTTTATAACTAATTGATTTTATTTGTGTGTCGTTTGCAGGCAGGAGAGCTTGCTCGGTCCATTAATGTCCCTACGGTCTTTGAGCAGACACATATTCGCTCGAACACCGGCAAGTTTGTTGATGAGAGGTCGAGGCAGACAATGGTGAGCTAAAGTGTCTTTTTACATTTAAAAAGTATAAGTTGTTATTATATATTAATAATATATTGATTGTAATGTATTTATCGCAGGCGGAGTACATTGCCAGATTTAGTCGGTTAGCATCTGAGGCTGCCTCCTGCTCTAGTGCCTCGGATCCTTCTCAGCTGGACCCCGCCGAGGTTGAGCGACTACAGACTAGGTCTGGGTGGATGTGGCGGGCGGGAAGAAGAAGGGACGGATTTACGGTACTGCGACCCTAGCCAAGTCCATCCGTCGGGGGTCGACGCCGAGCTTGACCATTCGGGAGCCTACATCCTCCGGCGTGCAGCGGCTGAGGCAGGAGGTGCAGCAGCAGAGGGAGGCAAACGAGTGCATGATGCAGCAAATGGAGACATTCTCTAAGGTCATGACGGCTGTGCTCTATTAGGATAGTTATAGATTTAGTAGAGTTTTGTAGCTAGACCGACATTTTATGTATGGATTATATGTTGAGTTTGTTTTTATTTTAAATTAATTTTAATTTAATTGCTTTTTAAATTTTATTTGTAATTTCAATTTTGTTTTTTAATTAAAATATAATAATAATTAATTAAAATAAAATATAATAATAATTAATAATTAAAATATATTCATAATTAATAATTATAATATAATAATAATCAATATTCAAAATATAAAATTTAAATTATAATAAAAAATTAATTAAAATTTATAATTAATTATTATTAAACAAAATAAAATAAAAAAATCAATTAAAATAAAATTTTAAAAAAATATAAAAAAAAACCTTGTTTCCGACGGACAAATCCGTCGGTAAATGTAGTTTAGAGTTTCCGACGATATGCCCATCGGTAACTTCCACTGACACTTACCGACAGACATATCTGTCGATAATTAGGGGATCCATGTGAGAAGGTTACCGACGGACAAGACGGTCGGAAATTTCCGACGGACGACCCAGATCTGTCGGGAACCCTTTCCTACGCGCCTAGTACCGACGGAAATTGGGTCCGTCGGAAATGCAGTTTACGACGGCTTTCCATCGTTTCCGACAATTAAAGGCCGTTGGTAATACCCCCTTTTTTTGCAGTGTGAGACCTTGGGGATGTAACTTTGATCAGAGTTTTCACAGTGACAATATTTAATTACTATTGTGTCATGTACTCCGCTGGGTGCTTGGTTATCTCGATGTCTGGCCTTGATTATTCCATATCAAGGTGGACGTTCCGAGACGACCAAGATACCTTTCCTATGTAGCGAGGCTCACAGCGAGATGGGATGCACTCTTATTGGTCATGGTGACTAGTGTTTGTATATCACTTTCTTATTACAGCCCTATTTATGGGGTAGTTTGTATAGTTACAATTATTATGTACATATGTATATGTTTCGTCTTGGTATGTGTGAGTTGTGTTTTCAAAGTTTTTATATTTTAATATTTTCAAATGCTAATAAAAGCTCTAATGATTAATACAACATTTAAGGCTTAGTTAATTAGGTTTTCTTTAATGGGACATCAGGATGTCTCATTTTGTGGTATCAGAGCAGTTCCATTCTAATCGGACTATGAGGTTAAGGTGTGTACTATCATTTCTAGTTGGATCCTCATCGGATGCCGACTATGTCTAGAAATGAGTAGAGCGTCTAATACGCGAGTCATCCTTACCGTGTGAGAATAATTGTTTCAAGCATTTGTAAGACATACAATATGATATAAACAAATATGTGTATATTTACTAGTAGTGACTTGTGCCATGCACGAGATATAAATTGCTTCTCAACTTTTTTATAAAATACTTTAAATTTTAAAATATATAAGAATTTTTTGATAATTTATATGAGGAATCTTCTACCAACAATTATAAAAGAATTTGATTTATTTCTCATGCAAATTTATTAAGAATAAAAAACATAACGGACTTTTATACATATTTATTTAATAGTATATATTTTAATATCCTCAAATTAGAAATAATAATTTGAATTTATACAATTTTTAGGTATTAATTTTTTATTTATTTTTCATATTAAATATTATTAAATTTAGTTAACTAATCGATAAATTAAAAGAAAAATTTAATTTTAAAGTTTGAAACTATATTATATTAGAATATATATACAAACATATTATGTAAAGTACTTGCTACTTAAAATATCCAAAAATAAACAAAAGATAAATTGATAAAAAAAAATAGAAGTTAATTAAAATAATATAACATGAAGTAATAAATAATAGATAAGAAAAATTAAATAGTACTCTCTTTGTCTCATTTTATATATCATATTAGGCAATCAATGACATTGCTTCTTTTGAACTCCTCCAACCCCCTTGTTATGAATTAATCTGAAAGCTTTTCAGAGCTAACTCTTATTAAATATAAATAAAAATTTAATTTAAGAAAAATTATTTATCTTATATGCCTTTTGGTTGCTGTGTACGCATTATCCATAATGTGCATATGGAACATGGGCAGGTCCATAAGATTTTCTATTATTGGCAAATTAACACTACTAAAAATATTGAAATTAGCGATGAAAACACATCCATCACAAACAACAACGAATTTAGCGATGAATTGTATTTTAATTTATAGAATTTGGTTGTTTACTATTTAATGACAAAATCAGTGACCAGATATGCTTTATTGCTAGTCAAACCTTGTTCCCATTCTTTTTTTATATATATTCTTACATGCAAAGAGAAATTGTTTGTATGAACATTTTCTTTTTATTTTTTCTTTTGGTATAAAATGTAAGAGGATTTTCATTTGGTATAATAAAGTAAAAGATGATTTGGATGCCCTAATATAATGATTTGAATTGAAAGCTCAAATCAAATTGAAAGCTCAACTCAAACCAATCCTTCAACACATATGATGATTTGCTGGATTTTGAAAAATATGGTTATATGATTTCTTTTTTTTGTTTCAGTCTTAGTACTAGAAGGTTTCCCTTGCAGCAAGGTAGAAATATGACAAATAATGCTACTGTTGAACGAGTATGTGGCATTTGCCAGAAAGCAGCCAACGATCTTGTAGTTAATTTGGGTTTTCTTTTTCTAAATAAATCATGTTGTCGAATGATCTCATTTCATTTCATTTTCTCTTTTTTCAGTTGTAGCTTGCATTGCTTAAATGATGTATTTATAATTATCATCACTTAATATATCTGTATAGCCTGCATTACATTCTCTATTAGGTTACATGCTCCATTTTTGTTGTAGCCTACATCTATCAATAGACATCTATCAATAGATGTATTTATATTTATCATTACTTAATAAAGCTTATATTTAAAAGCTTATTTACCATGAATAACTTATTTATTGGAATAAGTTTCATACTAGAATTCATAATAATAATAAAAATAAATTTTATTTAATAAAATATGTAATAAAATGTTACAAAATTTAGTGACGAGTTCTTTGTTGTCGTTAAATCCTTCACTAAAACACCTATTTTAGTTGTTAAATTCGTCTTTAAAATACTATATTTTTCGTTAGATCCGTCGTTAATTGATAAGCTGTTGGCTAATCTAGTTTCGTAACTAGAAAGGCCCTAGTTTTTATGTCAAGTGAGCGATTTAACCTCGCTAATTTCCAAAATTTAGCTTCTATTGTCCTTAAGCAGTGTTTTGAGTCACTTAGGTAATTTTTAGGATATTTTGGTTATTTTTGAGTCAATAAAGCATTCTATTGCTACTTTTATTTTCAGGTTAAAAGTGAAGCTCAAGAAAGCAAGGAAACTTGAAGAAAACAAGCAAAAAGACAAACAGAGGAGTCTCGCCCCACGAGACAAGGCTCGCCCTGCGAGCCAAAACAGAAGACTGATCAGGAATTTGGCAACCATTCTGGCTTGCCCCTAGAGCAAATGCTCGCCTCGCGAGACGGCTCTTGTAACACCCTGATTTGTACTATTTTCTTTATCAATAAACATATATCTGTTTATATTTTTGTCCGAGATCTAGAAAATGATTTTGGTTGAAACAAAATCATATTTAGACTCGACTTCATGGCGAAAGCCTATGGTTAAATTTGGGTTGAAAATTCAGACGAAAGCCGATCTGCGTTTTAATTGACAGTAAGATTCCACTGGTCAGAAAACCTAATTTTTGACCCAATAACGAAATGATAATTCTTCTTATCATTTTTTAAGTGATATGGAACTTTTCAAAATTTTCGCTCTAAAATAAAATAGTATATTTTGTTCGGGCGAAGTTTCGAATTAAATCGGTTGCGGAAAACCTAAATCGGGAGAATAACGAAGTCGGAATCGGAACTACGGGGACCGAACCGGACACCGGGCCAGGAAGGGACAAGTGTCACAGGGTTGTGGTGAGCATGGTGAGTCACCACCAATGACTCACCACTAGTCATGATTATATTTCAAAATATCTTAGATATTTTTTGTAGTAAAAGACTAAAATGCCCCTAGTGATTTCTTTGCAAATTGGATCAATCTCTTCATCTCTTCTCCATCTTCAAGAGGTAACTTCTCTTCCTCTATGATCATGATCTTTCCTATCTCATTTCTTTCCATTGAATCATTGTCCAAAACCTATTTTCTTCAACTTTCATGTATGTCTTCAAAAAATTGTAGAAAATCATAGGATGCTTATTTTTGAGGTGTGACAATTTCCTATACATCTCTACTACTCTAGGATCATGGATCCAAGAGTATGTAAAGTTTTGAAACCCCTAGCCATTTTTTTAAGTGTTGGCCGAATTCTACCCATAAAATGGGTTAGATGATTTTGCTTCATTTTCAACTTATGACAATTTTCCCTAGCTCTACACTACTCTAAAAGTCATGGATCTAAGAGTATGTGAGATTTTGAAACCTCTAGCCTATTTTTCTAGCTTAGGCCAAAACCCTACCCACAGGAACTAGTAGGTTTTTTTTTTCAAAGTTTAACTTGTTTATGTGTTATTTTGTGAAGGATTGTGTTGGTAATTGTGTTTGGAGTCTTATGGAGGAAACTGAGACTCTCGAGATCATTGTCGGAATAAAAATCCACACTTTAAGGTGAGGGGAGTTTGCCTGAGGAGCTTCGATAATTATGTGTATAAATTGTTTAGTGTGTCAGTAATTATTTGTGGTAGATTGTGGTGTTTGTTTTAAATTATTGCGTGATATTATGTGGTGCATTATTTATCTGTGAAAGCATGCTATAAATTGTGATGTATGAATTCCTTGGTTGTGAAAGCATGTGCTAAATTGTGTTATATGAAATTTCTGTTGATTGTGTTATTGATCGGAAGCTTGACATCGGTCAGTGCTTTTTTTGAAATTAAGGATAAAACGATAAGAAAGTTTAAGGTAAAAAAAATAATATTTTAATGAGTTTTAACAAAAGAATAAGTTAATGAGTGACAGCGAGGACATAACCGTGAAAAAATTTCACTTTCGTTTTTTTTTTTTCGAAAAACAACGGGAAAATAGAAATAAATATTAATTTTAAGAAAATGGATTTTAAAAATTGTTTTAAGGTTGATGATATGAAATTTTTCGAGAAATAACGGTTTTTGCTTGCCCAACGGCAGTATGGGAAAAAATTGGTCTTTTTTTTTACGTGAGAAAAATAAATATGTGTCAGAAATGATTTTTAAAGGGTTAATAGATTTTTAGAAATAAAAAACAAAGGAATTTGAGGAAAAATGATTTTTCGTTACATTTTTAAAACGAATTTCATCAGAAAAGGGTTTTGGAAAAGAATTTAAGAACAGCGGAAATTTTCCGACAAACTTGGATAAGTTTTTGGAGTTTTTGTTTGGTATTTGTGTTTCACCGAACGAAAACTCTTTTGAGAAAATTAAGGAAAGGAATAAGGACCTAGATTGCCGAGACGTCGGGCTAGTGTTCCTAAGAGGAAATTGTACTTTGGAGGTAGAAAGGATTGTAATACCCGAGAGAGGGTAGCCGAGAGCTTTAAGCCTTGACAGAGGAAAAACGAACGACAAAGAACAGTTATGATAACAACGGGTTTTACATGCATAGTCTGGCAGATATGCCATTTTGGGCACACGTGCCTTGTGTATTGAGCTACAATTTCACAAAGGGTGAATTGGGTAAATTGGTTAGTTACGGACCAAGGATAAATTCTAGGGTCTTTAGGCCTTAGGGACATTCGCGCTTCGAAAATCCAGCGAATGCTTAGGGCCTTGCAACCTCGGGTCGTGGAACTCGGTTACCCGGCACGAATGTACTCAATAGGGAACTATTCCAATATTATTTTAGGTACTCCATCGTGGTATCCTTGAACAATTGGAGCCGGACCTAAATTTAGAGGCCGATCTCATGAGACAATTGTGTTAAGGGGTATCGCAACCTAATTATTGCTCGAAGAAGGGAAGTTAGGATCTCCATAGAATAAAGGTTAAGACTTATAGGATGGATATTGAAGTGCCATGCATTTTTGAAAAATCAAAATTTTATTATCGGGTATGAATCCCACTGGTAAGAAATATTTACAATATGTATATATGATGTTTGTTTGGGTGTCCTGCATATAGTTATCATGATGAATCTCAATATTGGTATCTCACCCTTGCTTGTATTTATTTCATGTTGGCTTTCTACTATGCTTCTATACATATGTTGACGATGCTGAGGATGGGAGCGTGTGGACGATTCACCCGGGAGCCCGCAGCGCTATGTACACTAGGCCGGTATGTACCACTACGGGTACATTAGCGACGGGACCACAGACCTGTACTCACAGCTTTGAGACAGTTGAGATACCACTTCCCCCGATGTGGCTTTTGTTGAGGAACCTGGTGGATGAGGGAAATCTGGTGCATCAGCCACCATTTGATCAGCCATTGCATGCGGCAGCGCCACCATCACCTTCAGCGCCGATCGTTATTGTTCCGGAGGAGGACGAGGAGATGGAGGAGGATCCCACGGAGGACGAGGAGGAGGTACCCGAGTATCATCCTCATGTGGACTACGTCGTTCCAGAGGTTGAGGTAGAGGCGGATATATCCTCGCCAGATACTCCTGCGGCCGGGGAGGACCATGGAGGTCTTCCCAATGGGTTTCATTATGTAACACCCCGATTTTCAATGTTTCAAAATAATCGAAATGCGGACGATTATATTTATATATTTATATGAGTGTTAGAAAATTATTTTAAATAAACGGAGTTCATCACTCAATCCTACTTGAACGTAGGAAGCTACGATTAAAATTTAGGTTTGAAAGTCAGGCGAATCCCAGCCAGCGAATTTCACTGACAGTATATTTATACTGATCAGAAGACCTAATTTTAATTCGTGAACGAAAAACTTAAGGTTTTTATTTTATTTCCTATGATTGTGTGTTTTTAGAATTATTTCATTTACAGTGAAATAATTTAAGTTTTACGGGCGTAATACTCGATCGGGCGAACGACGGAGCTAACAACGGGATATTCGGGACTCGATAAGTGGATAAATCCTAAATTCTCCTAGGACTAAGTCTTCCATGTGAGTGGTTTGATGTGGCTTAGGGTTGTGTTAGCAATTTTTAATAATTGCATTTTTGGTCCTTAAACTTATTCTTAATTGCACTTTGGTCCCTAAACTAGTTTCTATGATACACTAAGTGAAGTGGATCAATTTTTCACTCATCCAAATCATGTTGGGCTGCAGTTTTGAGGCCAAAATTTCGTGACCAAGAGTCATTCCATGAAAACCAATTTCCTAGGTTTTTGATTAAAGTCTTAAGCATTTTTTATGTTGCAAAATTTGGTAATGGACTTGGGCTTTTGCCAAGCCCAATTTCACATGGCCCAAGCCTCCTTGTGGCTGCCATAAGCTCTTGAAGAAGCTAGGAGCTTCTCCATTCTTCCACACTCTTCTTCATCCTCTCCAAACTCTCAAAAACTCCATTTTTTCTTACTCCAAAAGCTTGAGTTTTCAAAGGAAGTTGGTGATTCCTTCACTTGTTTTCATTTCTAAGAGGTGATTCTTACTCCTTATCATCATTTAATAGCATGTTCTTCATAAATTTTTTCATTTCAAAGCTTTGATCATCTAGTTCATGCATGATTCAAGTCTTAGATCTAGAATTTTGAAAAATCACCATAAATCATAGAAAACTCCTAAAATAGTGAAACCAATTTCTATGTCCTTATAATAATTCTTGCTATCATAATCCAAGAGATTGTTGAAAACAAAATCTTCCTTCCTATGTTCATGTGGGGGGATGAACTTTTGTTCATTTTTCATGAAAATGATTATGGATGTCCTAAACTGACCGAACATGCACCGAAATTATGACCATCTTCCTTTCTGAAACTCAAAAAACTCTCAACATGAAAGTTGTTCCTCTTTCTCTCTGCTTTCCAACTAGCTAAGGTTCATAAAAAACGGATGAGTATATTGAGAGTTATGACCAAAATACAGAAACTGCCCAGAATCCTCAGATCCATGCAAGACAGCAGAAAGAAGCCTATTTTTACCCATGTTATGATCCGAACAAAATGAAACCTTCAACATAAAAGTTGTTTCTTTTCTTCTTATCTTTCCAATAAGCCAAAGTTTGTAATTTTTGGATAAGTAGATCATGATATATACTCACAAAACCAACACACCCTCAAACTGTCCAGATTTTATATAAGTGTTGGTTGATCATTTTTTTCATGTCTTCAATCTTCAAGAGGTAAAAGCTCAACTCCTTGATCATCTAAGCTTTCATATTCAATTGTTTCTCATGTTTATGCCATGAATCATATTTTCCCATTTCTAGATCTAGAACTTTGAAAATCCATAACAAAATTCTAGAAAAATCCTATGACGTTGAAACCACTTCCTATGTTCTTATAATCATGTATATTGTCTGTATCTAAGAGCATGTGATGATCAAAAAATTTCTTCCCTTGAAACCCATCTTGGCCGAATCTACCATTTAGAGGGTTAGGATGGTTTTGATTCTTAACTTTGTTGTTTAGCCCTAATCCATTTCCTTAAGTATATTAGAATCATTAATCCATGACTTAAACAATTTTGGAGTTTGTTTAGTCCTTAAACCCTATGAGGCCGTGACCAACATAGGAGGATTTTGATGTTTGTGATTTATGTGGGCGTTTGGTTGTATTGTTGAAGGTTAAGTATAAAGCGGTGTACGTGAGTTTCCGGCTTCCGACGAATTAAATTCAACTTGCTGTGAATCTTCGAGAGGTAAGAGGGGTTACTTGAGGGATCATTCGGATGGCCATGTGTAATTTGTTTGTGGTCCATATATGTTTATCTATGTGGCTGTGGTGTTTTCTGGTTTATTTTACTGAGCTATGTGTTTTCGGTTGTTTATCTGCTTTTAATTGATTTAATTATCTGCAGTTGTATATTATATTATTGTGATGCATGATTTGCTAGTAATATAATTATGATGATGATGAATGTTGTTTGTGAGGCCTGACAGTGGTCAGTGCACAACCGATTAATGAGATGAAAAGCCTTAATAAGCTATGTATATTATATTCAATGTTTTATGGGAAATATTGGGATATAATGTTTGTGGAAAATATTATTTGGGAGAAATAATAAGTATTTGAGAAATATTATTATTATAATGATTTATTTATAAAAAAGTGATTTATGGGTCGTAGAGAGGGCGCAACCGTGAAAATGTTTTACTACTGCTAATTTTTACATAAGATATTCCGCAATATTATAAAAAGATATTTTGTGAAATTAATCTGCGAAAATAACTCAACCGTGAATTTAGAAAATCGTTTAAGCGGAAAAAGCAAGTTTTACCTTAAAATACTTTAAAATGACTTAACGACGGCAATTTGGAAAACCGACGACGGCAAGTATTTTAGAACCGGCAACGTGTATTTTTGATGAACTTCAAATCTCTGTGACCCTCTTTTCTAAAAATGATGTTTTTTTTTGGGTAACCGATGTATTATGACAGAAATCTTCCCACTTAACAAATTTTCCAAAATCAAGTTTTAAGTTGAAACTGTTTTAAAGAGGTTTGAACTTAATAACCGAGACGTCGGGGTATTAAGGTTCGGTGTATGGTAGACTGGATAGCTACCTAAAAGAGATAAAACATTTTGAGATGTTTTCTATTTCCATGAACCTAAGCCTGATGCATCGGTCTAGGGTTTCGTGATTGAGCACTCGGACTTTGAGGTCCTGTGTTGTTAATGAATGATTTTAAAGATGTTAAAACGATATTTGGTTTAAAGCTGTTGAGCTTTGCCAAGGAAAGATATAACACAAAGAGCAGTGTTGAAAGAAATATGTTTTCGAGCATGCATTTGGCAGATGTGCCACAATACGATATATGATTACCTTGCGGCGTCAGGTATTTCATGTCATGAAGTTTTCATTGTGCCAGGGTGGACAATGGAACCCCATTCACGATGTTATCACTGTACCACGATGTTGGACAGTGTGCGATGGGTTTCGGACGTAGGCCTGTGACTATATGTCTGTGGCTACGTGCCGGGAGTCTGATCAACTCAAACACGAGGTCGGGATATCTCATGAGATTAGGTGAAAACGTTAGATGATGTATATGAAGTGTTCATGCATATTTTCAAATGATGTTGTTTGGGGTGTGAAACCCATTATGCTTTGATGTTAATGTTTATGAGATCGCAAATATGTATATGGGTACGTATATGTGTTTTTTTGTTGTGTCGTGCATGTGGCTATCGCGTTATGTCCATATGTCGGTTTCTCACTCTTGCATGTTTTATTTGTGGTTTCTTTGTTGGGTTCTATGTGGTGGAATTCAGATGAACCTCTTAAGGCCTATGACGTCTACAAGAAGAAGAATGTTTAGTCCGGGGCATGCTGATGCTGCTTCTTTTGTCGTAGTGTTTGACCAGCTTAGGTTTAAGTTATGTTTTGGGAATAATCTTTTCATTATAAATGTTTAAGTGTGAAAACATATGATGCAATATAGTTGTATGACTTATATATATATATATATATATATATATATGTTGATATATTAATTTAAGTGTGTTTATGTGTTCATCATTGTGACGATGTTGAAAGGAAAGCAAACTTTGATCACCACATTTTGATTAAGATAAACGTTGAGAAAACTTTATTTTCCGGAAGCAATCAGCGAAATTATGATTTTATTTCCGTACACGGGTAACTGTGACACCCTACTCCCGAGTCATCACATGGTTACCCGTTTGCGGAAAAATAAGATTTTATTTGCTGGTTGCTTTCGGAAAATATTAATTTCTCAACGTGAATCTCTTCAAAATATGGTGATAAAATTTTTTCCTTTTAACTCCCTAACAAACGACATAATCATAACCATACTTAGATATATAAGCATACACAGAAGTCATACAACTAAACTACCTCGTAAGTTTCACACTTAGATCTTTATCAACTTCGTTTATTTAAACACATGACATCACATAAAAAGAACCTAAGCTGGTCTTAACTAACAGACAGTTATTGAGAATACCCTCATGGTCATTCCCACTAACAGATACTTCTCCAAGCATCTAGGAGTTAAGTCCTCGAGCGACTTAGTGAATCCCTCCGCTTCGTCCATACTAGTATACCAAAGGAATACGGTAGACTAGAGTAACCTGTTATATTGTAAGGGTGAGACGCCAATATATGGATGTAACACAATAACTAAAAGCGCGACTCACAAAACAACATATACACACATACAATTTAGCAGCATACATTCTCATAACTAAACAAGTACTTTACCAATGGGTTTCATACCCCAAAACATCAACGTTTGAAAACTATGCATGAACACTTCAATATATAGTCTCTACATTTCGCTAAATCTCCGGAGATTCCCAACAACGTGTAAATGAGCTGATCAGGCTCGATTGCCAGGTATATTAGGCACAACGTATTTACCATAGCACACTGTCCACACAAGGCACAGTGATCAACGTATATGGTATTGCCAGGTATATTAGGCACAACGTAGCATGGAATACCATTCGGTACCATACGTCACAACGTAGCCCGAATACCCTATCAAGGTATCAGACATAGGACAACAACGTAGCCCGAATACCCTATCATTAAGGTATCAGACATAGAACAACAACGTAGCCCGAATACCCTATCATTAAGGTATCAGACATAGAACATGGGCACGTCTGCCAATGCATGCATATAAAACATTTTGGTTCTCATTATTTTCTTTGTGCTCATTCTTCTTTTGCCGAAGCTCAAAATGGCTTACGACTATTCGTAATTTTCAACGTATTAACTTAACAACGTGTTTAGATCTTTCAAACATCAACACAGGACACGAAGTCCGAGTGCTCAATCACAAAACCTAGACCTTGCAATCAGCCTTGGGGTTTGTGGTCGTAGAAAACAGCATTTTCCTTTTACAACGTAACCCACCATGTGGATATACAACATGAAAAGGATACAAAGTCCATAACAACGTAACTTATATCATGGATACTCAACGTAACACGGATCAAAGATCTTCGTGCTTAAATTAAAGAACACTAGTATCGCGACGTCTCTGATACTAGGCTCACGTTTCAACGTAAACACCATTTTCGTTCTGTGAAAAACAAATCCAAAACAAAGTCTCCGCAACTTATCCACGTTGATGGAAAATAACACGTTATAAAACTCCTTTACAAAAACTCCTTTATAAATAATCGATTACTTGAAATTCTTTTCTATAACATTTATGTTCCAAAAAGAGGATCACGTGAGGCTCAAGTTTATCTAAAACACGTACTGCCGTTTAAAAATACTTGTCGTCGACACTTTCCAATTTGCCGTCAAATACATCTTTTAGCTTTCTCCACTTAAACAATTTTCTAAAATCATACTTAAGTTATTTTTGAATATTAATTTCATAAAATAATTTTTTATAATATTACGGAATTTCTCACGTAAAAATTAGCAGTACTAAAATATTTTCACGGTTACGTCCTCACTGTGACTCATAGTTGACTTGTTATCAATAAATCATTAAAATAATAATATTTCTCAATACTCATTATTCTTCCCAAATAATATTTTCCACTACTATATATTTCCAACATTTCCCATAAAACATTGAATATAATGTATATAGCTTATTAAAGCTTTTATCTGATTAATTCGGTTGTGCACTGACCACTGTCAGGCTTCACAAACAACACTCAACACATCATCAGAATTATATCACCAGGCAGATCATGCATCATAGCAATATAATAAACAACTGCAGATAATTAAATAAATTAAAAGCAGATAAATCATCTAACACAGATAAAACAACACAACGTAAACAACATAATCAAAGCACCACAGCCACATATCAAGTATACAGACCACACTAAAGCTAATAGTTATTGGAAAAAAATCCCTCAGGTAAGCTCCCCTTACCTCTTGAAGAACTTGAACCTCTGATTTTCAGTCTTAACACTGTTTCGAGAAATTGGCGACACACGTACGCGTCAGAAATACTAACCTTTCAACAAACCACAAAATCAACAATCAAAACAAGCAAAACAAACACCTAATCCTCTTTAATAGGTCACGGCCTCCTTAGGGTTTTGTGGCTCAAAATCACTAAACTTGCTTAAGTCATGGATTAATGATCCTAAGCACGCTTAAGACAATGGTTTAAGGATAAAACAACAAAGTTTTAAATCAAAAACCTCCTAATCCTCCAAATGGTAGATTCGGCCAAGACATGTCCATGAGGCTAGGGTTTTTAGTTTAATGATGAATAGAAGTATGAATCACCTCTTGAAGATTGAAGAAATGAATAAAATGATCAATCCAAACTTGCTGGCTTTTGAGACAGCTTTGAGGGTGTGTTGGTTTTGTGAGTATATCTCATGATATACTCATCCAAAAATTACAAACTTTGGCTTATTGGAAAGATAAGAAGAAAAGGAACAACTTTGATATTTAAGGTTTTATTTGGTTCGGATCATAACAGGGGTAACAATAGGCTTCTTTCTGCTGTCTTGCATGGATCTGAGGATTCTGGGCAGTTTCTGTATTTTGGTCATAACTCTCAATATACTCATCCGTTTTGATGATATTTGGCTCGTTGGAAATAAAAGCGAAAGAGGAACAACTTTTCATGTTACAGTTTTTCGAGTTTCAGAAAGTAAGATGGTCATAATTTCGATGCAAGTTCGGTCAGTTTAGGACATCCATAATCATTTTCATGAAAAATGAACAAAAGTTCATCCCCCACATGAACATAGGTTCGGCCTAGGCATGAAACAATCTCTTGGATTATGGTAGGCAAGAATGATTATAAAGCATATAGAAATTGGTTTCACTATTTTAGGAGTTTTCTATGATTTATGGTGATTTTTTCAAAATTCTAGATCTAAGACTTTGTTCATGCATAAAAGTAATGATCTAGACATGGAAATGGAAAAATCAATGAAGAACATGGCATTAAATGAAGATGAAGAGTAAGAATCACCTCTATAAAAACAATAAATGAGCAAGAATCCAACACTTGCTTCACAAACTCAAGCTTTTGGAGTTAAGAACAATGGAGAAAAAGTGAAGGTGGAGAAGATGATGAAGAAGAGTGTGGAAGAATGGAGAAGCTCCTAGCTTCTTCAAGAGCTTATGGCAGCCACAAGGAAAGGCTTGGGCCTTGTGCAAATGGGCTTGATGAAAATGGGCTTGAATTCAATTGTTTTGGCCCACCAAAATGCTTAAGGCATAAACATAATCTAGGAAACTTATATGATTTCAATTGGTTTCATGAAATTTAATCCATGGACAAAGAATTTGGGCCTCAAGGCCGCAGCCCTCTAATGGGGTTGGAGCAAATATTCTGGCCCAATTCACTTAGAAAAGCATAGAAACTAACTTAGGGTCCAAAGTGCAATTAAGAGAAAAGTTCAAGGACTTAAGTGCAAAATCCTTCAAATTCTAATCCTAACCTTGTAGAATCTTCTAGACTCAAAATTGTGACTTATCCATATGAATCATCTCAAAATTCTAGGATAAACTCTTTATCCGCTCTCGGAAACTCCGTCGTTCGCTCCGTCGTTTACCCGATTGAAGATTCTGCCCGAATAAAATATTATTATTTCAGAGCTCATGCAATTTTTTCGAAACGTGGAAAAAGGACCGGGGCAAAAATATAAAACCTAATGGTTTCGTTCGCAGATAAAAAATTAGGTCTTCTGAGCAGTATAATTATACTGTCAGTGAAATTAGCAGACCGGGCTCCCGTCTGACTTTTCGACCCAAATTTAATCATAAGTTCCTTCACTCAATTGAAGCTGAGTGGTGAACTTCGTTTAATTAAAATAATTTTCTAACGTTCCAATAAATATATTAACATAAATTCACTCATTATCGAAAAAGGAAAACAGCGGAAAATCGGGGTGTTACAGTAACCATGTGATGTCCTGAGATTAGGGTGTCACACATTAGGTGACCAGCTGTAGGATATTTTTAGGTTTACATTTTGGGGAGTAGTGGTATTTTCACAGTCTGTATATTTTGGCTACTGAGAGCCATCTTTTTAATGTCGTGGTTCCAGGCTACCACTACTTTATAGTTTTGGTTTATGGTTATTTTCTTGTGTTATGACTTTAGTAAATAACCTGTAATTATAAAGGTCTTGCTGTAAAAATGTTAATGATGCATATATATGTAGATATTGATGTTTGGTTTATATCGGACAAGGAAAGAAAAAAATTGACAGCTAATTTCAAGTTAAGTTAAGAAATAGAAACAATTATATTTTCCGAAAGCAACCAGCGTTTGCATTTTCCTTTTGTTTATCTCAACATGTAGAACCAAGGGGGTGTTACAGCTCTCGCCCTGCGAAAGTTCATATTCAAACAGGAGCCAAAATAAGTGCTCGCCCCGCAAACACCTGTTCGCCCCGCGAGCGGACGCTGTTTCAGCATTGTATAAATAGCTTGTTTTGATGCAGATTAGGGATCCAATAGTTTTTAGATCTATTTTCTTGTTTTTCTTGGACTTGCGTCTCCCTTAGTTTTTCTTAGGTTTCCATTGATTTTCAATGACTTTCTTCTACTCTTTTGATTTGATTATGATTTCTATGAGGAACTAATCCTCTTTCCGAGGGAAAGATGAAGCCGCTCATGACGGCATAGTAATTCAAGTGGTGATTTCTTATTCCCTTCTCTTGATTTCTTGTTTCCTAATTCTAAATTTATTGACTTAATTACAAGGGCCTGTGATTAACTAGTCAAGCGTGATAAGTCTGAGAGGAGATTCATGCTTTAGGACTTGGGTTAGGAACACCGATTGAGCATTGCTAGAGATAGAGTAGGAGATTGGTGCAATCGATATAGGGAACCAAGGGCTTAATGAATCTAACTTGTGGGTTGTCGGATAGAGATATAGGTAATTTGCATGCGTAGGTATGACCTTTCGTGAGCGAGAGAGACATTAGGATAATTTAGGGTTTCTGGTTGGCAAAGAAATTGAACTTAGGAATAAGAAGATAATCACTTGGGTAGTATGCATGATTGGGTAGGTGGATTCGTGACCTTAGATCTCAGGCCATAACTGAATCTAGAATTGTTTACTCTCATTTAAAATACTTGATAATTGATAATTGCTTAGATAACTCTTTTTATCTCAACCACCTCTGAAAGTTGACTTGGTCAAACTATTGCAATTTCCTTTAATTTTGGTATAATTGGTATCCTAATCCCTGTGTTCGATCTCGGTAATTATTTACCGTGTCTTATTACTTGCTTCTATCAGGTACACTTGCGGGAGTCACAACAAGTTTTTGGCATCGTTGCCTGGGATTGGCACAACCAATTTTCTTAATTTAAGGAAATTAATTCTTTTTGAACAAGCTAATTTTTATTTTTATTTTTCTGCATGTTTTTCTCTTTAAACTTCTTTGATCCCACTTGGTCTTGCCGTGTTTTTGTTGTATACGAGGTACCGTTCCACCGAAAGACTTGCTACACGACCTAGAGATTCGTAGGACTGAGAGAAGGTGTGACACCCTGCTACCCCGCACGTTATAAAACATTAAAGGACAAAGATATAAACCAAACATACATTTACTGAATAAAATAAACCTTTAAAATAAAATATTTGTCCATAGGTAAAAAGGTCCCACATGAATGAGTTCTCAAATCGCGGAAATAAAAACAAGTTTAAAACAATAAAACATAACCATGATAAACAACATAACCCAACCCGATGTCACAACAGAGCTGATATAACTGTTCCGGAATAACATCCTCGGAATATAACTGAACAAACTAACTAACAAAGAAAGGCCCTAACTATGAGTGGTGGCTCCTTAGAGTCACTCCTCTCCGGGCTGTTCGTCATCCTCTGCAAGATGCCAATCATGCCAAACACAAAAAAACAGAAAGAGCGGGGTAAGAATCATGTAAACATATACGGTATGGAGATAGGAAGCAAGGTAAAACAAACATCATGGCATCATCATAACATACATCAACATATACATAACAACATACATCAATATCAACAACATCATGTCAACCAAGTATGCTATGCGTGTTGGAACCAAAGTAATTTGGATTAAATAATCTCTAAGTTTTGATGTTAACAAAAAGGATTAAATTTGTATAGCAAAGTGTTAGCAATAATCTAACAAGTGCCTTCAGTCTTGAAGGATCTCTGATTATATATATATAAGTTAAAATGTTAAGTCTATTTGCTTTGCAATCCGCGTCCATATATTATTTTATTGAAAGATTCCCTGAGTGGTCAAGTCCACTCTATCACTAGAAGGATCTCCTTTAACTCAAGTGCCACGTCAGTGGACGAGCGCTTGAATGTTTCTAGTAGATGGAGAAATCCCTTTCAAGTAGACGCGAGTTATTCTCCAATAATAACATTAATTTACTAGTTCCACGTCACTGGACGGAGATTTTAAGTAACTGAAGTTCTGGCAAGACCGTTGTTTTAAGTGGACGTAGAATCTTTGCCACGTCAGTGGACGGAGCCTTAAAACTCTTCATACTTACCTTGCCATTACATTTGTTTTGATGGACGAAGAATTTGAGCATTTATATCTCATTTAAATCAATCTGAACCAAAGTGAATTTATTTCATATGATTGATATTTATTTCAAATATATATAATGGTCCTTCTCATTTGCTATTAATGGTTTTATTGTCTTGTTTCTATGAGAGAGACATAGTACAAATAAGGAATTACAAAAAGCAAAATAGTACAATGCAAAACGACTTGTACCCTGTTACCTTTTACGCTGGAATAGCTGGAATTTGAACAAGGAAGCAAGACAGTTTTTCAAGTTGCATTTGCTCAGAGGTGTGCTATTTCATGCAAGAATATTGTCATATAGTACAAAGGACACGAGCAAGCTGAGTCACAATGAATATTACATGGTTGATTCTATCCCTAAACGGAAAAATTCAAATACAACCGTTGATGATTTTGAAGACTAGAACAAGGTCTCTATAAATAGAGGATCAAGACTTTTGAAGAAATAAGTTTTGCGCATATACAATAATCTCAAGAAATCTCTTGCGAGCAAACATTCTTTTATTCTTTCAGAAAGCAAAAGTCTGTAATATCTTAATTTGAATATTGCTATAATATTCATCTGATCTTAAACTTTCATATTCTTACACATAGTGAGTTAGAAGATCAAAGAAACCAAAATCTCTTTGTTAGAGGTAGAGCCTGAAGAGGCTTGGTAAGAAAGGAATACTTGTGAGCCTGAAGAGGTGCTTGAATACTTGCTGTAATCTATTTGGAGAATAGTGGAGAAAACCTTCAAGTAGAAGGGACTGGACGTAGCTCTTGGTTGGAAGAGAGTGAACTAGGATAAAACAACTTGCGTGAATCTTCTAATCCCTTATCTCTTTAGTTTTACGGGTTTATACTAACTGTGGGGATTTGAACTTGAATTTGTTATTCCTTCAAAAGGTTGTTTTTCTGTGTGCTTTATTCTGCCTCTTTATCTTTGTGTGAGAAAACTATTCTTGAAAAGGTTGTTTTCGAAAAATATTAACAAACACAATTCATCCCCCCTTCTTGTGTTTGCCTGTGTCAACTTCAGTTGGTATCAGAGCTCAGCCTCGAAAGGGTTGAGCATCTATATGAGACTTCGCCTGTACGAATCGAAGATAAGTTGATTAAGCAGCTTAGGGGTAAACAAATTTCCTTAGTCAAAGTCATTTGAGATGAAGTGACTGGAGAAGCAACGTGGGAAGCTGAGGACAAGATGAGATTACAATATCCTGACCTTTTTACAGGTGCGTAATTTCGAGGACGAAATTTTTTTTTTAGTGGGGTAGTAATGTAACACCCCGATTTTTACTGCTTTCTAATATTGGTAATAAATATATAAATGATTATATTTTTATCTGAGATTTAGAAAATGATTTTGGGTAAACCAACGTCATTTACATGTTATGCTTAGTCTTATAAGCTTACGATAAAATTTTGGGTTGAAAATTCAGACGGAGCCCGGTCTGCGTTTTCACTGACAGTAAAAGTTTATTGCTCAAAAGACCTAATTTTAAGTCGTGAACGAGATGAAAAATATTTTTATCATATTTGCTTCGATATTGGAAGTTTTGAAAATTTTAGCGAAAAAATTAAAATATTATATTTGCTGCGGGCGTATACATCGAGATATCCCTAGGAAATCCGCATCAGATGAACTAAAAAGGTCTGCAACGGAGCTCAGATGACTGATGCGACTGATGTGACTAGCATTAATGATGATCTTATCCGTATCATAATGGCCATAATGGCGCATTTATGACAAATGGATATTTTTGTGTGGAATTGACTATTTTGCCCCTAGCTTTCCATGAATTTTGCAAGCCATGCCATTGTAATTTTTTGACCAAAATGCCCCCAAAACCCACGGCCCCTTCATCATAATGCACTTAGGCAATTTCATTTCATCCATTCTTGCCATTTTCCTTAAAGAACTTAAGCTTTTTCTTAAGAACACCATAAGAACATCAAGGAGAATTTGTGAAGAACATCATCCAATCCATCAAGTTCTTAGATCAACAAGAGGTAATAACTCTTAATCTTATACTTTTAAGCCTTTCTCTTCACAACATTTATGGATTTATGCTTGTATTCATCATGTTCTTGATTTCATTCAAAGTTCATGACAAGTTCTTCAAAAATCCATAACTAATTCTAGAAAAATCCTTTTGACATGAAACCAATTGCTATGATCTCATAATCATCTCTATATTGATCATCTAGAAGCATATGATCATGAGAAATTTCCTTCCTATTTTTCTGAGCTTGGCCGAAACCCACAAAAAAATGGGTGTTCTTGAGTTTGTTCATTTTCAAGTCTTGATTCATGATTTGATCTCTTAGTACCTTGATAGCTCTTGTATGTAAGTGGTTTGAAAACCAAGAATCTAATCCGAGCTTGTTCATTTTCAAAAGGGCCGAAACCCTATGTTTTGATGTTGAAGGGATTTTGATTCCAAAGTTGTCTTAAACCACTTGAATCCAACTTTAGGTTTTGTATGTTGATTAAATCCAAGAGTTGAGAAAATTTTGAAATCCTTAGCCTATGATCTTGAGGGAAAACCGAAACCCTAGTTCTTGGAACTAGATGAATTTTATTTCATGTTCTTAGTTCATGATCTTGGTTTATGTACTTAATCATGTCTAAGATGAAGGATCATAAATCCCTAAGTTAACAAATTTTCAACTTTCCTAACCTAGAAATTTTAAAGAGGCCGAAACCTAACCTTCATGATCTAAGTATGTTGTTGTTTGATTTTGTTGAACGTGGCAACCATTACCCAAGAGGGGGGTGAATTGGGTTTTAAATAAAAATGAAATCTTTTTCGATAAATCAAAAACCTTTCCAAAATATAAACATAATTTGCAGCGGATAAAATATTCTTTTCAAATTAAAGCGCTTGATAAAATAAAGTACGATAATGTAAATGGCGGAAATCTTAAGAGATAAGGAAAGAAGATGAACACAACGATATATCCTGGTTCGGCCACAAACTACCCAGTGGCCTACGTCCAGTCCCCAAGGCAATACCACCAAGGGTTTTCACTAAACTCTAGTTTTTAAACAGGATCAACTAGAACCTTTACAACTCAGAGAACCCTTAACACAAATCACAGGTCATACTATCCCTTGTGTAAGAGCCTCAAAATATCCCAAGAGATATACCCTCTCTTGTTTGGTAACCAAAAAGGTGGTTTGAGTCAATCCGACTCTTACCGAAATAAAGCACTCTCAATAGTGCAGATAAACAAATTGAAGAACAATAGAGTGCACCTCAAATGTGCAACAATACAATCAACAACCTAATGATATTCAAAGTATAACAATGGCTCAAAATAGTTTTTCAGAATAATAGAGTAAATAAGAAGAAGATGAGAAAGATGATTCAATGTGTAAGTTCTCTCCTCAAAATGGCTCTCAATGGCTATTTAAAATGCTTTGAAAAAAAAGAGTTGTTGGAGTAATAAAAGAGTCTCATCAATTGGAATAACTCCATATTCTGATTTCAAAAACTAGCCGTTGGAGCTATTAAGTGTAGCAGAAAAAGAAATAGAATATGTAATATCTTGTCCCAAGGATATTTTAGTCATTTCATTATGATTGTGATCACTAGTGTGCTTTAATTCCTTTCATCTCATGAGAATGCAAATATAAGAATGATGAATTTTTGAACCTCTCTTTATTATTTTTAGGCTGAGCCGATGAATATCTTATTTGATTTATAATTGTAAAATGGTATTTTATAATTTAGTATCAAATAATATTTATCTTTGACTAAGAAATATTCTAGTGAGAAAATATAATTATTTTGGGGGTTTATAAAGTGTAAAATTTATTTATGAAATAACCTGATTTTAATATAACACATATTTCATTAAAAGCTGATTTTCTTAAATTTCTAGTCGCACCCCCTATTTTACTGTATACACCCCCTCTCTTTTGACATAACCCACGAATTTCCCCTCCCCCATACTCACTTATTCAGTTTTGAAGAATCTGAACACTCTTCTTGTTCTCTCAAAGAAGCCTCACCACCACCATTACCTCCATTCCACCAAAACCACCATAAACCACCACCAATCTACATTATTCTCCTCCTCATTTCACTTTCTAGCAAAAACACCACCACACTCCTCTTAAACCAATCCAAAATCTGAGCATGCAAACATCCCTTCTTCACCTTCAAAATTGGTCATGGAAGGATTTAGGTTTAGATGAAAGTTCTTCTTTTTCTAGCTACAAAAGTGACCTAATTAAGGAGATAAGAAGCTACTATTCTCACCATTCCAAGGGCTAGGAAGCAAAGGAAGAAATTGATAGATTGATAATTGGGAGAATTTCTCTAAGATCAAGAGTGATAGAGGAAATCACCAATTCTTCATTTTCTAGCTTCAATCAAGTGAGTTCCCTTAGTTTTAGTGCTTGGTAACCATAAATCCAAGCTTAGGAGTTGTTGATAAATGCTTTAATTGGTTGATTTTCTATTTGTATGTTGACTATGAGAAGATTGAACATTGGAATGAGTTGCATATTGATGTTATAATCTGTTTTATTTGCATGCATGTGAAATGTTTGTGAAATGTCCTAGATGATGTTGCTGTCCTGAAAACTCGTATGGATATATGTTCAATGTTTTGCTTATAACTATTTCTTCAGAACTCATTTGTTTATGATTCTTGTTTTTTTAGAAACTAGACTCGATTTTCTACAGTTTAGGCACTAATTTTACTGTTTTACACTGAGTATTGATGAAGAAAAACCTGTTACAAGTTAGAGGACAGTTGCTGTCCCATTTTTCGAATGCAGTAGAATGTTGATTAAAATTGTACTCTTTGGAATGCTTTTTCCCAAAAATAAAATTATATTTATAAACTAGACTTATTTAGATTTCCATATAAGGGTCTTTTGCCTAAATCCGACTTTGGTTGGTATTTTAATAAAATCATAGAATCCGACTGAAAACTGCAGAAATTCTGCATATGTTGCTAATCCATGTTGTTGTAATGCTGTGTTTTCAATTGGGAATTTCCTATTAATAGTAGTATTGTATTCTAATTGAGAGATTATATAATGTTCATGCGAATGGTTTATATGTTTGTTTTAGGTCATTAGTTATTAAGCTATAAATTGACATATGAGTTAAGTTATTCAATGTTATGATGAAATGAATGGGAAACACCATTTGGCATTCAAAGGTAGTAACCATGCTAATTCTACTCATGAATCGAATTAGAATGGTTATCAATTACATTACAGATGTCAAGTACAGAAGTCCTTTCAGTTTGGAAGGCAAGCAAGTAAATGCAAAGCAAGTGGGACGCCGCTTGTGGTCATAGACGTATGTTCTGCCTTACAGTATAGAGCTGGTTCCTCTTAAGTACCTCGGTGCGTGGGGAGCAGCGAAGTGTTAGTTCCTCTTAAGTACTTCGGTGCACGGGGAACAACAATGTTTTTCACTGACAAAATTAAAAAGGCATGTCCAAATGAGTGGTTCACAAATATTATGAATGACATAATGATACTAGGACTAAACCCAAAGCTAGTCCCTCTTAAGTACTTGGTGCGTGGGGGGCAGCAATGATGTTTATACCTGATGATATGTATAAGTTTACTAGTACATGTATATGTGTGGGACTAAGTGCTCTGTTTGCAGGGAATTCACTGAGATTTCATATCTCACCCCCTCACCCTTTTGTTTCAGGTTAATCCCTCCTATGTTGGAGAACTGTGAAGTATCCCCGGAAATACTTGGCAGTTGTTCCAATGTAAGCTGTCTCTTTTATGGAAGATGTCACCGGATCGGAGTTAAGAGTCATTACGTCATTGTTTACTTTCTAAGTATAATTTGAAAATGTATGAGATATTTTTATATATTATATATGAGATCTTTAGCTAAAAGCTAATTTCAGTGTATCTTATGTTTTGTATCTAGTAGTATCCTAATGTACTTTCGGGTATTACAGAATATTTTCATTTATGCGCATCATAATCGATTATCATAATCGATAATGGCTTTTCTGCCAAGACTGGGATTTTAATAAAACTTGCATAATCGATTATCCTAATCGGTTATGCCTTCTCTGTAAAACAACCCAGCTTTGTAAATTTGTCATAATCGATTATTTCATAGGCATAATCGATTATATCTTTTCTGCCAGCCAAAAATATTTTTCGCATTAAAACTCAGACTGACTATAATCGATTGTATAATCGATTGTTTCTCCAAAATTATTTTTCCAGATAAAATATTATTTAATCAAAAAGGAAAAAATAATATTTCTTAAAAACCATATTTCAAAAATCATTTTTGAAGATTAAAGATATTTTTAAGAATTGAGCCATTATTATCCTTATCATATACCTCACAAATATTCTAAGACCCTTTCTAATATACCCCTTCTTAAATCCTTTGTTCTTGGTCTTGAATTTTGTTCTTCTTGAAGTTCTTCCATCAATGTCCTTCAAATATTAACTCTTTAAGTTCTGGACATGTTCTTCCATTGTTCATGACGATTGTATGATTGACCTTTTGTCTTTGCTTTTCAAGCTCTTGACTTCATAGCTTTGCTTATTCCAACCTGAACCTTTCAATTACATAGTATTTCTCATAGACGCATTAGTTCAAGGCATAGACAATAATATTTCACATTTAATTACATAAACAAAGCCATATATAATATTTCATAAGACATATATTAAGATAATATCATAGTTAATATTCCTTATGCCTTTGGCATATAATTATAATTCCAAGTATAATTCGATGCCAATATATTATATTTGCCAATCACAAGCATATTTTATACAATCAAATATCACATGTGCATTCACTCAATATTATATTAAACATAATTATATTTAACACATGTGTATTTAATTAATATAATATTCATTAAGCACACAATCATTCATTAAGAGCCCAATCAAATAGTCATGGCATTTATCAACATAATACATATTAAGCCCAATATTCCTTTTATTGAATTAATGCCATGATACTTTATTTGTCAACAGCAAAACTAATATAACATATTGATTGGTTCATGTTCTTCCCTTAATACTATATTTGTCAACATCAAAACCAATATGACAATATGGTTCACATTCTCCCCCTTTTTGATGGTGACAAATACTTATAGAAAATATATATATATAAAGATTTTCTATTTTGCTCTTTCTCCCCTATGCATCACATAGATGGTAATTTGCTATTTTTCTATTCAATATTTCCTTAATAATTAATTGCTATTTTTCAAGGATATTTGCTATTCTTCTCCCCCTATTTGACAACAGCAAAAAGGATTAATTCTCCCCCTAAAACTGTGCATTTAATTTAAAGGTTTCTCCCCCTCAATATTTGACTTTATTGACTATGAGAACCTTTTGAAAAAATATTTAGCAAGCAATGCACAAGAGAATCATATTTAATTGCATTTCAGATTGTAGGAATAACTAGTTGGATGTTTAAGAGATCAGATAAAGAAAATCAATGATGATACTGGATCTTTTATTTTATTCCTTCTTAATAGATTTATTTTATTTTATTTTCTTTTCTTTTTCTCTTCACATAATGGATTACATTAATCGATTATGACTATGCTGACTTCTCTTCCTCTTTTTGTTATAGTACTACCACTGGTTGAATAATGATTATGTCTAATAAGATTGAGTGATAAGAATTTATCACAAGTAAAAGCACACTTTTTAAAAAAAAAATTCCAAAGACATAACATAGGAAGAAAAGAACAAACCAAATGAAAAAGCAATACTTCAACATTAATTCTGTGGGCGAACTGGTGCCCCTGGAATCCACTGGTTTCCTACCAACTCGAAGCCCATCTTGTATAAGGTATCTTCATTGAGACCGGCATTCTTCCTTATCGAGATTACCTCTTCATTTTCCAATGGAATATTAAAGTATCTAAGAATTTTGGTAATCATCATTGGATAGGGAAGGTGAGAGCTTGAAGTGCAAAGTACAGAATTTACCATGTGCAACATAGTACTAGTAGCCCAATTTATGCGTTTTCACTTAACTAAGGCCCACATCAGAGTTATGTCTCCCTCAGAGACTTTTGATTGATCAATGAAGCGAGGAAAGAGCCATTGCACTATTGCATGGTGGATTAAGTTCTTTCGCAGTGTTAGGTGCTTGTCAAGAATAGTACCATTAATATTTGTACCAAGATGCACAAAGGTACTACACACCATGTTTCTTTGAAATTCTCCCTTCCATAGGGTATCAAGATTTTGACTAGGGATAATTTCTCCATCTATGGGGAGGCAAGTCAATGAAGCCCAAGAAGAGAAAGTCATGGTAAATGACACTCCTTTTACTTCAGATGAAAATGCTTTTAATGAGGAGTGGAAGTGAAGATTGCAATAGAATGCTTTGACAAGTAAAGGATATACCAAATCGTTCATGGAACAAAACTTGTGGAGATCAAGTTGAAAGAGAGTTTGAAATAGCTCAATCTCTATAGATTTGAAAGAGTCTAGGTTGATATAGCTAGGAGAGATGATAGGGCGATAAATGAAGTAGGTGACAAAGCGTTTCCTTTGATCTTCATTTGAGAATAGCCTTGTTGTCTTAGGTGACATGAGAGAGATGTTTCGAGAGAGCTCATTTGATGCTATTGATCTACGGTTTGGAGAAACATCAAATGACTGGAGATTGACCCTATGATGTTTTCTTCTAGTTGATTTCAAGAGTCTCATTGTTTGACAAGAGTAATGAGGAGACTTTTAACAAGGTTTCAATACAACGGATTAGTATGTTCTGAGTGGCTGTCTTAACATCCCTATTTGTAGGAAAAATAATTAAGCCTGTGTAAAATAGGTTTAGCCCACTAGACAAACTAATCGCATCATAATCGATTATTCTAATTGATTACAACCTCTCTAGTTAAAACATGTTCACACGTATAAAGAGCATAATCGATTACGCTGATCGATTACTACTTCTCTGTTTGAAAATCAACCTTTGGCGCAAAACACATAATCGATTATTAACTGTGATAATTGATTATTCACTTTAAATTTTGAAAACTTAACATTAATGTTCCCTTGAAAATTTTAATTTTGAAATCTTGGATAATTTTTTGCAGAAAGAATGAGAATATGCCAATCTCTTCAATTTTCTCATTTTTTAACCACAATTTCAATAAATGTCTATTTAATTACTTGTGGTATAATTGAAAAAGATTAGAAAGTTAAATCAGATATCTTTTTATAAAGAGGCACTTACTATAAAATTAATTAGGATTTGATTTAAAACAAAGTATTTTCAAAAATGCCAAATTTCAAAGCATAATCGATTATTCTAATCGATTATGTGCCTACTGTTTTCTACGAATTTTATAGCATCATCCTATAATTGATTATCTTAATCGATTACAGCATTTTTGTCTTTCTTCCCTGTTTTCCCGAGGAAGCATAATCGATTATATAATCGATTATCCAGTTCGATTTTCAATTTTCTTAACTAGGGAGATTTGACTGTCTCTCTAAGAAGCTCTATATCATCCTTTGATTTTTCTAGCTTTCATAGAGAATTTTAATTCACTTAAAATAATCATAACATGCTTCACAAAAATAATCAAACTTCTTTTAAGCATGTTCTTGGCATTTAGCACAAAAGTCCACAATCAAGCAAATATATTCTTGTTAGAATTATTGCATGAAATATGTCTTGATATCAAATTGTTATTTTTATTAACATACTTCCATTTAACAAATTTAACAGTTGAGCAAGTATTGGAAGTAGGGAATAGAGTTACCTCATTGTGTAAATTGACAAGACTATTCCTCCTTACCCACTTTTGCTTGATCTTGAATCCAGCTTTTACGCCATCTATCTTCTTTGAGTTGTTCATCAAGAGACCTTTGCTTATTTTGGTAGCAAATGCATTTTCGGATTTGTGAAGCATCGTTCTTGATGTCAATTCCTTTTCCAAGATAACTGGTTTCTCAACTTTGAACTTTTCCTGTAAATTTGAAACACTAGAGAAACCTTTTGGTACCCATTTCATTTTGGGTCCTTGTGGGTTAGTGGACATGCAATTTTTGCCTTTAGGCACCCAAGCAATTTGATTTCTCATAAGAAGGTTTTTCTTATAATTACACATATGAGAAATATGTCCTAACTTTCCACAGTAATTACATGTTACATCCCTTTTATTTTTCATCAAACAATTTTCATATGAAGGTTGTACATGTGACACCCTAAACTCGGGTCATCACATGGTTACCCGTTTGCGGAAAATAAAATCATAAATTCGCTGGTTGCTTTCGGAAAATAAAGTTTTCTCGACGTTTGTCTTAAACAAAATGTGGTGATAAATTGTTTTTTTCTTTTCAACATCGTCGCAACAACGTTCACATAATCACACTTAGATATATCAAAATATATATGTAAGTCATACAACCATATTGCATTATATGTTTCACACTTAAACATTTATAATGAAACAAGTATTCCCAAAATATAACTTAACGTAAACCTAAGCTGGTCAAACACTACGACAAAAGAATGCAGCATCAGCATGCCCCGTACTAAACATTCTTCTTCTTGTAGACGCCATAGTCCTTAAGAGGTTCATCTGAATTCCACCACATAGAACCCAGAAAAGAAACCACAAATAAAACATGCAAGAGTGAGAAACCGACATATGGACATAACGCGATAGCCACATGCACGACACAACAAAAACTACACATATACGTACCCATATACATATTTGCGATCTCATAAACATTAACATCAAAGCATAATGGGTTTCACACCCCAAACAACATCTTTTGAAAATATGCATGAACACTTCATATACATCATCTAACATTTTCACTTAATCTCATGAGATATCCCGACCTCGTGTTTGAGTTGATCAGACTCCCGGCACGTAGCCACAGACATATAGTCACAGGCCCACGTCCAAAACCCATCGCACACTGTCCAACATCGTGGCACAGTGATAACATCGTGAATGGGGTTCCATTGTCCGTCCGGCACAATGAAAACTTCGTGGCATGAAATACCTGACGCCGCAAGGTAATCATATATCGTATTGTGGCACGTCTGCCAAATGCATGCTCGAAAACATAGTTCTTTTAACACTGTTCTTTGCGTTATATCTTTCCTTGGTAAAGCTCAACGACTTTAAACCAAATATCGTTTTAACATCTTTAAAATCATTCATTAACAACACAGGACCTCAAAGTCCGAGTGCTCAATCACGAAACCCTAGACCGATGCATCCGGCTTAGGTTCGTGGTAATAGAAAACATCTCAAAATATTTTATCTCTTTTAGGTAGCTATCCAGTCTACCAGGTAGCTATCCAGTCTACCATACACCGAACCTTGATATCCCGACGTCTCGGTTATTAAGTTCAAATCTTTTAATATATCATCCAAGTCAAAACTTGATTTCGGAAAACACATTAGGTGGGAAGATTTCTATCATAAAAACACCGGTTACCGAAAAATGTCATTTTCAGAAAAGAGGGTCACAGAGGTTTTAAATTCATCATAAATATGAGCTGCCATTTCTAAAATACTTGCCGTCGTCGGTTTTCCAAATTGCCGTTGTTAAATCATTTTAAAGTCTTTTAAGGAAAAACTTAGTTGTTTCCGCTTAAACAATTTTCTAAATTCACGGTTGAGTTATTTTCGCATATTAATTTCACAAAATATCTTTTTATAATATTGCGGAATATCTTATGTAAAAATTAGCAGTAGTAAAATATTTTCACGGTTGCGCCCTCTCTACGACCCATAAATCACTTTTTTATAAATAAATCATTAAAATAATAAGATTTCTCAAATACTTATTATTTCTCCCAAATAATATTTTCCACAAACATTATATCCCAATATTTCCCATAAAACATTGAATATAATATACACAGCTTATTAAGGCTTTTATCTCATTAATCGGTTGGGCACTGACCACTGTCAGGCCTCACAAACAACATTAAACATCATCATCATAATTATATTACTAGCAAATCATGCATCACAGCAATATAATATATAACTGTAGATAATTAAATCAATTAAAAGCAGATAAACAACCGAAACACAGATAAACCACTTACAGCTATAAACACATAGCTCAGTAAAATAAATCAGAAAAACACCACAGCCACATAGATAAACATATATGGACCACAAACAAAGTACACATGGCCATCCGAATGATCCCTCAAGTAACCCCTCTTACCTCTCGGAGATTCACAGCAAGTTGAATTTAATTCGTCGGAAGCCGGAAACTCACGTACACCGCTTTATACTTAACCTTCAACAATACAACCAAACGACCACATAAATAAACAATCACAAACATCAAAATACTCCTATGTTGGTCACGGCCTCATAGGGTTTAAGGACTAAACAAACTCCAAAATTGTTTAAGTCATGGATTCATAATTCTAATATACTTAAGGAAATGGATTAGGGCTAAACAACAAAGTTAAGAATCAAAACCATCCTAACCCTCTAAATGGTAGATTCGGCCAAGATGGGTTTCAAGGGAAGAAAATTTTTGATCATCACATGCTCTTAGATCTAGACAATATACATGATTATAAGAACATAGGAAGTGGTTTCAACATCATAGGATTTTTCTAGAATTAGTTATGGATTTTCAAAGTTCTAGGTCTAGAAATGGGAAAATATGATTCATGGCATCAACATGAGAAACAATTGAATATGCAAGCTTAGAGGATCAAGGAGTTGAGCTTTTACCTCTTGAAGATTGAAGAAATGAAAAAAATGATCAACCAACACTTATTTAAAATCTGGACAGTTTGAGGGTGTGTTGGTTTTTTGAGTATATCTCACGATCTACTCATCCAAAAATTACAAACTTTGGCTTACTGGAAAGACAAGAAGAAAAGGAACAACTTTTATGTTTAAGGTTTCATTTTTTTTCGGATCATAACATGTGTCAAAAATAGGCTTCTTTCTGATGTCTCGCATGGATCTGAGGATTCTGGGCAGTTTCTGTATTTTGGTCATAACTCTCAATATACTCATCCGTTTTTTATGATCTTTAGCTCGTTGGAAAGAAGAGAGAAAGAGAAACAACTTTCCTGTTGAGAGTTTTTCCGATTTTCAGAAAGGAAGATGGTCATAAATTCGGTGCAAGTTCGGTCAGTTTTTCATGAAAAATGAACAAAAGTTCATCCCCCACATGAACATAGGTTCGGCCTAGTCATGAAACAATCTCTTGGATTATGGTAGCAAGAATGATTATAAGCACATAGAAATTGGTTTCACTATTTTAGGAGTTTTCTATGATTTATGGTGATTTTTCAAAGTTCTAGATCTAGAAACTTAAAAGTGATGAACATAGATGAAATAGACTTTGAATCATGAAAATAATTGAAGAACATCACCATGATTGAGTAAGGAGAACAAGGTTTACCTCTTGAAGATCAAAAACAAGTAAGGAATCAAAGACTTGCTTCACAACTTGCTTGTAGGAAAGCTTATGAACTTAGAAGTTTTGGAGTCAAGAGTGAAATAAGAGCAAAATGAAGTGTTCCCATGTGTTTTAATGGGTGTGGGCTGCGCAAGTCCAAGGGAGTAAAGGGAAAGGAGGTGGCTTCTTCAAGGACTTAGGTGCAAATAACTCCTAGGGACCATTTTGCAACATTCCAAAAGTATAGGGACTAGTTTGCAATTTCCTAATAGTTTGTAATTATGACCATGTGCAACACTTAATGTGTTCACATTGTGACTCACCATGTGAGTCATCTTGTGTGAGTCGCCGATATTATCCGTTAACGGTTCCCGGAAATCCCGTAATCTGCTCCGCCGTTTACCCGATCGAGTATTATGCCCGTAAAACTTAAATTATGTCACTGTACATGAAATAATTCTAAAAACACACCATCATAGGGAATAAAATAAAAACCTTAAGTTTTTCGTTCACGAATTAAAATTAGGTCTTCTGATCAGTATAAATATACTGTCAGTGAAATTCGCGGGCCGGGATTCGCCTGACTTTCAAACCTAAATTTTAATCGTAGCTTCCTACGTTCAAGTAGGATTGAGTGATGAACTCCATTTATTTAAAATAATTTTCTAACACTCATATAAATATATAAACATAATCGTCCGCATTTCGATTATTTTGAAACAGTGAAAATCGGGGTGTTACAGTACACATGTAGAACTTTTTGTTCCATTGATTTCATGAAATAATTCCTCGACTTGATTATCAATAAATATGCAATTTTTATAATATGAAGAGGATTCGAATTTCATTAAATTTTCTTCACCATGAAAAGTGTATTCATTTTTCAGATTTTCCAAATCACCTTCAATCGATGAAATACTTTTCAAGCAATTCCAATTTTTATTTTCTAAACTCATCAAATCATCATACAACTCATTGTACGCACATAGCCATTTATCATTTGATGATTTGAGTTCAGAATCGTTTACCTCCAAGTTTCTTTGAGTCTCTTGGAGAGTAGCTTCAATTTTCTTGACCATTAAATCCTTGCTTTTGTGGTCCTTCCTTTTCTTGGCATGTTCTTGAGGATATTTTTCCTCCAACGAAATTTGCCATTTCCTGTAATTACTTTCAATCTCAAGATTGTTAGTGACAAGGTAATTATAATCATGTACATTCAAAATATCCTTGGCACATTCACAATAGTTAATTCTCTCATAAGCATCATCACATAAACAATTTCGAATAATTTGCATAGCTTTGAGATTCAAGCAAAAATAGTTTTTATCAAACTCAGTCTGATGTTCTTGGGGTTTGAGAATGAGTCCATAAACTCCAATATCCCATAAGTCAACATCAATTGACTGCATAAAAATTTCAATTCTCATTTTCCAATAAATGTAATTCTCACCATCAAAGAATGGTGGTTTGTCAATTTCAAAACCATACATTTTGGAAAAATTAAAAGGTTGCCAAAAGGATCTTAACTCTAAGCTGTCAAGCTACTAACCAGAGCCGAAGCTCTGATACCACTTGTTGGCCGTGGCAACCATTACCCAAGAGGGGGGTGAATTGGGTTTTAAATAAAAATGAAATCTTTTTCGATAAATCAAAAACCTTTTCAAAATATAAACATAATTTGCAGCGGATAAAATATTCTTTTGAAATTAAAGCGCTTGATAAAATAAAGTAAGATAATATAAATGGCGGAAATCTTAAGAGATAGGAAAGAAGATGAACACAACGATCTATCCTGGTTCGGCCACAAACTACCCAGTGGCCTACGTCCAGTCCCCAAGGCAATACCACCAAGGGTTTTCACTAAACTCTAGTTTTTAAACAGGATCAACTAGAACCTTTACAACTCAGAGAACCCTTAACACAAATCACAGGACATACTATCCCTTGTGTAAGAGCCTCAAAATATCCCAAGAGATATACCCTCTCTTGTTTGGTAACCGAAAAGGTGGTTTGAGTCAATCCGACTCTTACCGAAATAAAGCACTTTCAATAGTGCAGATAAACAAATTGAAGAACAATAGAATGCACCTCAAATGTGCAACAATACAATCAAGAGCCTAATGATATTCAAAGTATAACAATGGCTCAAAATAGTTTTTCAGAATAATAGAGTAAATAAGAAGAAGATGAGAAAGATGATTCAATGTGTAAGTTCTCTCCTCAAAATGGCTCTCAATGGCAATTTAAAATGCTTTGAAAAAAAGAGTTGTTGGAGTAATAAAAGAGTCTCATCAATTGGAATAACTCCATATTCTAATTTCAAAAACTAGCCGTTGGAGCTATTAAGTGTAGCAGAAAAAAATAGAATATTTTCATTTATGCGCATCATAATCGATTATCATAATCGATTATCATAATCGATTATGGCTTTTCTGCCAAGACTGGGATTTTAATAAAACTTGCATAATCGATTATCCTAATCGGTTATGCCTTCTCTGTAAAACAACCCAGCTTTGTAAATTTGTCATAATCGATTATTTCATAGGCATAATTGATTATATCTTTTCTGTCAGCCAAAAATATTTTTCGCATTAAAACTCAGACTGACTATAATCGATTGTATAATCGATTATTTCTCCAAAATTATTTTTCTAGATAAAATATTATTTAATCAAAAAGGAAAAAATAATATTTCTTAAAAACCATATTTCAAAAATCAGTTTTGAAGATTAAAGATATTTTTAAGAATTGAGCCATTATTATCCTTATCATATACCTCACAAATATTCTAAGACCCTTTATAATATACCCCTTCTTAAGTCCTTTGTTCTTGGTCTTGAATTTTGTTCTTCTTGAAGTTCTTCCATCAATGTCCTTCAAATATTAACTCTTTAAGTTCTGGACATGTTCTTCCATTGTTCATGACGATTGTATGATTGACCTTTTGTCTTTGCTTTTCAAGCTCTTGACTTCATAGCTTTGCTTATTCCAACCTGAACCTTTCTATTACATAATATTTCTCATAGACGCATTAGTTCAAGGCATAGACAATAATATTTCACATTTAATTACATAAACAAAGCCATATATAATATTTCATAAGACATATATTAAGATAATATCATAGTTAATATTCCTTATGCCTTTGGCATATAATAATAATTCCAAGTATAATTCGATGCCAATATATTATATTTGCCAATCACAAGCATATTATATACAATCAAATATCACATGTGCATTCACTCAATATTATATTAAACATAATTATATTTAACACATGTGTATTTAATTAATATAATATTCATTAAGCACACAATCATTCATTAAGAGCCCAATCAAATAGTCATGGCATTTATCAACATAATACATATTAAGCCCAATATTCCTTTTATTGAATTAATACCATGATACTTTATTTGTCAACAGCAAAACTAATATAACATATTGATTGGTTCATGTTCTTCCCTTAATACTATATTTGTCAACATCAAAACCAATATGACAATATGGTTCACAGATTTGATTTATTTTGGTTGCAATTCGTTTGAAGGAATCGATCGAGTTTGTTTAGTCTAAGTCGTCGAAGAAGAATCGGATCGAAATCGGGTGATTACTTGAAACTGTTGATTCAACTCTTGAGGTAAAGGGGGTAAGCCTGAGGAGTATAAGATAACCACATGCTTATTTGTTAGAGTCGTTTGTATTGACTGTAGTAATTTACTGTGTTTTAAATTATCTACTGTTAATGTTTTAATTGATTGTCTGCTGATTATCTGTTTACTTGAGTAATTGAGCTATATGAGCTATATGATATGTGAATATATCTGATTATAATTATTTTGGTATATTATAATTGTGGTGCATGTCATGAATTGATATATGTCATGCTATTCTGTGATGAAAATTATCTGCTGTTGACTGTTGGACTCTGAAACCTGACATTGGTCAGTGTACAATTAATCTGACGATAAAAGCTTAATAAGCTTGATTAATTAATCAGAGTGATTAATTTGTGAAATTTTGAGAAAAAGTGAAAAAATATTATTTTAATAATATTTTCGGGGAAAATACGTCAATAAAGTGACAGTAAGGGCGAAACTGTGAAATTTTTTACAGGCTCTAGTTTTTCCAAAATAAATTCAACTTTATTATAAAATGTTATTTAAAGTTATTAAGTTCCAAAAATAACGTATTTTAGCTGTCAGAATAATTATGCGAAGCAAAACAGTTATTTACACTATTAAAAGATTTTTATGGAAAGTTTTGAGAAAAAGGTTTATATTTTGGAATTATTAATTTTATTTAATTGAGATTTTAAAATTTGATGTTTCTTGAAAACAAAGTTTAGAAATAAATAATTTTAAACAGAAAAGAATTTATTTACGGTTTTACGTTTTATCAACATTTTAACAGAAAAGAATTTCTGTAAAGAGTTTTATTAAGAGAAAATATTCTATTAAACTTGGATAAGTTTTCGAAGATTTGGTTTTGTATTTGTTTTTCACTGAGCGAACTATTTTACAAAGGACAAACGAACCTATGAACCGAGACGTCGGGGTTCTAGTGTTCAGTGGACACGTAGATCAGGGATCTGTGTCATTGGACTGAGGGTCCTGCAATGATTTTTGTGGACTGTGTGTCCTAATTTGATGTGGAAAATGTGAGTTCCATATCCGCGAGCCTAGGACTAGTGCATCAGTTTAGGGCTTTGCGATTGAGCACTCGGACTGTGTGTCCTGTGTTGAGTTTAAAACATTTGGACTGTGTGTCCTATGTTTGTTTGTAGTAAAAGTCTTAACTATTGAACCAATGTATTTTACTGGACTAAGTGTTTATGCGATAACTATTGAAGTTCTGAGTGATGCAATAGGTTATGGACAATAAACTCCATTATTCGCAGTAACCATTGGGTTCTCTGCATATAGACCAATGAGTTACATTTTTGAACAATAACCTTGGTACGTTGGAGAGTTGCCATTGTGTTAAGTGTTCTTTTCTTGGGCATTGTTTTATTTCGTTTTTACAATGTGCCATGTGCGAGCTTGATTTGGTCAAAACAAAACAGAAAGTTGTGGGATCTTCGGAGATTAGATATCAAATTAGAGCCGAGATATTGAAGTGCCATGCATTTTTCTAAAATGACGATGACTGTCGGATATGAAATCCTTTTTATTATTCTATTGTTTAGATAATTCTGTATACTGTCATTATATGGTATGTGCTATTTTGTGTCTCGTGCATGGGGTTGTCTTTGTAAAACTCATATATTGGTAACTCACCCTTGCATAGCTGTTTTGTTGTTTCTTTTCTATGTATGTGGAATCTATATATATACATTCAGATGGACCCGAATGCGGTAGATCCGAATTACTCGGGGGTCCGAGCCCTCATGTTCGATAATGCTGATCAGGGGAACGCCTGGGTGATCAACCCAGGAGCTCGGAGTGCCACGTACACGGGTCCGATGTGGACACTTCGAGGGACCATAGTTGATGGACCCCAGCAACTGATACACACTAGGGAGACCATAGAAGTTTCACTGCCTCCCATATGGATGATTCTACAGCACTTGGTACATCACGGCGATCTGGAGCATCAACCACCTCCTCATGTTCAGCCATTATAGCAGGTTGCCCCGGAGTCTCCTCCTGGGCCTATAGTCTTGATACCAGAGGATGCACCACAGGAGATGGAAGAGGATCCTGAAGAGGATTCGACAGCTGATCCAATGGGTTTCTGTAGGTGATGACCAGCTGTAGGGTGTAGTCTGTTGGGTAGGGTGGGATTTTTAGATAGTCTGACTGTTTGCAACTGAGAGCCAATCTTTTTTAGTAGTGTTTTTCAGACTCCCACTATGACATAGTTATGTTGTTTTTCAGTTGATGTGATATAGGTGTGACAGTAGATGGTGACCTGGTAGGATGAAGGTCTTGTATAAAACTTTGAGGCATATGTATGATATATAGTTGTATATTATGTTACTGGGTGTTAGTTGTATGTATAATAACGAAAAAGAAAAATTTTATCACCTTTTTGACGAAAAATAAGTAAGTAGTAAACTTATTTCTTTTTCCGAAGGAAACCAGCAAATTTATAATTTTATTAAGGTTGGAGTTTTATAACAAGTTACGTAAATGTGATCCCTTGGAAATGGGGTGTCGCATTAGTGGTATCATAGTTGGTCAAGTCTTTCGGGGAAATCTTTGGGAATAGGTCTATTGTGTTGATGTTGTGTGACCTTTGAAAAGAGATTGTTTGAATTACTTCTTAGAAGTAATGTGTGATAGTTCGTGACTGCAAGTTTCATTTTTTGGTTGCCATTTAACTGATTGTGTCTTGTAGGTCAGTTATGGAACCAGAAGGTGTACTTGGACATGGTCGTGGACGTGGACGCGGCCGTGGAAGATGTCGTAGAGGTGGTCGTGTTGATGGTCGAGGACATTTTAAGGAGAACGATGAGGAATATTATGAGGGAAATAGAGGTATGGATTTTGCTGCACAAGCAATGGCGAATGTTGCCGCTGCTATTGCACAGCAAACTCCTACAATGACTGCTCAGAATTTACAAGAACAACTTCGAGCTGAACAGGCTGCTGAGGGTAGGGGTCTTACTGCTTTTAGACTCTAGAATCCTCCACGATTTCATGGAGACGTGGATCCTATAAAGGCTGACTTATGGAGTCAGGAAGTAGAGAAGATTTTTGAACTAATCAACAGTGTAACACCCCAGTTTTTACACATAATTAATTATTTTATTTGGATGTTTATATTTATTTTATTCATATGGTTTAGTATAAGTAATTTAATCACTCTTTTCAAAATATTTTATTGAGTGCGTTAGCACAGCTTTATTTCAATACAAGTATGTTTGTTAGACAATAATGTTATCTTATTGTCACTATTAATATTTATTTAGGAAATATTTTAAGTGATATGATTGGGAGAGAAGTATTTTCATATATTATTCTGTTCAATTTTAGACTTGAAAATAAATTGTTTTGGCATCAATCGGAAATTAATTTTTGGACCAAGTATTTTCTTAGTTGATCAGTTCAACTATTAATCTTTACTCTAATTTGAATTTCGAAATCATATATTTATCAATCTTTACTTTTAGATTCCAAAAAGTAAAAACATGTTTATTTTAGACTCGATATTTATCACTCGTTTTGTACCCACTAACACAAAAACCTAATCTTCTCTCTCCTCCCTCTCTTGAAAAACCCGATGCTCCTCTCTTCTTCTACCTTCTGATTTCTTCTTCCTCTCATATCTCTTCCTTCTCACTTCCAATCATCTTCCTCCTCTCACCAAAATCGGTGCCACCCTTCAACAACCATGTATAGCCGCGTACGTGCCGTGCCTGTGGAGATCTCGACCGCAGCTCGGACCACCACGCGAGGAGGAGACGTCCGTGCGGTTCTTGCACGTTTCGCCGCCGCGCGAGTGTGCTCGCCACCGTGACAGGCGTCGCACCGCCGCCGCCCATGGTGGTTTAACTACCCTTCTCTTCTTCTATGAGATTCCTTCACGTTTTGGTTCATGGGTGTTTTAGAAAACCCCTATGCCGCTGCCGTCCGCCACGTCTGGGCTGTCAGCCGCCGCGCCGGTTGGCCATCCAACCACCATGTTCTCTCTTCCTCTTCCTTGGGTGAGTTCCTTGCACTAATCCTTGGTAATTTTGAAAATCCGCAAATCAGTTTCAAGCCCTAACCCTAGCTCTTTGATTTCATGTTGTAATCTGAAATTAAAATTGATTTTTATGCAAATGGGGATTGTAAATTAGTGTTTCCCTAAACCAATTTCATCATTCTTTAAGTGGATTGGATTTTACCCAATTTAGGTTATGAACCCTAAAGCCCCAATTTGATTTTCATTGAAATTAGTTATGTTTTGCAAAATTAAGTATGCATTTATGAAATTGGGACTGTTAATTTAAGTTATGACAAATCAATTTCGCTTTCCTATAAGCAAATCTTATTTTCCCCAAATTTGGTTTAGGAGTCATAAACCCAAATCTGACATTACTTGAAATTGACTCATCCTTGTGAAATTAACTATGATTTAATGAAATTAGGACTTTTAATTGATGATTTGTAAGTTTAATTTCATGATCCTTTAAGCAAAATAAAGTTTCCCCAAATTGTGTGACGAGACCTCTTTTACCCGAATTGGTTTTATTGGAGAATCAAAATATGTTTTGAGAAGTTAAATATATTTTTCTTTGATTGTATGTGTTGGAGATTATTGAGTTGTGGTTATGCTGTTTGACTGTTGTATGTGCTTGGACGTTGCCTCTATGTTGATGTTGCGGTTGTGCTTGCTTGGGAGGGCAACCTCGTTCTTTTTGGAGTTGTCGCGGAGTTACCTGCACGTGTTGTGAAACGTCAAAGGAACCGAGGTGTCGTTGATAAGGAAATGGACTGTTGGAGTCTTAAGTCGAAGATCTTCACTTGTCTTCAAAGGTAAGGGGAGCTTGCCTAGGGATATTCAATAACTGTATGCATGTGTGTAGATGTTTAACTGTTTACTTAAATGTTATTGAGATTACTTGATTATCTGATATGTTGAAGTGTTATGCTATTATCTGATGTTGCATCGTACTTGTTATATAGGCTGAGATGCATATCTGTGATGAACTGCCTTCAACTGTGATATTAGCATTGAACTGTGAATATATATATATATATATATATATATTGCTGTTGTTGATTGAAGCTTGCTAAGCCGGACGTGTGTCTGTGCTCAACTATTAATAAGGATTAAAAGCCTTAATAAGCTTTGAAGATGGAAGGATTGGTGTTCTTTTCCAAAAGCTTAAATACTTAAAGGACTTGTTTTTAAGTGATGAAATAGTTTTGGTGACCAACTGTGTTACAAGAGAAAAATCCTTTTCGAACTATATATTTTCAAATGGAAACTTTCGAAAATATTTGACAATATCCTATTGGGGATTTTCAAAGATAAAAGTGTTTCAAAAAATGTTTTATAAAGGATTTCAAAAGAAAAAGTTTTCTCCCAAATGATTTAGAAACTTTCCGATAGCCTGAATAGGTTATCGAGGATTTCGATTTTGAAATTTGTTTTCGCCAAATGAAAGATGAGTACTAAAAGAATAGGAATCTAGATGTGAGACGTCGCCTCTAGTTTTCCATGTTAAGCACGTGATCTTGGATCAGTGTTAATTCGGGACCGTAAAGTCCTATTCATGATGTTATGGGCTACAAGTCCAATTCGCGAAATCAAGGACAGTTCGTTCTGATCTCCGTTGTTGTGGGCTATTGTCCTTAGCATGTTAAGTTTAAAACATGACTAAAAGTATATTGATTTCTATTACCATAAACCTTGACTGCGGCCACGGTCTAGGGTGTTGTGATTGAGCATTCGAACAGTGTGTCCTATGTTTCTAAGTTTTCAAGTGATGGGGAAATGATGTTAAGTCATTAGCTTTGAGCTTTGACAGTGAAAGATTAACACAAAGAAAAACCTTGAAAAGGAAAGTTTTTATTCATGGGCATTTCCCCTTAGCAGACGTGCTCAAGTAAACCAGATACAAGGTGGTATCTGAGGGTCAGTCCGATTGGCCCAGTTGGAGGCATTCGAGACGTTGTGCATCCGGAGACCTTGGTGCACGAGGTTATGGTGGCAACTTGCCAGTGGGCATCAGAGCTTGACCAACTCTTTATTACTTCTACAATGAAACGGTGTTGTTATCTCATGAGATTAGGATAGAGCCTGATATTGAAGTGTCATGCATATTTTCGAAAACTAATTGTGCGGGCTTGAGACCCTTTGATATAACACTGTTATATTATGATTATGCATGACTTAACTGTTAAACTGATTACGTGTTGTATGTATAATGTATATGGTTGTTGTATGGTATATCCAATTGTCTCACCCTTACAGATATATCAGGTTTCTCCTGGTTTCGCTATTGGTACGCTAGTGCCGATGTTGCAGAGGAGTCTTTCTAAGTCGCTCGAAGACTTGGTTTTAGCTATTTGATAGAGTGACCAGCTTAGGTTTTGAGATGTTACAGATTTATAATAGTATTTATTTGTATGGCTCGGAGAGCCTTTATTTTGAATGTGAAGTTTATAGCTCGGAGAGCATTTCTTTTGAATGAAAATCTAAGATTTTCCTTTTGGGTCCTGTATAGCTTGTTGATGTAATTATTTCCAAAATAATACTATCTGGATGTATTTTAGTGTAACTGAAATTCTGGAATGAAAATGTAATTATTTTAGCAGGTGTTCTTTTACCTGGGATGTTCGAATTACAGAGGAGACTCTGTCGAAATTTTTGTAAAAATACTAGTTTTTATTCAAGTATATTTCTAAATTAAATAGACTTGCCAGGCTAGGATTGTAAGCCTGTGTGTCGATCAAAGCTTAGGTTTGAAGTCGTGACAAATTTTTATACCCAATTTCAGACGCTTATGTACCTATATAAATTATTTTCCGAAAGCAACCAGCAAACTATCTTTTTAATTTAAATTCCACATGTGTTACATAGTAATACCTAGTGGGGGTGTTACAAGTGGTATCAGAGCTGGTCGAGTCTTTCGGGATCTTTGGGGAATAGGTCTGTTAAATTTTTGTTGTGTGAGCTCTGGTTGGTTCTTGTTTGAATTGTTTCTTGTTGAAGCAATGTGTGTCGACGCACAAGTATATGTTTTCTTGATGGGTTTCCAAGGGTTTTATGTCCTGGGAGACCGTAGATCTTGAATGTTACTTGGGTTCAGATATGACATTCGATTATCCTTGCGAATCGTGTCAGACATTCGAAACAAGGTGCTTGTGTAAAGGGTTTTTCCGGGAGTGTTCCCTGGAAATATTCTAGGTTTATGGTTAGCAAAGGACATTGATTTTAGATTGATCTAGTTTCTGGATTCGGTCAGATCTCTGTCGCTTTGTGTAGGATGTTGCCTACAAAGTTAAAACGAGTTGGACGACTTGATTCAACTAGAAGATCGGTGGTCTGAACCATTTGTTAGACCGAGTGTTTTCCTTGTGAAGCACCAATGTTGTGTGAAGGCTCGTGTCACCGTGTGGATTTCTGACAACTAAGTAAAAGGACGAATTATGAACAAGTATTCCCTGACTTGCGGAGTTGATTTGGTAAATCAATTACGAGGAGTTGTCGTCTACTAAGAGATCGACTTGAAGACGAGTTATCACCAGATTGGAGTGATGACCTATCTATGATTTTGCGTCGTCAACTCAGTTTATGAAGAAAGATAAACTCTTTGTATGTTTGATCGATTGATTAAGTTGTCCGGGATCGTGCCCAATTCAAGGTGGTCATATTAAGCATGGCTAGAAAGACTTGTATGTTGGTTGGAACCAAGACGAATCGAGTGGATTTTCGATTTTGGGTGAGTGTCTCATGATTAAGGAACTCTTCACTGTACTATTCATTATTTTCTGAACTTGTAAAATTGACAATTGTCCCAGGAGTCCCTATGATTGTATCAGACAATCACAGCAGTGAAGTTTGTATGTGTCAGATAGAGTTTCTGATTTTAATTTGAAATCTGTCAGGACCAATGAATTAGTTATCCTAGTTCATAACTTTCAAGTTATTTCAATTGATTCCCTTGTTTGTGAGAAGTTGTACTCCCACTTCTAAATAACCCTCAATGTATTAAACATTTGAGTGAATTGATTTAACGGAATCTATTGGTCTGGATAATTTCACATTTTGTTGAAAGGAGTGGTTATGACTATTTCTTGAGTTATAACACAGATAATTTCGTGATAGCAGAAGTTTCTTGGTGAAACTTAGTTTCGTCGCTTCTATTTTTGGTAGAGGTGACCTAGACTAATTTTTGGTCAGACTGTAAATTCTTTGTACTAAGAATAAGAATTAATCCTCTTTGGATTAGAAATTATTCACCCTTTGATTCCTTAAATCCGCTGGAAGATTCTTGTGGAAGAATGAACTTTATTAGATTCATGTTTGTAAATGTGTATTGATCATGCATTTTTACACCCACGAACCTGATGGAAGGATCTTTTTCCATACTGGATGTTCCTGTATCCTTCAAATTAATGAAATTCTTTTCTAGGCTTTTGTGAAAGTGAAATCAAGAAAAATTTCTTTTCTTGAAAAATTCTTTTATGATCACCAAGGTCATGTCTTGTTGCGGTTCGAAAAGTACATGTCATCGTTGATCATCTTAGTTCTACGTATTCTCCAAATGTCGTCGATGTGTGACCTATCTCATCAGTCATGAGTTGGGTATCTCCACATCAAGATGTCAGAGTTAGTCGAGTACAGTGAAAAAGGGATAGTTTAACAATTGAGACCTTCCTTGTTAAGATATTGGCATCGCCATGAATCTTTGTTATGAGTTTGCTGAAGACCTACATGAGTCTTGTTTGAATTCAAGTGATCGTGGATCGACTGGTGAAGTCTACACCCTTCTTACAAGTTAAGATCCACTATGCAATGGAGGAGTAAACCGAATAGATACCAGAGGACTGATCAGACTCCATGGATTATCTTTAAGCATCATTTCAGATGAGGACCCGAAGTTTACCAATGTTGTCGGTAAAATCCGCTCCAAGTGTTGAGGATCAAGTTGAGATTGAGATCTAAGGATCATCCTCAACTTGATGGGAAAATAAGAAACGATCTAACCTTTAGAAGGTTAGCTGGGAGTAGGTTTAGTACCTAAGTACGATCATTCCTTCAGCAAGATTGACAATAAGTGATAAGAGTTGTGTTGAGGTATTGTTATGATTGGTAAGATATGAACCTTTAAGATCAATCTCAGTAAGTGAGACAATTATTATAAATCAAATGTTGTTTGAGGCAGAATAATCGTTGGGGAACCTAGGGTAATGATCAATGTCTGTAATTAAGCTTTGATTGCCTGAATTTTGAAAGATTAACAAGAAGAGTGCCTATAGTAATTTCACTTAAGTGGATTCAAGCGAAAGAGATAAGGTCTTGTGAAAATTAAGTTTCTGAAGAAGTTCAAAGTTAATGAGTTAGATAATCCTAGCCGATGTGATCCCTTTTTGATTTCAGTTTACCTTAAGGAATGTTATGACGTTTTAATTGGAGACTTGAAGAGTGTGAATTTGATATGACTAGAAGAGTAGACTAAGCCCAAATGGACTAAGACTATGATTGCATACCTTGAGTAGAAGGTTAATGCATGTTATGATAAAGTTAGTGTTGATTTTGGTGTTAGCTGTGGAAGTTAGATGTTGAAGAAGGTTCCTAATGGACCCGTATTGAGAATAGAAGTAATTAAGTTTTGATTATGGCTTTCGAATGTGGTAAACTAAGGTGAAATGTCGAAGATAGTGTGGTACCTAATTTTTGTCATCTCTATGGTAGGACGAACCAGAGTTGATAGGAGCTTCGTTAATGTATAGATGTGAATGGTACTATGAGAACCCTTAAGTATATCATTGAGTAAGATGATTACAATGGACCTTATCATGATCGAGGCAGATATATCATTAAAGGAATTTAGAGTAGTGATCAACGTTTATGGTTAATGTTGACTTCGTGAGTCCAAGGATTAACGGAAAAATATCTATAGTAGTTTTTCCCTAAGCTGAACGGAAATAGTAAAGAGGAGTTCTTGAGAAACTAAGTTGTGAGAAGAGTTTGAGAGCTCTGTTTTAGAGTTTGAAAGGCCTGACCGTGATGAAATTTGGGGTGGTGGAATAAGTCCAAAGGAAACTAAGACTGTAAATTGTATACTTTGAGTTGAAAGTTGATATGCGTGGTAGAGTTAATGTTGAACTTGATGTTCGTCGTGAGGATAAGGTGTTGAAGAAGTTTTGCTAGCGGACTAATTTTGAGGCAAGAAGTGATTAAGTTTTGATTATATCTTTCATGTGTGATAAGCTATGGTGAAATGTCTCGAATCTTTGAGGCCTTATCCTGTTAAATACGTGGTTGATGATCCACAATGAAGCTGGACATTTTAAACCCAAGATTGCTTAATGGGGAGTGTCCACCGAGATTTCTTGGCTTTGTTTTGGGTAACTCCTTGTTGTTCTGGCCTTAGAGCAACTCTGTTTTATAATCTCTTTTCTCGGTTGCAAGTATAGAAGACAAGGGCAGATATGATACAAGCACTTCCTTGCATAAGTGATGGAGCACTTTCTTCAGATGGAGGAAGTGTTAGGAGTTATGGTGTATTTTCTTTGGGGAATAGAGTAGATGTGCATGTGAAATTTTCTAAACCAGGGATATCAACGGGGCTTGATACCCAATTGGAAACGAGAGGCAAACTAAGGATATGAAATCAAAGAAAGAAAAAGATTCTGGAGGAATTAAGAGGCAAACGGACTATGTTGGATGTGGTAAAGTTCGATTTCAATAAGAAGATTGAATTTCTTAGGTTCTTGGCACAAAGTTTATCATGTGCAACTTAGACTCAGAGGTAGTTTAAGGATAAATAGAATGACGTAATCGATCCTGTTATAGAGTCATAGATGAAAGGAATGAAGCAACAAGAAATACAGAGTAAGATCTTAGGGTTAAGGTGTGGTTACAAAATCCTGTTTAGTTTCGAGCAACAAAATTTCGAGGACGAAATTTTTTTAAGAGGGGTAGTAATGTAACACCCCAGTTTTTACACATAATTAATTTATTTATTTGGATGTTTATATTTATTTTATTCATATGGTTTAGTATGAGTAATTTAATCACTCTTTTCAAATTATTTTATTGAGTGCGTTAGCACAGCTTTATTTCAATACAAGTATGTTTGTTAGACAATAATGTTATCTTATTGTCACTATTAATATTTATTTAGGAAATATTTTAAGTGATATGATTGGGAGAGAAGTATTTTCATATATTATTCTGTTCAATTTTAGACTTGAAAATAAATTGTTTTGGCATCAATCGGAAATTAATTTTTGGACCAAGTATTTTCTTAGTTGATCAGTTCAACTATTAATCTTTACTCTAATTTGAATTTCGAAATCATATATTTATCAATCTTTACTTTTAGATTCCAAAAAGTAAAAACATGTTTATTTTAGACTCGATATTTATCACTCGTTTTGTACCCACTAACACAAAAACCTAATCTTCTCTCTCCTCCCTCTCTTGAAAAACCCGATGCTCCTCTCTTCTTCTACCTTCTGATTTCTTCTTCCTCTCATATCTCTTCCTTCTCACTTCCAATCATCTTCCTCCTCTCACCAAAACCGGCGCCACCCTTCAACAACCACGTACAGCCGCGTGCATGCCGTGCCTGTAGAGATCTCGACCGCAGCTCGGACCACCACGCGAGGAGGAGACGTCCGTGCGGTTCTTGCACGTTTCGCCGCCGCGCGCGAGTGTGCTCGCCACCGTGACAGGCGTCGCACCGCCGCCGCCCATGGTGGTTTAACTACCCTTCTCTTCTTCTATGAGATTCCTTCACGTTTTGGTTCATGGGTGTTTTAGAAAACCCCTATGCCGCTGCCGTCCGCCACGTCTGGGCTGTCAGCCGCCGCGCCGGTTGGCCATCCAACCACCATGTTCTCTCTTCCTCTTCCTTGGGTGAGTTCCTTGCACTAATCCTTGGTAATTTTGAAAATCCGCAAATCAGTTTCAAACCCTAACCCTAGCTCTTTGATTTCATGTTGTAATCTGAAATTAAAATTGATTTTTATGCAAATGGGGATTGTAAATTAGTGTTTCCCTAAACCAATTTCATCATTCTTTAAGTGGATTGGATTTTACCCAATTTAGGTTATGAACCCTAAAGCCCCAATTTGATTTTCATTGAAATTAGTTATGTTTTGCAAAATTAAGTATGCATTTATGAAATTGGGACTGTTAATTTAAGTTATGACAAATCAATTTCGCTTTCCTATAAGCAAATCTTATTTTCCCCAAATTTGGTTTTGTAAGACCCCCACTGGGAATTACTACGTAACACATGCGGAAGTAAATTAAAAAGATAATTTGCTGGTTGCTTTCGGAAATTTGTTTTCTTTTAAGTCAGAAAACTGGGGTATAAAATTTTCTCTATAAGGATAACTCCGAAATCCATAATACATACATTTAAACGTAAAGTCACATTCTAACAAAGTTACCATGACATACAACACTTCTCTAAGTTTCCATTTTCGAAAGAAAAGTTTAAACTACATATGGATGTATATAACACTACATTTACCGACCTCTTCAGATATACAACCCAACTCAGACTCCTAAGCTGGTCATTCTATCAAATATTCATTGTTGAGACCCCTCGTGGCCATCCCCCAATCAGAATACTTTCCCAAACTCTAACACTAGGTCTTCATGTGACTTAGAAAGACTCCTCTACAACACCAGTACTAGAGTACCAAGGTACTACAGCAAAACCCGAAGAGACCTGATATAACTATAAGAGTGAGACACCGGCAAATGGATATATCATACAACAACCATATACATGATACATACAACACATTGGCATATTAGCATTTAAGCATTATTCATAGATAAAACAAGTGTTATATTAGTGGGTCTCATACCCGAATCAATCAGTTTTATAAAGATAATGCATGACACTTCAATCATCAGGCTCTAAACTTAATCTCCGGAGATCCCAACATCCTCAAAATGAGTTGATCAGGCTCGATACACCGTCTCATTGGCTAGCTAAGCACAACGATAATACACCGTCTCATTGACCATTTAGGCACAACGATTATGCACACCGTCTCATTGTCCATTTAGGCACAACGATACACGTACACCGTCTCATTGTCCATTTTAAGAACAACGATAATACACCGTCACATGATACCTTTCCTGTTAAGGTCTCACGTTAAAACCACGTCGGGCACGTCTGCCGTAAATGCAAATGTAAAACATTTAGTTCTCGATGTTTTCTTTGTGTTCGTTCTCATTCGTTATCGAAGCTCAAAGGCTAGCGACTATTCATAAATTTCATCATCACTTGAAAATTAATAACACAGGACGCGCAGTCCGAGTGCTCAATCACAACACCTTAGACCGATGACGCAGTCAAGGTTTGTGGTCATAGAAATCATTTATGATTTTATCCATGTTTTATCCTAACATGATAAGGACTCCTAGTCCGCAGCAACGAAATCAGGACGCACAGTCCTCAATTCCGAGATTTGGACTCTTAGCCCATAACATCATGGTTAGGACCCTTGGTCCATAATTCTTGTCACGGATCCTAGATCACGTGCATACCACGGAAAACTAGAGCGACGTCTCGCAACTAGATTCCTATTCACATGTGCTTACTTTTCGCTCAGTGAAAATCAAATCCAAAACAAAACCTCGGTCACTTATCCAAGTAACCGGAACGTTTCCAAATCATTTAGGAGAAAATCCTTTTCCTTTACAAAATCTTTCATAAAGCAATTAGGAAATTCGTTTGTTTTTGAAATCCTTGATGGAATAAAGTCAAATATTTTCAAAGGGTTTTTCTTTCATAAAACACATAGTTCGAAAAAGGTTTTCTCTCGTACAAAACTTTAGATCATGAAAGGGTAGTTTCTGTTGACTTAAAATCACTTCAACATTTCTTTTAAAAACAAGAATCTTATTCTTTTTTTGAAGTAAGCATTTTAAATAAGGAACTTTTATAAATGAACCCAATACTTTCAAAGTTCTATTCAAGGCTTTTTAAGGCTTTTAATCCTTATAATCGTTGAGCACAGACTCAAGTCCGGCTTCTCAAACTTCAATCAACAGTAATATATCTCAAACAGTAATATCACAGTTAATGACAGTTCATCACATATATATAATTCACAATACTTTAGAGCAAGTAATAATCAACTTCAAGTAATAATCACAATAGTTCATGTAAACAAGTCATTCAAGTATTGGCTCCACATAATAATAATATTCAAATCACTCAAGTTAAACACATACACACATGCATATAGTCATTGAATATCCCTAGGCAATCCCCTCTTACCTTCCGTGAAAGTAAAGAGGTTAGATGCTTGAATAGAAGTACTGCGAACGTCCTTGTTTTCTCCGCGATAGAAGTCTACGGTTATAAACACAAGATCACAAGTTAAAATCAACCAAGAACACTAAACCACAAGGTATTAGGTTCGGCCAAGATAATAAATTAGGGTTAGAGATCCCCGAAAATTATACAACTCATGGATTTATGATCCTCAAGTGTTGGGGGTTCATAAACAATGATCATTTAACAAGGTTGAACTAAAATCCCACTAAGTTATAAACTTAGGGTATTCGGCCAAGGCTATTAAAATAGGCTAGCATTCTCTAAAATTTCCAATCTCTTAGGTCTAGCATCCACACATAGTAAGGAGCTCAAAACCATGATCATTTTGGAAAATGAAAAACAAAGTATCCTAGGTCCATCACCTTCTAGGTTCGGCCTTCATAGGATTTATAGGTTAGGAATCTTTAAATCATCCAATCTTTTGGGCATAGCATCCTTCTATATTAAGGAGCTTTTAGTCCATAATCACTTTGGAAGAATAACACATCCTAGGTCCAAAAACACTAGTTTCGACCATCATAGGAAATCAAGTTAGAAAGATTTAAACTTTCCAATCTCTTAGACTTAGCATCCAAATATCTTATGGAGCTCATGTCTATGATCATCTTGGAAATGAAAGGAGTTACATTCTAGGTTTTACAACATAAACTAAACAAGTTAGAAGTCTTTAAGCTTTCCAATCACTTAGACTTAGCATCCTTCTACATTAAGGAGCCTTAGTCCATGATCATTTTGGAGAAATGAAAATAACATATCCTAGGTTCACAACCATCATAGGATGAATAGACTATACAATCTTTAAACTTTCCAATCACTTGGACTTAGCATCCTTCTACATTAAGGAGCCTTAGTCCATGATCATTTTGGAGAAATGAAAACCAAACCTTCCTAGGCCACTAAGGTATAGTTTCGGCCATCATAGAAAGAATAGGTTAGAAATCTTTGTTTGATAACAACTCTTAGGTTTAGAATCACAAAGTATTAAGAGTTCTAAATCCATGATCATACTTGGATAGATGAAACATAGTACCCTAGGCCTACTTATTCATATTTTCGGCCATCATAGGAACAAGCTATCAAAACCTTCCGAGATTTATATATTTAAGATCAAGGGATAGTTAGAAACTCAAACACATGATCATTTTCTCAAAAGTTGAAACAAAACTCACCTAAACCATAATACATGGTTTCGGCCTCCTTAGAAAGAAAGGGCTAGGGAGCTTTGTTTTACACAACCTTCTAGTATGTGAAAATAAAAGTAAATACAAGACTATAGAAAGTGGTTTCAACTCAAAAGGAGTTTTCTACCATTTTTAAGAGATTTTTGAAGTTTAAAGCTTAATAAGAACACATAAAGCAAATAATGAAATAAAGTGATAAACTTGTAAATAAATTTATATGAGAACATTACCCTTAAGGAGAGGAATAACTTTAATGAAGAACAAAAGTGCAAAAGATAAATAAAAATGCAAGCTTTAAGTAGTTGAAACTTAAAGAAGAAGATGAAGTATAAGAGTGAAGAAGTGATGAAGAAGAAGAAAAAGTGAGGAAGTGTAAATGAAAGAGGTATATATAGGGGGAGAGGGGAGAGGGGAGAGGTCACGAAATTGAGGGAGAAGAGAGGGGTTTGGAGTGGCTTGTGGAGTAAGTTTGAGAGTTAAGGCTTGATGGGATGGAAAGAGGAGAGAGAAGTAGCTTTTAGATTAGATTAGTATTATAATTTGAAAAAGTATAATGATTATACTTTTGGAGTGTGTAAGAGTCTCTCCCATCATGTCACCTCAAGTCACTTCATCCTTCTTTGTGCTCCATTTCATACCCGGTTGTATTTCCGATCGTAAATCTCCGACGTTTTCGCCCGAATAAAATATTTTATTTTATTTTTGAACGAAAATTTTCAAGATAACCAAAGTTGAAGGAAACATGATAAAAACACTAACCGTCTCGTTCACGGGTCAAAATTAGGTTTTCTGCTCAGTAAACGGATACCGGCAGTGAAAACGCAGACCGGCTTCCATCTGAATTTTCAACCGAAAATTTTACCGTGACTTCATATGATATAACAACACAAGAAAATGATTTTAGTTTAATTAAAATCATCCTGAGTTTAATCTAAAATAAACACATTTAAATATGTTTATACTGCTACAGAAAGCATAGGAAAAACAGGGTGTTACAGGTTTAGGAGTCATAAACCCAAATCTGACATTAGTTGAAATTGACTCATCCTTGTGAAATTAACTATGATTTAATGAAATTAGGACTTTTAATTGATGATTTGTAAGTTTAATTTCATGATCCTTTAAGCAAAATAAAGTTTCCCCAAATTGTGTGACGAGACCTCTTTTACCCAAATTGGTTTTATTGGAGAATCAAAATATGTTTTGAGAAGTTAAATATATTTTTCTTTGATTGTATGTGTTGGAGATTATTGAGTTGTGGTTATGCTGTTTGACTGTTGTATGTGCTTGGACGTTGCCTCTATGTTGATGTTGCGGTTGTGCTTGCTTGGGAGGGCAACCTCGTTCTTTTTGGAGTTGTCGCGGAGTTACCTGCACGTGTTGTGAAACGTCAAAGGAACCGAGGTGTCGTTGATAAGGAAATGGACTGTTGGAGTCTTAAGTCGAAGATCTTCACTTGTCTTCAAAGGTAAGGGGAGCTTGCCTAGGGATATTCAATAACTGTATGCATGTGTGTAGATGTTTAACTGTTTACTTAAATGTTATTGAGATTACTTGATTATCTGATATGTTGAAGTGTTATGCTATTATCTGATGTTGCATCGTACTTGTTATATAGGCTGAGATGCATATCTGTGATGAACTGCCTTCAACTGTGATATTAGCATTGAACTGTGAATATATATATATATATATATATATATATATATATATATATATATATATTGCTGTTGTTGATTGAAGCTTGCTAAGCCGGACGTGTGTCTGTGCTCAACTATTAATAAGGATTAAAAGCCTTAATAAGCTTTGAAGATGGAAGGATTGGTGTTCTTTTCCAAAAGCTTAAATACTTAAAGGACTTGTTTTTAAGTGATGAAATAGTTTTGGTGACCAACTGTGTTACAAGAGAAAAATCCTTTTCGAACTATATATTTTCAAATGAAAACTTTCTAAAATATTTGACAATATCCTATTGGGGATTTTCAAAGATAAAAGTGTTTCAAATAATGTTTTATAAAGGATTTCAAAAGAAAAAGTTTTCTCCCAAATGATTTAGAAACTTTCCGATAGCCTGAATAGGTTATCGAGGATTTCGATTTTGAAATTTGTTTTCGCCAAATGAAAGATGAGTACTAAAAGAATAGGAATCTAGATGTGAGACGTCGCCTCTAGTTTTCCATGTTAAGCACGTGATCTTGGATCAGTGTTAATTCGGGACCGTAAAGTCCTATTCATGATGTTATGGGCTACAAGTCCAATTCGCGAAATCAAGGACAGTTCGTTCTGATCTCCGTTGTTGTGGGCTATTGTCCTTAGCATGTTAAGTTTAAAACATGACTAAAAGTATATTGATTTCTATTACCACAAACCTTGACTGCGGCCACGGTCTAGGGTGTTGTGATTGAGCATTCGGACAGTGTGTCCTATGTTTCTAAGTTTTCAAGTGATGGGGAAATGATGGTAAGTATTAGCTTTGAGCTTTGACAGTGAAAGATTAACACAAAGAAAAACCTTGAAAAGGAAAGTTTTTATTCATGTGCATTTCCCCTTAGCAGACGTGCTCAAGTAAACCAGATACAAGGTGGTATCTGAGGGTCAGTCCGATTGGCCCAGTTGGAGGCATTCGAGACGTTGTGCATCCGGAGACCTTGGTGCACGAGGTTATGGTGGCAACTTGCCAGTGGGCATCAGAGCTTGACCAACTCTTTATTACTTCTACAATGAAACGGTGTTGTTATCTCATGAGATTAGGATAGAGCCTGATATTGAAGTGTCATGCATATTTTCGAAAACTGATTGTGCGGGCTGGAGACCCTTTGATATAACACTGTTATATTATGATTATGCATGACTTAACTGTTAAACTGATTACGTGTTGTATGTATCATGTATATGGTTGTTGTATGGTATATCCAATTGTCGGCATCTCACCCTTACAGATATATCAGGTTTCTCCTAGTTTCGCTATTGTACCTTGGTACGCTAGTACCGATGTTGCAGAGGAGTCTTTCTAAGTCGCTCGAAGACTTGGTTTTAGCTATTTGATAGAGTGACCAGCTTAGGTTTTGAGATGTTACAGATTTATAATAGTATTTATTTGTATGGCTCGGAGAGCCTTTATTTTGAATGTGAAGTTTATAGCTCGGAGAGCATTTCTTTTGAATGAAAATCTAAGATTTTCCTTTTGGGTCCTGTATAGCTTGTTGATGTAATTATTTCCAAAATAATACTATCTGGATGTATTTTATTGTAACTGAAATTCTGGAATGAAAATGTAATTATTTTAGCAGGTGTTCTTTTACCTGGGATGTTCGAATTACAGAGGAGACTCTGTCGAAATTTTTGTAAAAATACTAGTTTTTATTCAAGTATATTTCTAAATTAAATAGACTTGCCAGGCTAGGATTGTAAGCCTGTGTGTCGATCAAAGCTTAGGTTTGAAGTCGTGACAAATTTTTATACCCAATTTCAGACGCTTATGTACCTATATAAATTATTTTCCGAAAGCAACCAGCAAACTATCTTTTTAATTTAAATTCCACATGTGTTACAAAGTAATACCTAGTGGGGGTGTTACAAACAGCCCAAAAGGAGTAAGGGTACCTTATGCCACTCACTTGCTGCTAGGAGATGCTGAGTATTGGTGGAGAGGCACTAAACAATTGCTGGAAGCAGAAAATCAAGTGATTACTTCGGTGATTTTTAAGAACATGTTTCTGAACAAGTACTTTCCACAGAGTGCTAGAGCTGAGAAGGAGCAAGAATTTCTACGTCTGTACTAGAGGGATTTATCTATAGGGGAATATGCGGCAAAGTTTGAGTCACTTTCCAAGTATTTCCGTTTCTTTCAGAATAACTCGGATGAAGAGTGGAAGTGCGAACGTTTTGAAAGAGGACTTCGATTTGAGATTAAAGAGTCTGTGTTACCATTGGAAATCAGGAATTCCCAACTTTGGTTGAAAAGTGTAGAAAGATAGAACAGATGAGGAGAGGAAGAGATAACAGGGGAAACGTAGGAGGACCGGCTAAATCCAAGGGTCAATATCAAAACCAGAAGGGGAAACGAGTCCAGAACAAACCTTATAACCGACCAGGGAACAATCGGAATCAGCAAACGTATCATCCTGTAGCTACTGCATCAGGTGTTGGAGGCCAGAGGAATCAAAATCAAGGCTCAATATTAAATGTTACAAGTGCGGGGATCCAAGTCATATGGCGAACAATTATCCAGTGAGGGGACCAAAATGCTTCAACTGTGGTCATATAGGACATATAGCTAGAGACTGTGGTATGCCAAGGATTGCGCTAGTTGTTAACACTGTGAAGACCAATAAGCCGACAGCTAAGGGAAGAGTTTACACCATGAGTGGTGCTGAGGCTTCTGATTCTGACGATCTCATACAAGGTAGTTGCGACATAGCTGGTAATCTCTTAACTCTACTTTTTGATTCGGGTGCAACGCATTCTTTTATTGCGATGGATTCTGTGAGACATTTGAAATTACCTGTTTCTTCTTTATCCTATGACTTGATTGTTTCAACTCCAACTACTGAGCCAGTTACTGTCAATTCTATATGTCTGAACTGTCCTATTATCATTCAGGATAGACATTTTCTTGTTAATCTGATATGCCTGCCTTTAATACAGTTAGATGTAATTCTAGGCATGGATTGGTTGTCTTCCAACCATATTCTGTTAGATTGTGCTCGTATGACTTTAATTTTTCCTAATCCTGAGATTTCCGGATTTATATCTGCCAACTAAGCAAGAACTTTTTCGAAAGAAAGAGATCAGGGATACTTGCTATTAACTAACTTAGAAATCGAGAGGGAGATTGATCTGAGTACAATGGCTGTAGTAAGGGAATTTCTGGATGTTTTTCCTGATGATGTTCCCGGTTTGCCGCCTATAAGAGAGATAGAATTCTCCATCGACTTAGTACCAGGAGCTGGACCAATTTCAATTGCTCCATACCAAATGGCACCTACAGAGCTGGTTGAATTGAAAGCTCAACTGGAGGACCTTTTGTCAAAACAGTTCATTCGACCAAGTGTTTCTCCTTGGGGAGCACCAGTTCTTCTAGTGAGAAAGAAAGACGAAGGTTTGAGACTTTGCGTGGATTTTCGACAACTTAACAAGGTGACGATTAAGAATAAGTACCCTTTACCGCGTATCGATGATCTGATGGATCAACTGCGAGGAGCTGTTGTGTTCTCAAAGATTGACTTGAGGACGAGTTATCATCAGATTAGGGTAAAAACGGAAGATATTCCAAAGACTGCGTTCAGAACTCGTTTGGAGTGACGAATGCACCTGCTATCTTCATGGACTACATGAATCGGATTTTTCGTCCGTTTCTTGATAAGTTCGTTGTCGTGTTCATTGATGATATTCTTATTTACTCTAAGAGTAATGAGGAACATGAAGAACACTTACGGCAAGTTTTACAAATTCTGCGTGAGAAAGTTTTGTATGCAAAACTATCTAAGTGCGAATTTTGGCTTGAAGAAGTAAAATTTTTGGGACATGTGATTACTGAAGAGGGAATTGTTGTCGATCCTGCAAAAGTGGAAGCAGTGCTTTCTTGGGAAAGGCCAAAGATAGTAATGGAGATCAGAAGTTTTGTCGGTCTAGCCGGTTACTATAGAAGATTTATTGAAGGATTTTCCAAGATAGTTGCGCCGTTAACTTTGCTTACGAGGAAAGATCAACCTTTTGTGTGGACGGACAAGTGTGAAGGGAGTTTCCAAAAGATTAAAGAACAGTTGACAACCTCACCAGTATTAATACTACCTAAACCTTATGAGGTATATTGTGATGCTTCGCATCAAGGTTTAGGTTGTGTGTTAATGCAACATCGGAAGGTCGTGGCTTACGCGTCACGGCAGTTAAAGAATCATGAAAGAAATTATCCGACGCATGATCTGGAGTTAGCTGCGGTGGTTTTTGCACTAAAGATATGGCGACATTATTTGTACGGGGCAAGATTTGACGTCTTTAGTGATCACAAAAGTTTAAAGTATCTGTTTGATCAGAAGGAACTCAACATGAGACAGAGACGTTGGATGAATTTTTGAAAGATTATGAGTTCAAGTTACAATATCACCCTGGAAAGGCGAATGTTATAGCTGATGCACTTAGCAGGAAAACCATTCATATCTCAACTATGATGGTAAGGGAATTTGAGTTGATAGAGAAATTCCATGATCTTAATTTGGTTATGGAATTAAGTAGAGAAAAGATCAGTGTGGGAATGATCAAGATCTCTAGTGGATTACTGGATGAGATCCGAGAACAACAAATCCTGGATACATTTCTTCAAGAAACGAAGGAGTTAATGAAACAAGGAAAAGCTACAGAGTTCAATATGGGGCCAGACCAAATCTTGAGGTGCAATGAACGAGTATGTGTACCTGATAATCCTGAGACGAAGAAGATGATTTTGGAAGAATCACACAACAGTAAGCTAAGTATTCATCCTGGATCAAAGAAGATGTATCAGGATCTGAAACAACGATTTTGGTGGCCAGGGATGAAAAGGCAAGTAGCAGAGTATGTTGCATCATGTCTGACTTGTCAGAAAGCGAAAGTAGAACATCAAAGACCTGGAGGTATGCTTACGTCATTGGACATACCAGAATGGAAATGGGAAAGCATATCCATGGATTTTGTGGTAAGTTTACCGCAAGGGTTTTAATTCTATTTGGGTGATTGTTGACAGGCTAACGGAAATCAACACATTTCTTACCTGCTAAGATCAATTACACTGTAGAAAAGCTGACTGATGTTTATATCAAAGAAGTGATCAGACTTCACAGAGTACCGTCAAGTATCGTGTCAGATCGAGATCCAAAGTTTACTTCACGTTTCTGGGGAAGCTTACATCAAGCTCTAGGAACCAAGTTGCGGTTAAGTTCAGCATATCATCCTCAAACCGATGGACAAACAGAGAGGACGATTCAATCGTTAGAAGATTTGCTGAGAGCATGTGATTTAGACCATCGTGGAAGTTGGGATGACTTGTTGCCACTTATTGAATTCACGTATAACAGTAGTTCCATTCAAGCATAGGAATGGCTCGTTATGAGGCTTTGTATGGAAGAAGGTGTCAAACGCCTTTGTGTTGGTACCAAGATGGAGAAAGCATGATTTTAGGTCCTAAAATCGTGCATCAGACAACGGAAAAGGTTAAACAAATCTGTGAAAGAATGAAGACATCACAAAGTAGGCAGAAGAGTTATTCGGATCAAAGGAGACGACCTCTCGAATTTCAAGAAGGTGAACATGTATTTTTGAGAGTCACTCCGACGACTGGGGTAGGTAGGGTTATAAAGTCCAGAAAACTCACTCCTAAATTTATTGGACCTTACCAAATTCTTCGCCGTATTGGTCCAGTAGCCTATCAAATTTCTTTGCCGCCTTTTCTTTCAAACATTCATGATGTATTCCATGTCTCACAATTAAGGAAGTATATTCCTGATCCATCTCACGTAATTGAACCTGATGAAGTACAATTAAAAGAAAACTTGTCTTATGAAACTTCGCCTGTACGAATCGAAGATAAGTTGATTAAGCAGCTCAGGGGTAAACAAATTTCCTTAGTCAAGGTCGTTTAGGATGAAGTGACTGGAGAAGCAACGTGGGAAGCTGAGGACAAGATGAGATTACAATATCCTGAACTTTTTACAGGTGCGTAATTTCGAGGACGAAATTTTTTTTTTAGTGGGGTAGTAATGTAACACCCCGATTTTTACTGCTTTCTAATATCGGTAATAAATATATAAATGATTATATTTTTATCCAAGATTTAGAAAATGATTTTGGGTAAACCAACGCCATTTCCATGTTATGCTTACTCTTATAAGCTTACGATAAAATTCGGGTTGAAAATTCAAACGGAGCCCGGTCTGCGTTTTCACTGACAGTAAAAGTTTACTGCTCAGAAGACCTAATTTTAAGTCGTGAACGAGATGAAAAATATTTTTATCATATTTGCTTCGATATTGGAAGTTTTGAAAATTTTAGCGAAAAAATTAAAATATTATATTTGCTGCGGGCGTATACGTCGAGATATCTCTAGGAAATCCGCGTCAGATGAACTAAAAAGGTCTGTAATGGAGCTCAGATGACTGATGTGACTGATGTGACTAGCATTAATGACGATCTTATCCGTATCATAACGGCCATAATGACGCATTTATGACAAATGGATATTTTTGTGTGGAATTGATATTTTGCCCCTAGCTTTCCATGAATTTTGCAAGCCATGCCATTGTAATTTTTGACCAAAATGCCCCCAAAACCCACGGCCCCTTCATCATAATGCACTTAGGCAATTTCATTTCATCCATTCTTGCCATTTTCCTTAAAGAACTTAAGCTTTTTCTTAAGAACACCATAAGAACATCAAGGAGAATTTGTGAAGAACATCATCCAATCCATCAAGTTCTTAGATCAACAAGAGGTAATAACTCTTAATCTTATACTCTTAAGCCTTTCTCTTCACAACTTTTATGGATTTATGCTTGTATTCATCATGTTCTTGATTTCATTCAAAGTTCATGACAAGTTCTTCAAAAATCCATAACTAATTCTAGAAAAATCCTTTTGACATGAAACCAATTGCTATGATCTCATAATCATTTCTATATTCATCATCTAGAAGCATATGATCATGAGAAATTTCCTTCCTATTTTTCTGAGCTTGGCCGAAACCCACAAAAAAATGGGTGTTCTTGAGTTTGTTCCTTTTCAAGTCTTGATTCATGATTTAATCTCTTAGTACCTTGATAGCTCTTGTATGTAAGTGGTTTGAAAACCAAGAATCTAATCCAAGCTTGTTCATTTTCAAAAGGGCCGAAACCCTATGTTTTGATGTTGAACGGATTTTGATTCCAAAGTTGTCATAAACCACTTGAATCCAACTTTAGGTTTTGTATGTTGATTAAATCCAAGAGTTGAGAAAATTTTGAAATCTTTAGCCTATGATCTTGAGGGAAAACCGAAACCCTAGTTCTTGGAACTAGATGAATTTTATTTCATGTTCTTAGTTCATGATCTTGGTTTATGTACTTAGTCATGTCTAAGATGCTTAAGGATCATAAAACCCTAAGTTAACAAATTTTCAACTTTCCTAACCTAGAAATTTTAAAGAGGCCGGAACCTAACCTTCATGATCTAAGTATGTTGTTGTTTGATTTGATTTATTTTGGTTGCAATTCGTTTGAAGGAATCGATCGAGTTTGTTTAGTCTAAGTCGTCGAAGAAGAATCGGATCGAAATCGGGCGATTACTTGAAACTATTGATTCAACTCTTGAGGTAAGGAAGGTAAGCCTAAGGAGTATAAGATAACCACATGCTTATTTGTTAGAGTCGTCTGTATTGACTGTAGTAATTTACTGTGTTTTAAATTATCTACTATTAATGTTTTAATTGATTGTCTGCTGATTATCTGTTTACTTGAGTAATTGAGCTATATGATATGTGAATATATCTGATTATAATTATTTTGGTATATTATAATTGTGGTGCATGTCATGAATTGATATATGTCATGCTATTCTGTGATGAAAATTATCTGTTGTTGACTGTTGGACTGTGAAACCTAACATTGGTCAGTGTACAATTAATTTGAGGATAAAAGCTTAATAAGCTTGATTAATTAATCAGAGTGATTAATTTTTGAAATTTTGATAAAAAGTGAAACAATATTATTTTAATAATATTTTCGGGGAAAATACGTCAATAAAGTGACAGTAAGGGCGAAATGGTAAATTTTTTTACAGGCTCTAGTTTTTCCAAAATAAATTCAACTTTATTATAAAATGTTATTTAAAGTGATTAAGTTCCGAAAATAACGTATTTTAGCTGTCAGAATAATTATGCGAAGCAGAACAGTTATTTAAACTATTAAAAGATTTTTATGGAAAGTTTTGAGAAAAACGTTTATATTTTGGAATTATTAATTTTATTTAATTGAGATTTTAAAAGTTGATGTTTCTTGAAAACAAAGTTTAAAAATAAATAATTTTAAACAGAAAAGAATTTATTAACGGTTTTATATTTTATCAACATTTTAACAAAAAAGAATTTCTGTAAAGAGTTTTATTCAGATAAAGTATTCCGTTAAACTTGGATAAGTTTTCGGAGATTTGGTTTTGTATTTGTTTTTCACTGAGCGAACTATTTTACAAAGGACAAACGAACCTAGGAACCGAGACGCCAGGGTTCTAGTGTTCTGTGGACACATAGATCAGGGATCTGTGTCATTGGACTGAGGGTCCTGCAATGATTTTTGTGGACTGTGTGTGCTAATTTGATGTGAAAAATGTGATTTCCATATCCGCGAGCCTAGGACTGGTGCATCAGTTTAGGGCTTTGCGATTGAGCACTTGGACTGTGTGTCCAGTGTTGAGTTTAAAACATTTGGACTGTGTGTCCTATGTTTGTTTGTAGTAAAAGTCTTAAAATAAAATTAAGCATGGTCGTAAGCTGTGGGCTTCGACAAGGAAAGATTATTACGACAAAGAAAACAAACGAGAATAAAAGATTTTCTCATGCATTGTTGGCAGACGTGCCATGTGATCATTGAGTCCTGAGTGGATCAATGTATCTGATATGGACTGTGGTTCCATATGAATCATTGGGTTTCTGTGTGAACCAATGTATTTTACTGGACTGAGTATCCAATTTTATGCGATAACTATTGAAGTTCTGAGTGATGCAACAGGTTATGGACAATAAGCTCCATTATTCGCAGTAACCATTGGGTTCTCTGCGTATAGACCAATGAGTTACATTTTTGAACAATAACTTTGGTACGTTGGAGAGTTGCCATTGTGTTATGTGTTCTTTTCTTGGGTATTGTTTTATTTCGTTTTTACAATGTGCCATGTGCGAGCTTGATCTGCTCAAAACGAAACAGAAAGTTGTGGGATCTCCGGAGATTAGGTATCAAATTAGAGCTGAGATATTGAAGTGCCATGCATTTTTCTAAAATGACGATGACTGTCGGATATGAAATCCATTGAATTATTCTACTGTTTAGATAATTCTGTATATTGTCATTATATGGTATGTGCTGTTTTGTGTGTCGTGCATTGGGTTGTCTTTGTAAAACTCATATATTGGTAACTCACCCTTGCATATATGTTTTGTTGTTTCTTTTCTATGTATGTGGAATCTATGTATATACGTTCAGATGGACCCGAATGCGGTAGATCTGAATTACTCCGGGGTCCGAGCCCTCATGTTCGATAATTCTGATCAGGGGAATGCCTGGGTGATCAACCCAGGAGCTCGGAGTGCCACGTACACGGGTCCGATGCGGACACTTCGAGGGACCATAGTTGATGGACCCCAGCAACTGATACATACTAAGGAGACGATAGAAGTTTCACTGCCTCCCATATGGATGATTCTACAGCACTTGGTATGTCACGGCGATCTGGAGCATCAGCCACCTCCTCATGTTCAGCCATTACAGCAGGTTGCCCCGGAGTCTCCTCTTGGGCCTATAGTCTTGATACCAGACGATGCACCACAGGAGATGGAGGAGGATCCTGAAGAGGATCCGATAGCTGATCCAAACTATGTACCTGAGGATGATGGAGTTGTCCCAGATGTTGGACTAGGAGATGATGCATCCCCTCCTGATACACCTCCTGGAGGTGGGGGAGTTTACACAGGACTCTCCAATGGGTTTCTGTAGGTGATGACCAGCTGTAGGGTGTAGTCTGTTGGGTAGGGTGGGATTTTTAGATAGTCTGACTGTTTGCAACTGAGAGCCAATCTTTTTTAGTAGTGTTTTTCAGACTCCCACTATGACATAGTTATGTTGTTTTTCAGTTGATGTGATATAGGTGTGACAGTAGATGGTGACCTGGTAGGATGAAGGTCTTGTATAAAACTTTGAGGCATATGTATGATATATAGTTGTATATTATGTTACGGGGTGTTAGTTGTATTTATAATAACGAAAAAGAAAAATTTTATCACCTTTTTGACGAAAAATAAGTAAGCAGTAAACTTATTTCTTTTTCCGAAGGAAACCAGCAAATTTATAATTTTATTAAGGTTGGAGTTTTATAACAAGTTACGTAAATGTGATCCCTTGGAAATGGGGTGTCGCAGACACACTGGCCATAATGTCTATACTCTAATCGCCATGGATCACAGCACGACCTCCAGCGTCTGGTTCGTAAGGAGTTCCATCCAACTCCTCAGCAACCTCCGTTTCATACATAGTTCCGTCTTGTTCCTCAGCAACATAATCCTCCAACGAGTCTTCTAATGTATGTAAAGTAACCCACCAAAAATACAGAAATATAGGGGATAAGAAGCAGTTCTATCATCAAAAAGCGGAAAAGAGTACTAGTAAATTATACAGTAATTGTCATAGACAAATCATCATTTAACCCCCTAACTAGCACAACATCCTCAAATTCAAGTATCATCCTCTACCCCAATCTCGTACAACTAGACTTTTATACTGACGTGGCCACTACTGATTCCTTTCACGCATTCCTCTCGGGGAATGTCAGTTAATTGTTCAAGCGACAGGTTCCAAATTCCCTGTGCACATTCTCTTCCATGGTGAGAACGCTCGTGCAAAGCATGACGCTATAGCTGCACGATGCTCCCGATGCACACCCCATCCACTCCCGGGGGTGCTCAATGAAATTCAATGACACTATAGCTGCACAACCTATTTCTACGGTGGAACGGTCTAGCGAGAACTCTTGACCTCGTGTATTATATTACCAATACATGGTTGTGAATAACAACACCGACCTTGTGTATTATATTACCAATACACGTGAATCTCACCAACCCATTTTAACAACATCCTAGTGCCTTAACCTTCCACTAGAACTCAACACATATTCTAGGTCACCACAACTCTTTAAAATAAATCATTTAGGTTAGGCACTTCTAAGTCACCATTATTCTCACATCCAAAACAAACAACTATCTCTCAAACAACATATATATCTTTTCTTAAAATCCACCAAGCATCATATTAACAACCAGGCAGATCATGCATAACACAATATCAGAAATACTCAAATACCACAAAATATCACATAAGTAATTCAATAATAATAATAAATTTAATCAACCTCAGATTAGATAAAATCATCCTAACGTCGATACACCTACAATCCCCGAATCACCATTGGTTTTACAGAAAAGGTTTCCAATGTGATTTTGGTCTTGTCGATTACTCGACTACTAGTAGGGTTTAGGTCGCCCTACACAATTATCATATAATATACTACTTATCGATTCCGACGATAGGTTGATTCTTTCCCCCACGTGGGTTATCACCGAAATTCCGAATTCGCGGTTCCTCGTTGTCATGCCACGTGTTATCAAATTCACCTTCATCCAGACAACACCAGAACAAGTTAATCCACAAATCTAAATATGGACATATGGTGCTAGGTTCGGCCAACTCATCCAAATGAGGCTAGGGTTATATTCTTAATCTAATCTTTTAGGTACTAGTTCCTAGAGCATTAACTAGCATAGATTAAGTGTTAATAGTTAAAATTATGAAACAAAATCATTAAACCCATTTTCATGAGGGTTTCGGCCTTATTAAGAAAATAGGGAAAGAAAATGCTTTTGCTCACATGCCCTTAGATGATGAAAGTAGGGATCATAACTAGATCATAGAAATTGGTTTCACATTTTTAGGATTTTCCTACAATTTTCTAGAATTCTTTAAAGTTCTAGATCTAAGAAAATAAGAATATGAAAATGAAGAACAAGATCTTAGAAAGGAAGGAGATGATCATGTTACCTCACTAGTTTGAAGGAGATGAAGGAGGATGATGATCCTAGCTAGCTTGTTACAAGAACACTTGAAGCTTTGGAAAGTTAACAATGGAGTTTATGGGTTTAAGTGTGAAGAACAAGCAAGGAGATGAAGTGAAGAAAATGAAGGAAGAGAGGGGAGGGGGCTGCGGTTTTGGTAGTGGGGGGAGAAGGGTATTTATAGATAGGAGATTGGCTTTAACTAGGTTAGGTTTAGGTTAATCATGGTTAAGTTAATCTAAATATCTAAAATATCTAGATATTTTCATTAAATATCTAGATATTTTTCTATTATCTGTTCCCGGCTCCGTCGATTACCCGATTAACGACTAAAACGACCGAGAATCGTCTAATATCTTATTTTTTAAAAAAAATTCAAAATACCCTATCTCATTGGAAACGTGATAAAAATCTACTTTGATTCGTTCACGAGTCAAAATTAGGTTTTCTGATCATTAAAATCTTACTGTCAGTGAAAACACCGACTGTTTTTCGTTCGAACTTTCGCCAAAATTCGTCCGAATACACCTAATTTTATATTTCTGATCAGAAATTTGGAAAGTAGACTTCCTCACGGACAAAATATAAAAAATCTACAAATTTCAGTTTTTTGGTCAAATTAGGGTTTTTTGTCAGTATAAAATTATACTGTCAGTTAAAAACGCAGACCGGCTTCCGTCTGAGTTTTAAACCCAAATTTTAACCAGAGCTTCCTACCAAAGAGTAAGTTCTAGATATGATTTTGTTTTCTCCAAAATCATTTCCTAAGTCTCAAATAAAAATAAAAATATATTTTTACTGTTAAAACAACGTAATTAAAAACAGGCTGTTACAGGTACACATTTACAAACTTGAATCTAATAAAGCTTCTCCTTTCACAAGAATTTTAGTAACAATGGTTTAAAAGAACAACGGTCCATCAAGAATTCAGATTGGATCACTTCCACCAAAAGTATAAGTAATTAGATTAAGTCACATCAAAGAAACTTCTTTCATCAAGAAAGTATTTATCTTGGACAACAACAGGATAATCCAAGCAAATAGAATTCTGACTTAGCAGAAAGAGTTGAATCAATCAGATCATATAATAATGAAGAAATAAGCAATTTCAACAATTTCACACAAACCATTGAAATAAAATAAACAAATAAAAATGCCTCGCACCCGAATAGTAAGGTATAGTTAAGATATTACCATCTATGTCGCAATCACCTTCAACGCCGCTCAAAGTGTAAATTCTCCTCTTCGCAGTCGGTTTATTTGTCCTGGTATTATTGACAGCAGATCTACGGTTTGGTAAATTACAATCCTTTGTTAAGTGTCCCACTTGATTGCAGTTGTAACACTTAACTCCTTGTATCGGACAGGTATCTGTCATGTAGTTTGGATCTCCACATCGGTAACAGCTTCTGATTTGGCCTTGGTTTTGGTTCTTCTGGCCTCCACTTACCGATTCAGAATTATTAGGACGATATTGTTGTTGATTCTGGTTATTTCTCGGTGGTCGAAAATAAGGCTTCCTCTCCTGGTTCTGATTATGATTCTGGTACTGGTTCTTGGATCGAGAAGGTCCTCCAACATTCCCTCTATTGTCTCTTCCATTCCTCATCTGCTCTATCTTTCGACTCATCTCGACTAGAGATTGAAAATTTTGAGTTGCAACGGTAAGACAGATTCTTTAATCTCAAATCTCAAACCTGCCTCAAACCGCTCACACTTCCAGCTTTCATTTGGTTGTGCTTGAAAGAAACAGAAATATTTGGCAAGCGACTCGAACTTTGCCGCATACTCCCCAACAGTCAGATCTCTCTGATATAAATGCAGAAACTCTTGTTCTTTCTCAATCCGAACACTCACCGAAAAATACTTGTTCAGGAATGCGGTTTTAAACACATCCCAAGTAATTTCCTGATGATCGGCTTCTAGCAGCTGTCGAGCACCTCTCCACCAGTACTCCGCATCTCCTATCAGTAGAAAAACAGTATAGGTAACCCTAACTTCTGCCTGAGTAACAACCAACTCAAAGATTTTCTCCAGCTCCTGAATCCATAAATCAGCTTTCTCATGATCCGCATCCACACCAAACTGTGAAGGATTTCGGCTTCGAAATGCATTCAAAGCCTTGCCTTCCGCAGCTTGTTGTGTCTGAGCAACCATAGCAGCTGTCTGCATAGCAATAGCCGCCGCAATGTTATCCATTGCTTGTGCAGTATAATCCACTCCACCATCGTAGTCCTCATCCGCATTGCCACGGCCACCTAAGGGACCACCACTACGACCCCTTCCACGACCGTGTCCACGTCCACCTTCTGGTGCTAGTTCCATAACTGTCCTATAAAACAAAATCAGTTAGACCGCCACCAGAAAATGAAACGCTTACTTACTTATTACCACACATTACTTCTAAGAAGTAATTCAAACAAGTCTTAATCAGAGAACACACAACATCAACACAATAGACCTATTCCCCGACATTCCCCAAAGACTCCACCAGCTCTGATACCACAAATGCCACACCCCTCCTGAGGGTCGTCACATAGTTACCTAAATGCGGAAAGTAAAATTATAATTCGCTGGTTACTTTCGGAAAATAATCTTTTATAACACTTTTATTGATACAAAAATAGTGGTAAAAATTTTTCTTTTCTTCGACATACATAATCCTGTCACAAATATAACCATATTTGGATATATATATATATATATATATATATATATATATATAAAGCGCATCATATGATTTTCACATCTAAACCTTATCCATATAGGTCCTTTAGGGAAAGAAACAACATAAAATATCATTATACATTATTGAAAACATAAAACTCCTTACTTCAAAAGTATGGCTCTCCAAAGCCAGACATAAAAATTATAAACCAATCTAATGCCCTAATTGAGCTGGTCACTCTATACGACACCTACTAAGAAGACTCCAAAGGTCATTCTTAAGATCCACGGTTGCTTTAAAGGTCAGGCCTAAAGATCCTCGAATGCGTCAAGGGGCATCTCCAGGTCTACCTATACTCAGATAGAATATAATCCACAAGTAGAGAGACCAACAAGAAAATGTGCAAGAGTGAGAAACTAATATATGGATTTAACACGACAACTACATGCCCGACACAAAAGAAAACAAATAAACATATACATGTTCATAACAACATAAGCGTGTATATCAAAGCAAACAGTTTATCAATGGATTTCACACCCCAAACATCATCATTTGAAAACTATGCATGAACCCTTCATATACCTCATCTAAACTCATACTTAATCTCCGAAGCTACAAACACCAAATAAATGAGCTGATCAGGCTCGATTGCCAAGTAGGGCACGATTTCTTGAATACCTTTCCATTAGGATATCCAGGTTCGCCTTCTGGGCTACCTTATCTACTAAGATACCCAGATTCGCCTTCGCCTTCGCCTTCTAGAATACCTTACCCTTTAAGCTATTCAGATTCGACTTCTTGAATACCTTACCTACTAAGATACCCAGATTCACGCCTTAGACATGTCTACCAAGTAAATGCATGTAAAACCTTTTGTTTCTAACACCTTAACTAGGATACTAAGTCCAAAGAACACTATGTTCATAATGCCTTAAGAATACTAGCACACCATTTTTCGTTTAACACAAAAACTGCACAACTTGTCCAAGTCATTGAGTAAAACTCGTTTACAGAAAACCATTCAAACCTAATTGAAAATCTCTTTATAAAATCATCATATTTTTAATAAATCTTTTTCTGAAAACTTTACTTTTCAAGAAGAGAGTCACATGGACTAAATCTTGGTTCAAAATAAAAACTACCACTTTAAAATTACTTGCCGTGAATACTTTTCCGAATTGTCTCATCTAGCATTTTAAAATCCTTTATGTCAAAATTTGATCTTTTCCACTTAGATAATTTTCTAAAATCATCATTAAGTTATTTTCGAAAATTAATTTCATGAAATAACTTTTTATAATATATTGGATTTATCCACATAAAAATTAATAGTATAAAAATAATTTCACGGTTATGTCCTCACTGTAGCGCATAGTTCACTCTTATGCCGTAAAATCCTTAAAATAATCTTATTTTCAACTTTTTCTCATTTTCCACCAACTAAAACCTAAGTAATATTATATTACTCTTTCTCATTAATTAAACTCATTATCCCGTAAAAACTCCTTAACACTTTTAACCGCATTATTAACTAAGCACTGACCACTGTCAGGCTTTTCAATCCATAAACAACATCAACAATCATCAACAACATTGTAACAATTAACCCAGGCAGATGATGCATCAAAACACTATAATACATAACTTCAAATAAATAAACACAGATAAAATAGCACGACATAAAGTAGCACGACATAAAATAAATTAAACAAAACCCCACAACCACAGATAACTAATACAGACCCCCAACTTGATAGCACGTAGCCATCGAAAAAATCCCTCTGGAAATCCCCTCTTATCTCTTGAAGAATTTAGCTCCCAAGTTAAAACTTTGTCGCAAATCCGGAAGTCGTCAACACACGTACCCAACACAACCCTTTTATCCTTCAACAAATCACAACAAGAAATCAACAATCAAACAACTAAATACACCTATGTTCCTATATGGAGGGTTTCGGCCATGAGGTGGTTTGATGGCTAAAATTTTCAAAAATTCTTAAGCTCTTGGATTAATGATCCTTAAACACATAGAACTTAAGATCAATGATCATAAGTTGAAAAATGAAACAAAATCATCCAAGTTGTCAAGAACATGGATTCGGCCTTCACATAGAAAATAGGCTAGGGATTTTATTTTGATTCAATCTCTTGGATCCAATACATACATGTACTAAAAGGATTGAATCAAGCATAACTTTCAAAAAAATGAACAAAGTTCCTCCACCTACACAAAGATAGATTTCGGCCATGAAGCAAAAATGGACCAAGAGGTTTTAGTTTGATACAATAACTTGGATTCAATATACTTACATACTAGAAAGATGACATACAAGTTCACTTTCTAAGAAAAATCAACAAAACCTCCTACACCTACACCTATAGGGTTCGGCCTTGGAGAGATAAATAGGGAGGAAAACTTTGTTTGCAACAAAATCTTGGATTATGATATTAGAGTTGATAACTAACTCATAGAAATTGGTTTCATATTTTTAGGATTTTTCTATGATTTTCTAGAGAATTTCAAGCATCTAGATCTAAGAATGTAAAAGTGATGATCATGGCATGAACAAGGCATTGAATCATAAAAATACTTGAAGAACATGAAGATGATTAGACAAGGAGAGTAAGATTCACATCTTGAAGATCAAAACAAGTAAAGATCCAAAGACTTGCTTCACAAAATGATGAATAAGCTTATGAACTTTTGTGTTTTTGTGCTATGTGTGAAACAAGAAGAAAATGAAGTGTGATGGAGGGCTTTTATAGGGGTAGGCTGCGCCAACAAGAGGGAACAAGGAGCAAGGTATTTGTGTTTCCTAAGGATCAAAGTGCAATTAAGTAATAAGGACCAAATTGTAAAATAGAAAAGTCTAAGGACTTAAGTGCAATTTCCTTATAGTTGGTAATGATGAGGCCATGTGCATCATAAATGCTTCACATGGGTGAGTCATCTTGGATGACTCATTGGCATTATCCCTTAGCGGCTCCCGGAAATCCCGTATTCAGCTCCGTCGCTTACCCGATTAAGATATCGCCAGGATAAAATATAATATTTTACTTTTTTGTGAAATATTTCAAAATAACCAAAATCGCAAGAAATTAAATAAAAACCTTAAGTTTTTCGTTCACGAGTCAAAATTAGGTTTTTTGAGCAGTATAAATATACTGTCAGTGAAATTCACAGACCGGGTTCCGCCTGACTTTTCAAGCTAAATTTTAATCATAACTCTCTACCGTTAAGTAGAGTGTAAATAAGGTTTCGGTTTAATTAAAATAATTTTCTAAGTCTCAGATAAAAATATAAACATATTTATATAAATTTCTGATATTAGAAAACAGAAAAACTCGGTATGTTACATTTAGGGTTGTGTATAGGAATCTTGGGAGAAATTTTGGGAGAAAAAAATGAAAGAGCTCCAAAATTTGAAGTTAAAATATTTGAATTTTATAATTGTATATATACACTAAAATAATAGTTAAATTTTAGAAATATAAAAAAATAATTAAATATTAACTAATTACCTCCAACGACTATTTTATCTTTTTGCAAAGTTGCATTCTCATTTCCCAAATTTTTTTTTTTTGTTTTTGTTTTTGACAAAACATTTCCCAATTGTCAAATATGCGAATTACCTCCAATGACAATTATCTATGACACTGTACATGAAAGAGTAATAAAGGCATAAAGACATAAAAGCAGAACCTTGAATGTTGAAACATAACTAATATTGCGCCATGCGGATCGCATTATTTGTGATTGATTTTTTTATCCCAATTATGCATGTACTGTTCATGGAATTAGGCCTTATTACTCAACCACTTACCAAGCCCTTCTAGCCCAGCAAGGATGGAGAATGTTCTCACGCCCGGAATCTCTTCTATCTAGATGCTTAAAGGCAAAATGCTATCCTAATTCAGATTTTCTGCATGCAACTGAGGGATACTCTCCAAGTTGTACATGGAGAAGCATTTAACATGCATCTAAGATCCCCAAAAAGGGAGGCCTTTGGAAAGTTACCAATGGCTCCAAAATTAACATATGGGAAGACAACTGGCTTCCTCAACAACCAAGCCACAAAGTATAGAGTCCAAAGCCTCCTAACTCAAAAATCTCCAGAGTTATTCATCTTATGAATGAAGATTTACAGTTTTGGAAGGAATCCCTAGTCAATTCTACCTTCCTACCATTTGAAGCAGCACAAATTTCTCAAATTCCTCTTCCTTTCAACACTCAATCAGACATATATATTTACAGAAAACAAGGATGGAGAATATTCAGTTCAGTCTAGATATCACATTGTCAAACAATGGGAAAAATGGAATAATCCTAGCTCTTCTACTACTCATTTTTCAAAATCAAGGAAGAAAATATTGAAATTAAAAATTCCTCCTAAACAAGTTCACTTAATCTGGAGAATATTAAATAAGGTTGTCCCAGTTTGAGCTAACTTTCATGTTAGAGGGGTTTCTTGTCCTTTGCTCTGCCCCAGATGTCAGAGAGGAGTTGAATCCATCAATCATACCTTTAGAGATTGCATCTGGTCCATCCATATTTGGCTTGCATCTTTGATAGGGATTCACTTTGATGGCAACCATGAGGAATCATTTACTCTCTGGATTCAACCTTTCATCATTCAAGTTCCTATAGACATAGCTGAAATATGTTCTTCAATCATCTATGGAATATGGTACACATGTAACCAATGTTGTTTTGAAGAAGCTCAAATCCATGTGCTGGAGACTATCAGCAAAGCATGCATGAATTTTAGTGACTGCAAACAAAATTGCATGGTGGTTCCAAATCAGAACTTACCCTCTTCCTCAGCTCGACAAAATCGGAAATGGAAAGCCCTATTGGAAACTCTGTAACACCCTGTTTTTTTTTTCGTATGCTTCTTTATCAGTAAATGAATGCTTTAATGTATTTATTTTTGATAAAATCCAGAGGAATAAAATCATTTTCTTGTGTTGTTTTACCGCGTGAGGTGACAGTAAAATTCTCGGTCTAAAATTCAGACGAAAGCCGGTCTGGGTTTTCACAGCCAGTACAAGTTTACTGAGCTAAAGACCAAATTTTGACTCGTGAACGAGACGGTTAGTGTTTTCTTGATGTTTTGTGTGGGTATGGAGATTTTCAAAAAATCTTGTTCGAGGCCAAAATTCCGAGTATTACCCGGGCGAAATCGTCGGGAAATACGATCGGGAAAGTCATCTGATGCGCAATGGAGCAGAGCAAAAGGGAAATGGAATGACTGATGTGAGAGCTATGACACCTTGTCATCAAGCCATACCTCTCTTTTTCAACAAAGTCAATTTTCGTACATTTCTCTCTCTTACCTTACCTCCACACCATACCTCCACCTTACACCACCTTACCTTCTTTCTTTCTCCACAAGCCATTCAACTCTTCTTCCCCTTTTCTCTCCCTTCTAGCCGTAACCCTCCCCCCTTCTCTCCTCTTCTATTTAAACTTCAAACAACAACACTTCTACACTTTTCACAAAATTCACATTTTCACACTTACACTTATTTCCTTACTTTCTCTTCTTCACTCTACCAAAGTTCATCTTTTTATTGAGATTTTTACTCTAAGTTCTTCATCAAAGTTCTTCACTTTGTTAAGGGTAATGATCCTATGTTGTTTATTTTTCAAGTTCTTGCTTTATTTTCATAGTTTTTGCTTTAAGTTTCCTTTAAGCTTTCAAACTTCTAAAATCTCTTAAAAATGGTAGAAAACTCCGTTTGAGTTGAAACCACTTTCTATGTTCTTGTTTTTACTCCTACTACAACATACTAAAAGGTTGTGTAAAACAAAAATTTCTAACCCTATTTTCTTGATGAGGCCGAAACCATGCTTTTTGGTTTTGGTGGGTTTTTGCTTTAACTTTGCTTGTATGGACTTGTATTTGAGTTCTATTCCAATATGATCATGACCAAGGGCTCCTTTGTACTAAAGGATGCTAGGTTTAAGTGATTGGAAAAGATTAAAGATTTTTACACATTTTCATGTAAAGGCCAAAACTTTAAGTGGTTAAGGCATGGATGCTTTGATGTTTTCCAAAGTGATCATGGATTAGGGCTCCTTGATGTATAAGGATGCTAAATCCAAGAGATTGGAAAGTTTGAAAATTTCTAACCTTTACTTTGTCTCAAGGCCGAAACTTTGATGGTTGTTGGCAAAGATGTTAAGTTTTGTTTTCTTCCAAAATGATCAAAGATTAAAGCTCCTCATGATAAAGGATGCTATGTCTAAAGTGATTGGAAAGTTTAAATCTTTTTCTTAAGTTTCCAATGATGGCCGAAACTTACATGTTTGGGCCTAGGAGGAGTTGTTTTGATTTTTCCAAAATGATCATGGTTTTAAGCTCCTTACTATGTATGGATGCTAACCTAAAGAGATTGGAAAGTTAGAAAATTCTATCCTATTTAATGGTGTAGGCCGAAAACCCTAAGCCAAGGACTTAGTGGGATTTTTAATTCAACTTTGTTAAATGGTTGGTGTTTATGAACTTCTAGCACTTAAGGATCATAAATCCATAAGTTGCATAAATTTCGGAAACCCTAATCCTAATCCATTGTCTAAACCGAACCTATACCTTATGATTAGTGTTCTTTGATTGAGTTTTAACTTATGATTTCATGTTTGTAACCTTAGACTTCCATCGCCGGCAGAGCGAGGACGATCGTGAGCCTTTCTCTTCGTATCCGAAACTCTTAACTTCCTCGTGAGGTAAGAGGGGATTTCCTAAATATATTCAATAACTGTATACATGTGTAGATGTTTAACTATTTACTTAAATGTTATTGAGATTACTTGATTATCTGATATGTTGAAGTGTTATGCTATTATCTGATGTTGCACCGTACTTGTTATATAGGTTGAGATGCATATCTGTGATGAACTGCCTTCAACTGTGATATTAGTATTGAACTGTGAATATATATATATTGCTGTTGTTGATTGAAGCTTGCTAAGCCGGACGTGTGTCTGTGCTCAACTATTAATAAGGATTAAAAGCCTTAATAAGCTTTGAAGATGGAAGGATTGGTGTTCTTTTCCAAAAGCTTAAATACTTAAAGGACTTGTTTTTAAGTGATGAAATAGTTTTGGTGACCAACTGTGTTACAAGAGAAAAATCCTTTTCAAACTATATATTTTCAAATGAAAACTTTCGAAAATATTTGACAATATCCTATTGGGGATTTTCAAAGATAAAAGTGTTTCAAAAATGTTTTATAAAGGATTTCAAAAGAAAAAGTTTTCTCCCAAATGATTTAGAAGCTTTCCGATAGCCTGAATAGGTTATCGAGGATTTCGATTTTGAAATTTGTTTTTGGCAAATGAAAGATGAGTACTGAAAGAATAGGAATCTAGACGTGAGACGTCGCCTCTAGTTTTCCATGTTAAGCACGTGATCTTGGATCAGTGTTAATTCAGGACCGTAAAGTCCTATTCATGATGTTATGGGCTACAAGTCCAATTCGCGGAATCAAGGACAGTTCGTTCTGATCTCCGTTGTTGTGGGCTATTGTCCTTAGCATGTTAAGTTTAAAACATGACTAAAAGTATATTGATTTCTATTACCACAAACCTTGACTGCGGCCACGGTCTAGGGTGTTGTGATTGAGCATTCGGGCAGTGTGTCCTATGTTTCTAAGTTTTCAAGTGATGGGGAAATGATGTTAAGTCATTAGCTTTGAGCTTTGACAGTGAAAGATTAACACAAAGAAAAACCTTGAAAAGGAAAGTTTTTATTCATGTGCATTTCCCCTGGCAGACGTGCCTTTTTCTTTCATTGAGGATACCCGAGGTATCTGAGAGTCAGTCCATGTGAGCGGTTCGTAGTCACATGTGACGTTGCTCGACCTATAGACCTTGTGCACCAGGTTGCGGTGGCAACAGCCCGAGGGGCTAGAGATTGACCAACTCTATTTCTTCTACAGTGGTAACATGGTGATGAGATCTCATGAGATTAGGATAGAGCCTGATATTGAAGTGTCATGCATATTTTCGAAAACTGATTGTACGGGCTTGAGACCCTTTGATATAACACTGTTATATTATGATTATGCATGACTTAACTGTTAAACTGATTACGTGTTGTATGTATCATGTATATGGTTGTTGTGGGATATATCTTATGACGGTATCTCACTCTTGCATATCTATATGTTCTTTTCTTCTTCTTGTATCGGTGTATGCGTATGCCTTAGATGGAACCCCTTGTTCCCCTAGTACCCGCGATCACGAGGTCTGAGCAGTTCGACGAGGCTGGACGAGTGGGGAATTGGACAGTGAGCGACGACGCGACTACAGCTACATATAGGGGACCGATTACGACGACAGAGTCTAACGCCAACGGAGAGCTGATCCGGAGGATTCACTCGGTTGAGGCTCGGACAGTGGCACTTCCACCTCCCTGGTTGTATCTTCATACACTGCAGCTAGCTGGCCTTCTCCATCCACACGTCGAGTCGGCAGAGCCCATGGAGGAAGAGCCCGAGGAGGATCCGGAGGAGGAGCCCCTCGAGGTGGTAGAGGATTGGTGGGAGGACGAGCTAGAGGCAGAGTACCATCCCCAGGACCCCGGTGAGGAGGATGTTCCGATCGACGACGGTGGTGAGGTCATCGACCCGGAATCTGACATCTCATCTGGCGGGAGTGTTTGCGGCCACTCGGAGTGCAGGAGGCACTGGTAGTTTGTCGTCGGCTTTTGGAGTAGTCTGTTTGTCCCTGGCTTTTAGAGCCTTCTTTTGAGTCTAGTACCCAGATTTCCCCATTCCCAGTTTGATGCTTTATCTGTTTCTTTGTTCCTGTTTCAGTAAAGTTGGCTAGATTGATTAAGGCCCGTTGTGTAATCTAAAACTTAAGACCCCTTGAGGCAATGTTATATAATATGATGTCGTTCCATGTTTTGAGTTTTATTATCTTTTACTTCACCTCTTTTCAAAAAGAAAAAAAAAATTAAGCACCTTTTCAGTAACCTTGTGTATGTTAAATGTTCTTTTCCGAAAGCGACCAGCGTTTAAATGAGTTCTTTTCCCTAAAAAGGGTAACCATGTGATATCCAAGTTAGGGTGTCACAAACTCAATATAGGCTGAATACAGACATGGCTCGATCAGAGGAGGGAGAGTGGGGGATAGGCGCGATAATCAGGATAGAGAAGGATCCGTCTTGGTTGCTGCTACTTGGGCTTTCAGTGCATAGATGATGCGAGTGTGGCAGAGGCCATGGGAACAAGGTTAAGGTTAATGTTTTCTCAAGAGATGATGTTTAGAGACATTTCGATAGAGTCATATATGCCCTTGCTACAATTTTGACTCTTCAAAAGACAAAAAATCCCTAATTCCTATTTGGGTTTAATTTTGGCTGATTGTATCTCCTTAGAGGCCCATTTTGATAAGATAGTGTATTCCCATATTGGTAGATTGGGCAATAAAGCAGCCCATTGTTTGGCCAAAGTTGCCTGCCCCAGCCTAACCAAGTTTGGATTGAGGAGATCCCTCCCATAATTGGTCATTGTATTCTTGAGGACCTTAGTCCATGAGTTAATGAATTCCCTTTTCTGTCAAAAAACAAAAATAAAATAAAATTGAGGCATAAGGTAGTGGCCTTAATGGCCTTGCACTCTATATGGCTCTTCCCTTGTCATAGTATTAAAACTTAATATATTGATGGTTACATCACTATTTTCAAACAAATAGTATATATCATATCTTGATACGCATAACACACTTAATTTCCAACATATAAGACTATATTCAAAATAAATAAGAAAAATAATTGACATCCAAAATTCCCTATCGACCAAGATGCATACCATACTTATCCATGTACATGCTACCAATTCTGTGTTTCAATTAATTGAAGGTTTGTTAGTCACAAATCGTTTTCACAAATAGTTTAATTTCTTCAATTGTTGATGTATCCGTTTAGGGCTTCTTTAGTATACATAAATAATATCACGCAAAAGGAATGCTACAAATTTGACAAGGGTAAGATGGTAATTTCTCGTTTAGTAATTTAATAAATCATTTATAGCTAACTAGGTTTATTTGTCCATGTTCCAACAGAATCCTGATAGGTTCAAATATGTTGTGGTAAATCCTAAAACCATCATAATATGGGCAAACATCAAAGTGAAAGGAAGAAAAGTCTGTCCCTAATATAACATAATGGTAATCAACAGGGAAATTCAAAACGTACTTTCCAGCATCGATAAGAATATTATGCATTCCTTAGGAGCTCCGATGATGAATGAGGATGGTTACATTAAGTCTCCTATTCTTATTACTTGGTTCAGCAGCTTTTGAACAGACTTGTCACAACCATAAAAAAAAACCTATTTCAACAAACATTTCTCAATAAACCCAATACATATTCACTTTACTACAGTGTATGTAACTGGAATTTATTTAGACGATTAGTCAAACTCCTAACTCTGGGAATCCCTTCACCAGTTCCAATCCCCATAAATATAGTTTTTGCTTGTTCAGCATGTAATTCCACTCCACCAAACGCATCAGCACAAGCAATGGTGAATTAAGAAGTCAACACAAGGTTGATCAATTTCCATATTTAAAAAATAAGCGAGAATATAATAATATTAAAAATTGTATCTAATGTTATGGTGCAGGTAATATTTTTGTGTTTTCTGGAATGATGAGAGACAATTTGCATATGTTCCAATCTAAGGCAAAGAGTAGACTGAAATATCAAAGTGTGAGCATTTCAAGCATCCTATTTTTATTTAAAAAGTTTAAAGCAAATTATTGAAAAAATTAAAATCATATGAGAAATGGTTAGAGTTATATATAAATAGGAGAAGAGGTGAAAGTGAGAGTGTACGATTAGACCAACACCATGAAACTAGAGAGCAGTGTGGAGACAAACAGATGAGGGGAAAAGGAAGGTGAATGGAGGCAACAACCATTGCTTTTTGCAATAAACACAGTGTTAGACATACAAATATGAGTCCTCAAAAAAAAAAATACATACAAATATGAGTATGTTCCTATGTGTAGACATACTAAATGGTATGCCAAGTTAAAAGATGTTAATTATTTTATTAGTTATTAATTGAATTTAAATATTTAAGATTAAATTATCATTTCATAAATATATGATGGATCGTTGTCATCTATGTAATACTAATATCATCACAACACAAAAACCCATTTATAGGGCATAAAACATAAAAGATTTATTACTCTTATCAAATCATAAGAATGGATACCAGATTCAAAAACACATTTGTAGATCTTAGAAATATAAATTTTGAAAATGTTTATCTATGCTTTATTGTTAATCTCTTTCAACGAAACATTCACATAAGCTGCTTTTAAATCTTCGTATGTTGGTTGGTTCAAATCCCTTGGGTTGTCCCAACATGCCCAGGTATCCTCATTATTTAAAATTACGTTTTTTTACAATTAGGTAAAACTAATAAAATTTATTTACTAAAACCAATAGTGTTTTTTTAAGCATAATATGATAACATATTAATATTAATATTATTAGTTTTAAATTTTATATTGTAGCTTCGTTAATTATATTATTTACTTATACATAACATTGAAAGGCATATTTTATGTCAGCTTATCCGGTTGACTTGGTCTTGTTGTGGACATTATCGGGTTATGATTGGGTCGGATTCGAATCTATGCAAAATACTAGAACAAAAACCAGGTCGGGTTTAGGATGAATAAAACCCCGCTAGCCAGTCTCATGAACACCTCTACTCTCACCATTATTGTCAAAAATGAAAGATAAATCTATTTTATGTCAAGTCTTAAATCTACTTTATAAAAAGTAAAATCAACACAAATGGTTCCCTATCCCAATGCACCTAAATACCTCAACGTAATAATTGCAACACTTATCTATTTGGAAAGAGAATAACCAATTCATAGAAAACGAAGTAGTACGAATCACATAACACTAAGTCAATGAGCACTTTTAAAGAATTTTTTTTAAACAGAGTTAAATACATAATTAAAGGTTATTATGATTAAGAGAGATTCTCATACAAAAAGCTTTCTTACAATTTATCTTTTCGATTAAAAAATATGGCCAATACAAGATAGATTTGTTTCTCCAAGTCTCCAACCATTCGGTTTTTGTTATCCAAAACAATAATTTTTTACTTTTCATTTTTTGTTACTTTCACTATGTAAATTTTATTTTCCTTCGCCTCCCCCCACCCCATACCTCAAAAAAAAAAAAAAAAAAAAAAAGAGGGGGATTTTTTATGCAGGAAAAATATCTATAGGATTTCTTCACACAAAAACTTCTGAATAAGCATTTAAATTTCTATTTCTCTGTACCCTACTTTCTAAAATCAACCACATATGAAAGTATATCAAAATTCTTTCCCATCCATGTAATATTCCTAATTTATATTATAGGCATCCAGATATTTGGTCCACTTCCACCTCAACATAAGCCAAACCTCCTGTGCAAAGTATCCTTCAAAATCTAAAACAAAGTGAGAAAAAATTAATAATTTAAGTATGGTAATATAATATAAAAGATCATAAAAATTGAAATCTAGAACCAAACTCCAGAAAGATCAACTAAAGAAATCATTATTCGATGGCCTCATTGGTATAAGTCATGCAAAAAAGAAAAAAAAATATATCCACCATGGGTCCTTCAAAATAAGCATAACCATCATCATACAGATGTGTATGTGTGTGGACATACATAACAAACAATCGTTCAATCATACTTTAGATGCAAGCAAAGCATAAGAGGAGGGATGTAAATGGGGTGGGGTGGATATGGGTAGTAGTCCCCCACTACCCGCCCCATTACATTAATTTCATACCCGTCCTCGCCTCATATCCGTGCGGGTATCCATCTTGTGGGTTTTAAACAAATTTATCAATATTTGCGGGTATCCATGTATATCCATGGATATTCAAACACCTTACAAAATTATTGAATATTAGACTAATTTTTTTATTCAAACACCCCTATCTTGACATCATTCACACACAAGCATTAATCTAGAAGCATTAATCAAGAGGCATTAATCCATAACACAGTAATCGGACAAAAGCAATGATATGTAACGCAATGATCCATACGTCTTGAGAATGATAGGGTTTGGGTGCTGTGGCAGTCAAATTTCAGAAACAAAATAAGGGTAGTGAAAAAAAGTAGGACATTTGGTTTATATATGTAAAAGGGTATTTTAGTAATTTCACCTTAGTGGGTATCCGCGGGTATGGATACTACCATACCCGCCCCCACCCCATTAATAAACGGGTAGAGAAAATATCCATTTAATTTATCCACGGATACCCATTAAGGTATCCATTTTCTACCCATTGCGGATATTATCCACAGATATCCGCAGGCACGGGTAAAATTTACATCCCTGATAAGAGCAATATACAAAGATTTACTAACATGAAAAACAAGTCATAATGCTCAACAGAGTGGTTATGATTTTTCACCTTGCTTAATAACCATATAAGTAGCAGAAATGAAAATAGGCAAGTCTAGAGACCTTCAATCGAAACTAGCCAACTCAAACATTGATCTTTTAGTATAATACTACTTTGCATAGTTATAAAATTTCTTTATTTATTTACTGAAGAGTTTTATTACACTATATCCATAATTACAAACTGTAATCAAACATTAAAGGTATTTTTATTTAAGAGGGATGTATGCTCAACTATGACAAACAAATTAAAAATATAATTGGCATGAGAAACAAGATTCAAAAACTCATTGTTATTTAAATAAAGGGAGAGTAAATTATTTATGAATGAATGGGATTTATAAATACCTTCTAAATAGTTACAACATCAAAGTCTGCATGCTTAGAACATTTGCGGAAGTAGGCAGTTATACGGTCCAAGTTGTTAATGAAGACTTTATATGTTGATCCAACTTTCAAATTCAATGACTTCAATTTAATAAAAGACAAAGATTCTGGAGCTAACAAGACTTCAGTCCCACATGTAACCTGAAAAAGAAAAAGTGAATCTCATACTTGACTTGACTATACATAACAGAATCTCATACTCTCGCACGTGCGTACGCACAACACACAAGCACACACTGCGTGTGTGCACTGCACTCACGTGCATGTAAAAATAAAAACACACAAAGAATTTTCTCTATACCTTAACCTTGCAGATGGATAGTTTAACTGCTTCAAAATTATGATGTCCCCGTGACATATTGATAAAACCATGTAACATCTCCTCTCTCATCTTCTGATTTGAGTTTTCCAACCGATCATGTGGTCCATGAATATCAATGATCAAGCCATCCAAAGATGGAAGACTAAATTCAAAGCGGGCGGCAGGCCAAGAATATAAATAGCTGAAATTGGTGAGCTGTGGTGCATGTACTACAATCTTACATTTAAAGTTGTTGCACATTAGACTCAAATTCTTTAGTTGGGGAGCAGATATCACAAAATTCTCAGGGTACATATCGAACAGAAAGTACATTTCACTTAAGTGCAAATTCTTCAAATTGGCACAATTGACAAAAGGATCCAGATTGTCATCAATATCTTGATGAAATAGAGGGATGTTATTTAGGTGCAAAGTTGTCAATGTTGTAAAGCTAAAAAGTTCCGAGTATCTTGCAAATGGAGTTGAAATGTCATCTATATTAGGATAGATTGAGAAACTTTCCAGATGCAACATTTCCAATGATTTGAAACCTAAAAGGGAAGAGGCATTTCTGGGATCGACGTCTAAAAGGGACGAGGCATTTGTAAGATAACATTCTTTGAACTCAAGCCTTTTCAAGGATTGGCAAGTAAATAAGGACAAAGGGATTTGAACTGGTGGTCTCCGAGAGGTTTTTGCCTTAAGATTGATTTTGATTTCTTCAACTCCATGTGATGTTGCATATTCAATAACCTTATTCAGCAGATATTGATCAGTCGCATAATCTACCCCAAAGCGATCGTAAATAAGAACTTTGACCTGGGAATTATCATGATGTGATAGGACCCAAAGCACAAATTTTTTGAAATCAACCAACCGAGTGAATGATTTACTGCTGAAGTTCAAGCAGGGATTTGAAGCCCAAAGATACCTCCACCTATTTGATAAAACACTAGTTCGAATTGCATCCTTTGTCTCCATAAATGACAAAATATGAAGGATAAGGCAATCTGGCAAGTCACCAAGTCTATCTTCGCCATTTACATTTTGAGAAAACAACAATCTTTTCCGGATCCTCATCTTCTTCAAGACCAGACTAGATTCCTCAAAGTTTTACACATTCCAGCTTAGAGCGCAACTATCATTCACATTCCTCCATCAGATTATTACTCATTAAATTTGAAATAGTCAAGTGATTGTCAGCAAAAGTACTTCTCTATGTAGACTCTGGCAAAACATGAAAATGGAAAATAGTAGAAGAAAGAAAGATGAACACTCAAGGAAATAAAGTGGAAATAAAGATAAACATAAGCTATGTTTATCTATTTGATTGGATACAACTTTGATAATTGAAACAAGACAGTAAATAACTTCAAACAGGCTCCATTTGTTACTATTTAGCTAGCGTCTCCTTATACATGAATCAAATTTTATCCTTTTCAAAATTCTCATGTTTGAATTCGACCCCTCAAATTTATTCTTCAGAATTGAACCGAACCCTAAAAAAACTGAACAAGCTAAAGTTTGAAACTTGAATCTCAAATTCATTTAAAAAAAGAACCCCATTAAGAAAATTTATCAGCTAAAATTCATATAATGTCAAAAAATGATGCAGAAAAATTTAATTCCATTGTCGAAAAAGTCACAAAAATGAAATGGAAAAACAAAAGGAAGGGTTTTTGCACCTGACTGAGGTCTATGGAAGGTGATGATCAAGTTCATAGTCACGCTCCTTGACACGGTTGGGAATTCTGTAGAGAGGTTGTGTGTGTTGTAGGAATCGAAATGGAAGAAGGGGGAGAGTGTTTTACACACCTACTTCCGTTTCAATAGATAAAGGCCTCTGTAGTACGCAATAGCTACGACCCTGTGACTCTCTCTCTCTCTCTGTCACTCTAAATAAATTTTCTTACCCATGGCTTTTTCCGCTTTTAACGCCCTCCTTCCAGCAAGAGAAACAATTTGAAAATAGGAGTATCATTAATTATTCTTCTCTCTTCATTTTTCTCAGTTTTTTAATTACTATTCAATTAATTATATAATAGTATATGTAATTCTAGTCAAATGTTGTTAATATTATAAATATATTTTTTAATGAAAGCATTTAATACTTTTAAATTATTAATTTATTAAATTAAACCATCATAAAATAGATATCTCAATAATCTATTATCTATTATCTATTATTATTATAGTATATAATTTCTGAAGCATGAGCTCTAGCGTTGCCACTTCAACAAGTATAATTGATTAGCTTCTATTCTCATTACTTTCCATTTCATCCAAATTACTGACATGTCAACCCCTCATATCTTCACCATTTTCATTTTATAAATATAATTTTTGAAACGAGGGCTCAAGCTTTGCCACTTCAACAAGTATAATTGATTAGCTTCTATTCTCATTAATCTCCATTTCATCCATATTGCTAACATATCAATCCCTCATATTTTTACCATTTTTATTTTATGAAATTTGAATGGTTAATATGAATGTGGACTAATAGTTAAAAACAAGGGTGGAGGGAGGGGGGACGAGTAGATGCCATGGTCCCCTAGGTTTTCATGATTAATTATTTTTATATAGCTATTGTTAATATTGCATTATTTTTTACTTTTTTAATAAATTGTTGATGTGCTGCAAATGATTGGTGGGTTCTGAGGTGCCAACCTAGTTGGAATTTAATTTCCTGCAGTGATGCTTTTGCAAATCAATCTTGCTTAAAAAAATATTGCATGTTGGGTTTCTTGATTTATTTCCCTCTCGTGCTACTGACGTGGGTTCATGGATAGCTACAATACTATTGCACATCAACAACTTGACGATATGCTTTGTTTGGCATATAAAACTTCACTATAGGGAAAGTGAAATTGTTTATGTCATGCGCTCAGCATATAGATGGAAAAGTAAACGTAAAAGTGGTCGGTTCATAAACATTTACTTTTGTAACACCCCGACTTTTCTGCTTTCTAATATCGGTAATAAGTATATAAATGTTTATATTTTTATCCGAGACTCAAAATGATTTTGGATAAACCAAGGTCATTTTCATGTTATACTTATTATTATAAGGTTACGGTGAAATTTTTGGTTGAAAATTCAGATGGAACCCGGTGTGCGTTTTCATTGACAATAAAAGTTTACTGATCAGAAAACCTAATTTTGACTCATGAACGAAATGGTTAAGGTTGATATCGTATTTGCAACGATATTGGTATTTTTGAAAATTTTCGCGTGAAAATAAAATATTATATTTTATACGGGCAAAAACTTCAAAATATCTTGCAGAAACCTAAGTCGGGTAAAGGACGGAGCTAGATACGGAGCTGAGCTGATTGATGTAACTGAAGTGACGAGCATTTATGGCGCTCCTATCCGAGTCATAATGGCCATAATGGCACATAAATGACTTTAGGTATTTTGGTGGTGAAAAGACCAAAATACCCTTAGTTTTACATGGTTATTACAAGGCTTGCCATCACAAATTTGGACCAAAAAGGCATCCCCCCTACCCGGCCCCCCCTTCATTTAACCATACTTAGGCAATTTTTTTTCCCTCCATTCATGACATCTTCATCAACTTAAAACCATTTCTCTCAAGAACACCATAGTTGAAACTTAGTAATTTTGTGAAGAACTTGATCATCTTCATCACTTTTACTCATCAAAAAGAGGTAATCTCTTCTCTCCATGATCAATCATGTACTCTTCTTCATTCATTTTGTAAGATTAAGCCATGAATCATCATCATCCAATTTCATGAAGCTTTCTTCAAAAATCTCTAAAAAATTGTAGAAAAATCCATTTGACTTGAAACCAATTGCTATGAACTCATCATGATGCATATATTGATCATCTAGAAGCATGAACCCAAAAAAAATTTCCTCCTTATTTCTCCATTGATGGTCGAAACCCTAGGTTTTTGGAGTAAATGGATTTTGCTTCAATTTTTGTTAAATGATACTTGATTTCATCTCTTTAATCCTTATGATTATTGAATCCAAGTGATTAGAAAACCAAATCAAATTCTAGCCTATTTTTCTCAAGAGGACCGAAATCCTAACCTTGTTGGTTGGATGAGTTTTGATTCAAATCTTTGTCAAATGATCTTTGTTTATGTCTTTATCATGCTTAAGGATTATTAATCCAAGAGTTTGTAAAATTTTAACATCCCTAGCCTAATTAATTAGTGATGACCGAATCATAGTTCACATGAACTAGATGAGTTTTGTTTCATTTTGTTGATTCACTTGTTGGTTTGTGACTTGTTTTGTTGTGAAGGATAAATCTTTGTTTGATTATCCTGAGTTGTGCGGAGGAAACCGGATTCGAATCGGAAAACACTTCGTGAAACGAAACTTGAAATCTTCAAGAGGTAAGGGGAGTTTACTTGAGGAGTATTAGATAGCCATATGCTATCTTAGTGTGTTTGTAATTTATCTGTTTTAGTTTTCTGTGGCTTTAAATTATTCATTGTTTAATTAGTTATATGTTTTTGATGTGATTTATTTAGTTGTGTGGTTATAAATAAATTTTAAAGTTATAATTGTGATGCATGCTATAACTGTGAAGTATGCTATACTGTGTTGTATTGAATTTATCTGTTGTTGAGTGATGGACTGAGAAACCTGACAGTGGTCAGTGTTCAATTTAATTTGAGGATAAAAGCTTAATAAGCTTAAATATTTAATCAAAGTGATTAAATTGTGGAAAGTGGAGGAAAAGTCGAAAAAAACATTATTTTAATAATATTTCGGTGAAAGATGAGTTAGTGAGTGACAGTAAGGGAGGAACTGTGAAGTTATTTTAAGTGGTTAAGTTACTAAAATAATGTAGTATAGACGTTGGAAAAATTATTTACAACAGAAAAGTTATTTTGAGTTATAAAAGGATTTTTACGGCGAAATTTTGAGAAAACGGTTTTAATTCTTTTTACGAATTGATTTATGAAGTACTTTTTAAAAGTTGATGTTTTTATGAGAAAGATTTTCAAGAATAAAGGAATTTGAGAAAAAGGAATGTCTCTATGATTTAATGTTTTTGTAACTGATTTTAACGGAAAAATTTTTCTGTAAACGAGTTTTTACTCGGTGAAAATAGTTCTATTAAACTTGGATAAGTTTTCGGAGGTTTAGTTTTGTATTTGTTGTTTTCATAGAACGAAAATGTTTTTAAAGAAAAAAAGTGAACCTAGTAATCGAGACGTCGGAATTCTAGTGTTCTGTTAACACGTGGATCATGGATCCGTGTTAGTGGACTGTGTGTTTTATGGACTGTGTGTCCTATAATTGATATGGTGATTGTGTATCCCATATCCGCGAGCCTAAAACTGGTGCATCAGTTTAGGGCTTTGCGATTGAGCACTCGGACTGTATGTCCTGTGTTGGGTTTAAAACACTTGGACTGTGTGTCCTGTGTTTGTTTAAAGTGGAAAAACACTTAATATTTTAAGCATGGTCGTGAGCGTTGAGCTTCAACAAGGGAAGAATGTAACGAAAAAGAAAACGAGATGGAAATAAAAGTTTTTCCATGCATTATTTAGCAGATGTGCCATGTGTCGAAATTATAGATCATTGAGTCCTGGTGTGTTGGCCAATGTATCTTTATGGACTATGTTTCCATTTATCGCGATAACCATTGAGTCATGTGTGTTGGCCAACGTGTTATGGACAATGTTTCCATTTATCGCAATGACCATTGTGTCCTGTGTGTTGGCCAATGTGTCATACATATTTGTGCAATAACCATTGTGTCCTGTGTGCTGGCCAATATGTTATATATTTGTTGGACATTGTTTTTATTTCGTTTTTACAATGGTCCACGTAAAGAGCTTGATCTGCTCAAAACGAAAAAGAATTTTTGGGATCTCCGAAGATTAGATATCAAATTAGAGCCTGAATAGTGAAGTGTCATATCTGCTATGCTCCGTGGTCAACAAAGGACCTCCAACGTTCTCAAATATTAATTGCCAAGTCAGAACGTCTATTGTTTGTCCAGAAGATAAAGAAGAAGATCCTTGACCATGCCTCAATGGATCTATTATGAACAAGTATAAATTGAAGAACTCGAAGACTGAAGAAAAAAGATACAGAGAGAATACACACGACATATCAGAAACTCAATATTCACAAGAAACTTACAAAAGATATATACTCTCTCAAGAGAAAAAGAATTCTTGCTAGGCAATACAAAAAGCTGATAGCTTTCATACTCTGATAATCTTCTCTCCAAAGCTACAAAACATTTAGAGAAGAATTCAATCTGCAACTCACCAGATCATAAATCTGTATTCACTTTCTGAAGTATTATTTGGTTGAATTGCTATTGTAATATTGAAGTTGTGCTTCAAACAACTTTCATACTCCTTGAGCCTAAAGAGGCTTTGATAGGTTCCTTGTCTATACCATAGGCCCAATTGACAAGGGCCCATTGATGCTGTTAGGGTAAGAGAGAAAGCTGCTTTTGTTATATAGGGAAGAGGAGAGAACAATGGGGTATCTTTGGGAATCATTGTGTTGGTTATGGATAGAGAGCAATAGCTCTCTATAGGAGCCTAGCTCTATGGCAGTTTGGAATAATCTTCCACTGTAAACCCTCTTTTCCACTAATAACACTCAAGTTCTTCTTCTCTAAATTTCCATTTTACTGTTCAATTTACTGGTTGTGTTTTGGGTTCGTATCAAACTGGTCCGACCTGCCAGATATTCGAGAAGGAGCTAGTGTCGTCGGAGATGGAGGATGTGTGGGCCAAAAAGGTGGAGCTGCCGGAGTTTTCTGGGACAGACCCTATTGGGTGGATCTCTAAAGCTGAGAGGTTCTTTGAGAAGCAAGGAATTCACCCCTATGATAAACTGCAATGGGCATTCATGAGCATGGAGGGAATAGCCATGCTTTGGTTCTACTCTTGGAACCAAGAGGACCCAGACCAAAGTTGGGAAGCATTTTGCATGGCTTTGATCGGAATGTTTGGAGCACACATGGAGCACTCGCTGGAGAACATGATGCTGAAAAATCAAGAAACAAAACCAGATTCGTGGAGAGTGACAAAAATAAGAGATGACCCAATGGTAGAGGTGATTATCAATAGCGGGGTGATTGTCGAGGTGGAGAAGCTTCAGGCGGTGCATGTGGAGGATATCGAGGCAGAAGGTGACGGTGGAGATACATCATATCTGTCGGAGATGATAGCGGAGAAGAAGGAAGAACGCCATGAGGGTGAGCGTTTGCCGCCGCCAGAACCGCCTGACACGGGTCCTTTAGCGGTGGCCCTTCCACCGCCGAAATCGTCGGATCCGCCGCCACTGGAGCCTGTTGCCAACCCACCCACACCGCCGGAACTTCCTGACATGAGTCCATTAGCGGAGGCCCTTCCACCGTCGAAACCACCGGATCCGCCGCTACTGGAGCAGCCTGTGCCGTCTCGCCTGAGCCGCCTCATCTATGCGGCCTGTCGTCGTGGGGGTTGGCTGGTCTCAGGGATGCCGTCGCCGACAACCCCTGTTCCACCACCAAAGCTGTCGGTGCCGCCATAGCCACTGAGACGCTAAGGACAGAATCGCCAGGGCGGTGTGCTATAGGAGAGCCGATGCTGATGAAAGAGGAAGATAGGAGAGCTGATGGGGGCATCAGTTTTTTGGGCATCACTCTAAACCTAATGGGCCAAGCCCAAACTTCTATTAATTATGATTATGGTAAAGAGGGTGCAAGGTCACACTTGAAACAATGTTATGGGCCTGCTCTAAAAGTTAAATACTTGGCCCAATTTACTAATGAATGAAAGAAGCTTCAGGAGCCAAATTCATTGGGTCTGATCCAAGTGATAAGTTCTTTAAGCTTGCTACTCATGCTCCATGTATTCCCATCAGTCTCGCAGCTTCTCACGACCCTTACTGCCTCTGCTTCTGCATCTCCCCTTTTATTTTGCTTATCCCCTTCTATTGCCTATTCGAAGTTACAATTTGGTTTGGCTCATCCATTTGTAAGCCTTGTGCCTCTTCCATTTAAGACATGTACAAAGCTTCTCAAGAGAACATGTGTTGGAAACAAGCCTGGGCAGCTTATAGATGGGTTAAAGAGATTAGTGGTTTGCAATTCCGTTATGTTGCTGGATGAAATTGACAAGACTGATTCTGATGTTCGTGGAGATCCTGTTTCAGCGTTGCTAAAAGTTATTGATCCAGAACAAAATAAAATATTCAGTGACCATTATTTGAATGTCCTATTTGATCTATCCAAGGTAATATTTGTGGCTACAGCAAATTGGATGCAACTTACTCCACCACTTCTAGATAAGTGTGATTTGATTCCTACTTGGGCAACAAAAGGATGGCTTAGAATTTTATCAAAGGAATATCCAATTCTAGTATTCCACGCATTCATTAACAAGTCCTTTGGAAAGGGTTCATTTTATGTGATGAGACAATTTACTCAATTGAAAAATGATAAACAGGCAGTATCTATTGGATCTGTTAGGTATCCAAATGTGGGGAGGCCATCAGTGATCAATACTTTGCATACAAAGAATGTTTGCAAGATTGCTCCAATTCAAGGGAAAAGGAAAGTCTGGCAGTATATAATTCTTACAAAGGGAGTCTTTTTGATTGATTATCCAGATGTTGTCTACCACAACAAAGATTCTGAAACAGATGTTGTGCTAAAAGGTGTGGTACATGTGACATACTTGCAAGATGCTAGCACTTGGAAAGAGTATACAAAATAAAAGAGTGGGAAGACGAAATCAGCCTCCTAGTCCAGCTCTGCAAATCAACTAGCAAACTTCTGAAGGATGGCAAACCTGACCTAATGACTACAGCAAAGATGGTACTTCATGACTGGCACCAAGATGTTGAAGGCAATGCACACAGTGATCGACACATACAAGTTCCCTTTGCTTGGTTCTATGCACTTAGCATGTGCTTAGTTGATGAGGCTCCTCTCTTACTGCTTTACTCAGCGTTGCAAGGAAATTATGCCTTTCTGCAATATGTCTTTGTGCTGACTAGTATGGTTACATTGTTATTGTCGATTCTGGAAACTCTAGATGATTTCCTATGCCTGAGTATTTCTTCTAATACACGTAATAGTCAGTATCGGGTTCTTGAATGGCAACAAGTTACTGCTAAGATTGGAATGCAATGCTATGCTGCATCAGTCCAGCGGCTAAATGAGGTAATTGGTCTTCATATAGAGATCTTTTCAATGGAGGATAGAGTAAAGGGGTTTGTCATGCTTCTGGGAATTGTAAAAGATGTGGCATTAGATATATTGATTGCTTCAAGTGAGCTTGCTTTTTTGTTAGCTCGAGCTGTGACTGATAACGTATTGGTCTCTCTGAATTGGGAAGAGAGTTACTCCGGGTTGCCACCCAAATGCATCGGGAGTGAAACTGTGCAGCGGGCTCAATCGTTCGATACTGGCTCATCAAGCTTCCAACAGTGGGACCCTGGGGGCAAAAACTTGAGTTTCACCTACTATTGCACAAGGAGAGTTTTTGGGGAATCTATTAGTCAGTTTTTAACACAGTGGAGTCCTTGTGGGAAGTCCTTTTTCTGCCTTGAGGACAAGGCAGAATTTAAAGGAGGTGGTATTGATAGGTTCCTTGTCTATACCATAGGCCCAATTGACAAGGGCCCATTGATGCTGTTAGGGTAAGAGAGAAAGCTGCTTTTGTTATATAGGGAAGAGGAGAGAACAATGGGGTATCTTTGGGAATCATTGTGTTAGTTATGGATAGATAGCAATAGCACTCTATAGGAGCCTAGCTCTGTGGCAGTTTGGAATACTCTTCCACTTTAAACCCTCTTTTCCTTTAATAATACTCAAGCTCTTCTTCTCTAAATTTCCATTTTACTGTTCTATTTACTGGTTGTGTTTTGGGTTCGTATCAAGCTTGTTGAAAGAATCTAAGTTCCAATTCATGAATCACTTAGCAAAATGGTAAACTTAGTACTTTACTAAAACACAGGTAAACTGTGATTCAACACGCCAAAAAAATAACTAATAATGAAACATGTATGATCTCATAACATGAATATATTTATCTAGAAGACTTGTTCCCCACAGGCACCAAGCATTAGATTCAAGGTCTCTTTAAACTATACCCTCATGCTATTCAACTTAGAAAGCTAACGCCAACTTGTGTGTAACTTGGGATAGGGAGTTCCTATTTACATGAGGCTTGAGCCATTCGAAAGATAAGTCATCAAGTTACTCTCAGTTAAAATATAAAATTTTTTAGTAACAGGATATGGTCCAATTTTATGTTCAACCGCGCCTTGTTGCGCATAATTTTGTAGAACATGGAGTTTCTGATAGCTATTACTCTTGACTGTATAACTCCTTGACTCCAAATCATACGCCGTTTGTTTCAATTAAAAGCTAAGACACACATTTAAATACCACAAAAGTTTTATAGTATTTGGATATGTGAATCAATACAGATTTTGTTTCAAAGTTGACCTTCGTGCTGCAGATTTCACTTCTGATAGCCTCATTTTCGAGTTGCATAACTTGGGATACCGAATCCCTTTTGACCTGATTCCAAAGATTAGATAAAGCTAAGACATAGTAGCTTAAGTGATAAAAGAATCAGAATTTTTGGTCATCTCATGAGCTCCCAGCAATGCATTATGCAGAAACATTTTTCTGCTATGACAGGTTCTGAACTGTCTAATCTCAAATGCGCATATCTCGGGATGTAGAGACCCAAATGAATTGGTTCTAGTTTCATTTGAAAGCTAAAACACAATAGTATCTATGTATAAACTTTTGGAATTTTTCATTAAGTAATTTAATACAGTTTTCCATTTAAAGTTTGGTCAATATTTTGGAAAAAAACAAACTTCATTAAGAAACATGTTGAACTCGGGTTTGAGGCTTCTCCCAAACACTTGGTCACTCAAACTTGACTTTCTTAACTTCATTTATTTTCAAACAAGGTCATCAACCATATATTTCACATCATGTTTAATTTCGTATACTTCCATTGCATATGTCAAGTTTAGACACTTTTACACAATGACTTCTCTTTTGAAGGATTTAAGGATCAAAACTCATTTTTGCAACACCTACGACCACTCATCCATATCCTAAAAAAATAATACACATTTTAACATCTAAATCAAGGGTTTTTCAAGACCAAAATGCAACTTAAAATCACCAAGACAAACATGTAAAGTTTCAAGCTTTTTCAACACCCACAACCAAGAAAACTTGATTTTTCATGACCAAAATGCAACTTAAAATCACCAAGACAAACATGTAAAGTTTCAAGCTTTTTCATCACCCACAACCAAGAAAACTCAAGCTCCATCAATGGAGTTCTTCACCCTTTCTAGGGTTTAACCCATCAATCATAACATTGAAATTCCTTTAAATTTCATGGACAAAAACATCAATAAGCAAAATTAAATCAAAACAAACTAAAGAGGACAATAAAATCCCTCACCTTGGGTTTCTTATCCAACCATTGAGTCAACTCGGTTTTGGGGGATGATGAGATGTTCCCCCCTATTTGGAGCTTCCAAGAGGTTGTTTGGTGTCTCTTGAAGTCCTTTTATAAATCATAAATCATAAGAGAGTGAGTTCCCCACTCTATTAGCTCAAATCCAACAAAAATGAAGCTCCAAAAATGGAGTTCCCACATTACACGAAAATGGAGGAAGAAGAAGGGTTTTGGGGAAAGAGATGATGAACAAAGATGAAGAAGATGATGGAGTAGGAGTTCTTACCCATGAAGTGAAGATGGTGGAGACGGTGAGGAGCTTGCCCTAACTCTCCTTCCATCTCTTCCTCCCTTTCTTCTCTCTATTCCTCTTCTTTTCTTCCTTTTCTTTCCAAAAACCCGCATCCCCTTTACCCCCCACTATTTAACCTCTTTAAATTTTGCAAAATGGTCCCTCAACATTATTTTTGGGCTCCTATGGCCTTCCCCTAAGTGGGGAGGGTCATTTATTTTTGCAAAAATAGGTTCACAATTGTCACTTGTTTTGTATATTAAGCACACCCTAAAGTCTATGGTGTCATAATTTCACGTGAACTGTGTTAGAACACTTGAATATGTGTTGTAAGGCCACAACAAAAAAAAACAAAATTGTTCACACTTTCCATGTGCGTTCACAATTCCATTCACACCATTTGATTTTATTTTTCACGGTTATCACAGGGTGTTACCGAAGGAGGTTTAGACGACTTTTATGATGTGATACAACACATATATGAGTTGTCGTATATTACTTTAGACTACCTTAATAGCTATTTTATTGTAATTGGTTTGATCCATCAAATAGATGTACTAAATTTAATCCAAAATATAATATTGTGGACATCCAAATGAATAGAAAGTGTCACATGTTTGATCTGTTTATCATGACACATAATGTGAGACAAGTATACTACATTCCTTGTCGACTCAAATGGACAAACGAGGTTGGTATGCCATAATCAAGACAAAACTAAGGGGTCGCATCGTAAAGGTAATCCAGAGGATGATGTGTCGTATTAATTTGATGAAATGTCGCATGCAAATGAAGTAATTGAAGTTGTGTAACACCCTGTTTTTTATCTCCATACTTATATGTGTTTGTTTTAACTAATATATGTTGACTATAATTGATGTGTTTGTGCTAGATTATTAGGAAAACGTTTTAGGATGGATAAGAAGGGGTTAGGGGGGATTTTCTAGTCAAAAATCTCTTCCTGAGACATGAGCAGACCCCCTGCTCATTTAAGCACGATGCCATGCTCATTTAAGTAGACCCCCTGCTACTTTAAGCACGACCCCCTGCTCGGTATTGATCACGGTCGTGCTCAAGGCACGACCCCCTGCTCGTTTGACCACGGCCCCCTGCTCGGGGTCTAACAGCACAAAAACATTAGTTTGAGAGGATTGGCAATGAGTCGTGATCTTCGCTGGAACTCGACTATCTCGACATCTGGGCCCTATGTATTCCATGTCCCAGGTGGATCATCTGAGGTGACCAAGATACACCTATTAGGGTTGAGCTCATAGGGGGAAGCACCCTTATTGGTCACGGTGTGTGGAACAATTACCTGGCAAACCAACTGACATTCTCTGGGTAAAGGAAAACCCGAGTGAGAAAGAGAATTTCTGGGGAATCAGTATTCCTACTGTGAGAGATCAGACGACATGCATATGAGTGTGACTCCTCAGAGATTTGCATCTCCCAGCGTCTGCCTTTTTTGGAGATTTGGTTTCCACCCCCAACAGCGGGAGTTCTCAGAAGACATGTGGAACTTGGTGAATCGTTCTTGCTCGCACTGGAGTCAGAGTAGTGGATAGAGATCAGAAGAGGAGAAGCGTGCAGACGATGTACCACTACCATCGCGGGAGGGTTATCTTGAGCATTGATGGGTTTGTTAGGACTAGGGTGCATAGGCGCCGTTACGACGAAGACGAGGGTAGTCCCAACACCCATATCGTCTATGATATGGTTTGCCAATAGCGTTTTCTAGGAGAGAGCCTCTGGGAGCTTATTTTTTATTTTGATGTATTTTGTGAGTGGCGGGTGGGTAGATGTTGTCTGTTTTCTGTTTGTATCTTTGCTCTGGGACAAGTTTGTATGTGTTCTCTTTTATTTTTCTCAGATGTATAGTTTTTAGGGTTATGATCCCTCTTTTGGGATCTACAGTACAGTTGGAGACTCTTTGTACATATTATGTATATATCTGTTGAGTTTTATTTTCTTCTGTTGTGTATGTTTTAAACATTTTAATTTATCGCTTACGCAACTCATATTATTTTCGAGTGTATATTCGCGCTAACGCAAATAAAACGGATTAAGAATTAGTTAATTAGGGTTCTTCTTTATATTGGGACATCGGGGTGTCTCAATTTGCACCTACTGTGTCATGATCCCCGTTGAGGCTTGGCTATCCCGACGTCTAGTCCTAAGTATTCCAGTCGCAGGTGGACCTTCTGAGGCAACCAAGATACCCCTATTGGAGATTGATCTCATTGGGGGAAGCACCCTTATTGTTCACGGTGAGCGGAACAGTTACCTGGACAAACCAACTGACATTCTCTGGGCAAGGAAGGCCCATGAGAGAGAAAGAGAATCTCCGGGGGATCAGTATTCCCAGTGTGAGAGATCGACCGACATGCATAGGTATATGACTCCTTAAAGGATTGATCCTAGATGTATACTTGAGGATGGTTGTGAAAGAATGTCTTAAGAGATGTTTGCTAGTGTGTGTGTGTGTGTGTGTATATATGTTGTTTGATAACATGTTGTATTGTGCCCCAACCTATTTTATGGTGATGATTAGTTGCTTATCTCCCTTCTTTCTGTATCTTTCTTTGTATGTATCAGTACGATAGATGAGCAGCACCAGTTGGATCGGGACAGCGGCGTAGCAGGACTATCAACCGCGACACTACTTGTAGAGGATCCCGCTCAGGATCCTGATCCTCAGGGATACTGAGATTGAGTATCATGATCAAAGTGGGTGGTAGGTCAGCCACTCACAGTTCTTCATGGCTTACATCGGCCTGGTCAGTCTTTATGTGCATCTTGGAGGAGGTCCTTATTTCCAATTGGATGGCCCGTACCGGATTTCTCAGTGTTGGCCTTTCTCGGAGTTGTGGTATCCACCTTGTCCGAGGGAGTTCCCTGACGATATGTGGAACATGGTGGATAGGTCTGGGGCTAGGAGCCATGTAGGCATGGTTCAGAGAGGCAGGAGACAGAGTAGTGTGCAGACCATGTATCACTACCGTCACCGCAGGGTGGTGATGCGTAGAGATAAGCCAGTCTGGGAGCCGAGAGCCAGAGATGCCAGAGCCTATAGACGCCGCTTCGACGAGGGAGAGGGTAGTTCCAGACGTCCATATCGGCTGTAATATGGATCAGTCAGATGCGTCTGCTAGGGTGAGGCTCGATGAGTCTATTTTTTGAAGTTGATGTATTTTGAGAGAGGCGGGCTGGGTAGACTTAGGACCTCTGTTTTTTTACATTCCGTGACCAATCTATGTATTTTCTTTTCATTATCAGCGTCTGTATAGTTTTCCCTTAGGTTTATGATCCCTCTATTAGGATCTATCTTACATTGGTGATAGTTTATGTAATATCACGACTTCCATCACGATACTACTAAGTACTAATATATAAACCTGGTTTAATATAAGGAAAAATAGTTGAACATAGAAAATTTTGAAACTAAGTGAAACATTTTTTACAAGAGCTTTTTGTAGAATTGAACATAGTATTGGGTCAATTTGATACAAATAATCATTTCACCCCTAATTTACAATTCAATCTCATATAAACATCAACTCCTAGTAAGATTCCAACTTTGATCTGGCTGTGAAATACTATGTTAACCTGGGACACTATTGGGTGACTGTCAAGCAATCTCCGGAGCTTGCCTATCAGTTTCCAATATGTACCTGTTATCTGAAATAAAGAGGAGCCTAGTGAGAAATAAATCTCAAGGATTTCCTGCTTCAAGCAAGGCATGTGAGTAATCAATATATTATGTTTGATCGTCCTCATTAAAATACGTATATTTACATATATGCACACATATCATAAATGACCTCACATAGTGGTAGAGTCTTTCATAGCCTACTCACCTCAACTATTTTGCCAGGTGTGCACTCCGTGGGCTAATGCAGGCTAGAGTAAGGCTAATCAAAATCTATACCACTATGGAATTGTTCTCTTATAACTCACCCTTTCATCACCAGCTCTTTTTACCAGGTCCTTACTTGGGACTGAGTTATTTAATGAAAATGAGTAAACTTCACACACTTGGACATCCCTTTAGTTTTTTATCAATGAAAAACGTCGCTGTCCCCTCCTTGTACACTAAGGTACTTAAGAGGAACCAGCTCTATGATGTAAGGCAGGACATACGTCTATGACCACAAGCGACGTTCCACTTGCTTTGCACTTACTTGCTTGCCTTCCAAACTGAAAGGACTTCTGTGATTGCCTTCCAAACGGCAAGGACTCTATACTTGCCTTCCAAACTGAAAGGACTTCTGCACTTGACATCTGAAATGTCTTTGATAACCATTCTAATTCGAATCATGTCGGATATAGGATGGTTACCCTTATTGGATGCCAAATGGTGGCTTACTTTTATCTATCATTCTACTGCAAAAACGCATTGAATCAGCCAAAGCAGCCCTCCATCAAGTATTTAACAAGGAGTAATGCATCAGCAACATATGTAGATTTTCTGCAGTTTTTAGCCAACTTTTATGATTTTATTAAAACACCAAACAAAGTCGGATTTAGGCAAACAACCCCTATATGGAAAGTTAAGCGAGTTTAGTTTACAAATATAATGTTATTTATAGGAGAAAGCTGTCCAAAAAGTACAGTTTTAAGCAACAAGCTGCTGCATTCGAAGAACAGGACAACAACTATCCTCTAACTTGTAACAGGTTTTTCTTTATCAATACTCAATGAAAAATAGTAACATCAGTGCCTAACTGTAGCAAAACAATTCTATTTTCTAACGGAACCAGAATGATTCCAATCCAGTAGCCGTAAAGGGAGTTATGGCCAGAATACTACAGCAACATAAAAACAAATTTCAGCCAATACTTGACGAAATTTAGTCATTCCAGTGTCCATTTCGTATCAAATTTTGTCTAGTTTCTAATGGTTCAAAAATAATTTCAAAACGACGTCTGTGGAGGAAGTTATAGACAAAATACTGACAGGGTGTCAATACGGGTTTGGAGACTAAGTTCTCCCCCTTTATCAATTTCACCCAAATCAGCCCCTAACCTTGCATGCAATCAAAAATCATTGGTTCCACACATCATGCAACACCAAAATAAGCATATAACAAAGGTAATCAAGCACTTAGAAACAAGTAGGGATTTATGGTCACCCAATATTACAAACGACAAGAACTCACTAGTGGTGAAGAGTTTATGAAGCTTGTGTTTGGGTTGTCTCTCTTTTCTCTTGATGGCTGAAATCTCCTCCCTTAGGACCATGGTTTTGTTAGGAAGAAACCTAGTGAGATAACATCATTCAATATAAAGCTATGTACATGAATCTAGCTAAGATTAAAGAGGAGGAATCATGGGAATCTTACTTGAAGAAGAGAAGATGATGATTTCAAGGGTTAATGTTCTTAGGTTAGAATACCCATTTTTGCTAGAGAGCTCCAAATGAGAAATGGTATGAAATAACTTGTGTTCAAATGGGTGAGGGGAGTGTGAGTATGCTCTTGGTTTCTCAAGAGATCATGTGGGTGATGAGTTTTGGTGTTGGCTAGAGGATACCCATTTTGAAAACTTGCTCCAAATGAAAAATGGTGAGACAACATGGGCTCAGATGATGTAGAGGAGTGGGAATATGGTGTTAGTTCTTCAAAAGAGCCAATGGATGGTGGAGCTATGGTGATTTTCGAAATTCATAAGGAGGAGGAAGCGAGGAGCTTTTGTCTCATGAAGAAGATGATGTTTTGAAATGAAAGAGAAAGTGTGGTTGGAGGTGAAGTTGGCCGTGAGTATTTTTATTTTTATTTTTTTAAGTGAGGGAGGGGAGAGTGTTTTGTCATTTTAGCTATTATGGGCTTGTGTATTTGGGCTTTACCTCCCAAGGACCTCTATTATTACAAACTTAGTAATTACACTAACCTTCCTAATCTAAAGAAAAAGAAATATTCATATTCATATAATGCTCATGAAATCATTTCCCAAAAATATTCAAATGTGTAAAGCAAGGAAATTGAAGATGGAAAAAAATAATAATAATTAATCAAGCATTTTTGGGATATATATATATATATATCGATTTGTGCATGTTAACTATTTTGATTATTTATGGTTTTAATATTATAATATTTTCAATAGATAAGGCCTCTCACTACAAAAAAGCATCTGTTTAGCGACCGACAACATCGGTCGCTATATCCGATAAATCGGTCGCTATTTATTTTAGCGACCGAATTAGCGACGGCTACAAGGTGGTGGCCAATTACCTGGTCGCTAAGATTTTAGCGACCGAATTTATATATCGGTCGCTAAATGGTGACCGTCTTTTCGGTCGCCAAATAATAAAAACCGGTCGCTACTCGTTTGGTCGCATTGATTGGGTAACCATTCTTAGCGACCGATAATCGGTTACAATTTCGGTCGCTAAATCTGGTTACTTTTAACCTACGTTAGAGACCGAATACTTGGTTGCAATTTCAGTCGCTATATCTGTGAACTGTTAACCTATATCAGCGACCGAATTTTGGTTGCTATTTTAGTCGCTAATTCTGGTTACTGTTAACCTATATTTGCGACCGAATTTGTGGTTGCTAATTCTGTTGCTAAATTGATTTTACTATTTTTTTTTTAAATTTTAAATTTTTAAATAATAAAATTTTTTTTTTTGCTTTAAAGTTTCGCAAAATTACTAATAAAACACACCAAATTACTAATGAAATGTAAAATCATAAAAAATAATGAATATATATATAAAAAAATAATACAAAGTGTCGTACATGAATGGTTTAAAATCGGAAAAATGAAAAAAAAAAAGAATTCAGTCATGATGAGGTGGAGGTGGAGGAACCCAATCATCCTCAGCGTCCGTGCCACCAACGTCTGCAATCTGATCGTCCTCTGGAGTAGCATCATCAGTAGCTGGCGGCGGAACTGGAGGAGCGGCAACAGGCGGCACAACCGTCGGAGCATCACCCTGAGCAACTGGAGGCTGGATCCTCATCTGCTCCAACACTAGCCGCAGTGTCTGGCCCTGCTCGATGCTCGTCTGCATCAGCTGCTGGTGTGCCTGAGTCAACTGTGCAATCTGGTTCGCCATCTGCTGCTCTGTCTCCCTCTTCTCCCGAAGCTCCGCGTTCAGCTGCGTGATGGTGTCCTGCATTTGGTTGAATTGCTCCTGAGGGACGGTATCGGTGTAGGAAGGAGCAGGCGTGCCGGATGATGAAGCTATAAACTCGCCTCCCAGGTGTCCGAGGCCATACACGTGCCCCTTCTTGCTCCTGCCCCCGACGACCTCCAAATAAATGGCATTATCGTCGACGGAGATAGGAGGGCTGGGCCCACAATCAGTCAAGGCCTCATCCTGTGACTGTGAGGCACGTGATATGGCATCGTCCTTCTTCTCGTTGAAGCCCACCTGCAAAGTATACATGTAGAGATTTAGTTAAAATTATAATCAATATTAACAAATCAATTATAATAAATTACAAGTAAGGACTAAATTATTATTTTTGCTTACAGCATAGTTACTAGCCTTGTCTTTGACCCATGCCCCCGACTTCAACTTCTTCGTCCTCTCCACCAACTCCATAGCAGTGGGGGGCCGCTGTTTCTGTGCTTTCTGCACAGAAAAATATAATCTTAAATTCATAAGAATATTTAAAAATGAAAACACATTAAATAGTATACTAAGTCAATAAAGTTTTAAGTATTACCAGCTCGTCGTAGTGGGCGGCGGCTGATTTAGACCCGCCGATCTAAGCACATGCGCCACCATCAGAAGCTCGATTACGTCGAGCTGTGGACTGGATCTCCTGGAACTTCTCAGTAGCCCAGTACTGGTCAAGCTGCCTCCTGATCTCAGGATCCACCCACCTCCCCTTATTCTTACCTTTCCTCAGCTTGTTCGTCAGATTCTTCATGACTAGTGAGCCTTTATGCTCAAATATGTCCCTGACGAGACCCTCTAAAGCTGCGTCCCACCTATACTCTTTCTGCAACTTACATTTGTTAGGAAATTTGTGTGTGTGTGTGTGTGTATATATATATATATATATATATATATATATATATATATATATATATATATATATATATATGTAAATTTAATTTAAAAAACTTAATAAATTGTTACCTTAAACTCTTGAAACAACTGATCCCTATGGCCATCTGGGATGGCCTTCCATGTAGGCCATGGACCATCAAACTTGCGTCGCAAGATCTTCGATATCGAATCAGAAGGGCCCTTCGCGGGCAGAAAGCTGCAGTAAAATTAGAGCATTAATAAATGTTATAAATAAATTAAAAACAAGTAAATAGAAATTAACGATACTTTATATATATTAATTTGATTAAATTAGCTTACTCGTTAACCCCCCTGGGGATAAGAAGAATCCTCCTGTCGGATGGACCACAACTCTCCTGCCTCGCTGATGATGATGGTCCTGTCATAGGTGTGGATGATGACGGTGCAGCCTGTGTCCCGACCACATGAGGTTGGGTAGGGGGTGCAACTCCATCATCCTGATGTGGCCCGTCCACAGAGGTGCTGGTAGGGTGGTCTCGATCTGAAGGCCATGGGTCGACCGGCGAAGGAACTCTCGCAGCACGACCTCTGCCACGACCTCCTCGTCGACCACCACGTTGCCCTCTACCTCTAGAGGAATCTGCCATCTGTGTAAAAAATGAAAAGACGATTACACCACAGTGTAAATAATACAAAAATAAATTACCTAAGTAGAGCGAGCATTACGCAATGAATTATGACATAAATAAATTACCTAAGTAGAATCTCCGTCACTAAATTCACCCTCACTCTCATCAGTCTCACTTGATTGGAAAGTGGCTTCGCTAGATGCGTCCAACTCAGATTGATCCATTAACTCTCTTTCAACCTCTTCCCCATCGCCGGAAATGTCCGCCAGAGAATTAACAATAATGTCCGGCGTAATTTGCAATGGTACGTGGGGTCTTGAAAACTCATCGTCTTGGTACGGAGCATCTTTTTCAGGCTGGTTGATTACATTATCAGTAATTGTACTGCGAGCCTTTATCTTAATGACACCCAACCAACCTTGATGTCCTTCGGGATATGGCGAGTAATAAACCTGATCTGCCTGTTGTGAAAAAATGAATGGGTCGTACGCCTTGTTATACCTACGAAGACATCCTAACTTGAACAATACCATATTTTTTATCGATTTTTGTCCCTACATCAAGAGTAGGATCAAACCAATCACACTTGAAGAGAACCAACTTCATCATGGGGAAACCGGTATAATCGAGTTCAAGGATGTCAGTTAGAACCCCATAGAAATCATCCTCTACGTTCCCATCAGTGGCTCGCACACAAACACCATAGTTACACGACTGCATTCCTTCATTCCATGTTTTTGTGTTAAATTTATATCCATTTACAATGTAAGTATTCCATGATGTAACCCATCTGTTAGGCCCCCATGCCAAATTTGTCAACAATGGATTTTGAGGCGAGGCGATTAAAACAGTCTTCTTGCATATTGTAGTCAGATTTGATACTCAACCATTCCATACACATCGACAACTCTGTGTACTCCCGACATCCTTCCCACAACGGAGATCGTGCAGCACTCAGCATATTATAGAATCTTTGAGCTTCGGGATTCGGATTCTCCTCTATGTATTGGGAACCCATTCCACCATCTTCTCCCCCATCTTCTCCCCCATCTTCTTCTAGTGCAACACCAACCGAGGGTCCAGCATGATCCATTATCATCTGCTCGTATGGATTAAATTCTTCCCTCCGGTCACCACTTCCATAGTACGAACCTTCAAACACAACCGGGTTTAAATCAGGCAACGTCTCACCATGGTTACTCCACCAATAGTAATCAGGCATGAAGCCCTTCTCATAAAGATCGGCTACAAATCCATCCACGCTTTTGAAAGATTGACACTTGCATCTTGTGCAAGGACACCTCAAATGATCACCACCCAGCCGTATAAATCTCTCTTGGCTAACAACAAACTCTATAAACTCACCCACTCCAACTCTATACTCTTCCCTAAGACGTTTATTCCGATCCAACCTACGGTACATCCATTTCCGATTCTCCGGAATATCCATTCCTGCCAATTAAATAGCCTGACCAACCCTACAATAACACTTATATATATTACGGTGCATTCCAATAACTACATCAATCTCGTTCTTATGACAAGGTATGAACCTATCCTATTCGAGAAGAAACCTTTACCACACTCGGCTAATAATAGTTATTCCCTTATTCAAATACCTTATACTTATCAAAATTTTGGCAGCATTTCCCATCGGTCTCCAAGTACACGACTCGAGCATGGTGAGAATCACCGCGATCAAGTATGCACCCGGTGAACAAAAGGAGGAAATGCATCAGACCGGGATTTCAACAAGTATATAAGGCATTTGAACATGAAAATGACTATTGTACGAGTGTGAAAAAGGTTTTTTCCCAAACTGTCCCACTTGGACAATTCAAGATTCAATACGAATGAGCATGCATACCTTGGGAAGGTACGCATGCTCATTAATATTGAATCTCAAACAGGAAACTAAGGCTTTCGTAACTTAACAATTAACTCTAGCAGAAAATAAAACCATTGACTTATAAGGATTACAGCATACTTCAACAAATATATATTGAAGCATAATTCAATACAAACTTGTAAATATAATAGCAAACATCCTATTGAGCTCTGCTTCTCCACTAACAAACAACACATAATCGCAAATACATGCGTAAATATTAAATTATCAGCACACAATCAGCATCTTGCCTTTCAGGCAGGATACTATCCTATTGAGCTCTGCTCTCCACTAACAAACAACACATAATTGAAAATACATGCATAAATATTAAATTATCAGCACACAATCAGCATCTTGCCTTTCAAGGCAGGATAACATCCTATTGAGCTCAGCTCTCCACTAACAAACAACACATAATTGCAAATACATGCATAAATATTAAATTATCAGCACACAATCAGCATCTTGCCTTTCAGGCAGGATAACATCCTATTGAGCTCAGCTCTCCACTAACAAACAACACATAATTGCAAATACATGCATAAATATTAAATTATCAGCACACAATCAGCATCTTGCCTTTCAGGCAGGATAACATCCTATTGAGCTCAGCTCTCCACTAACAAACAACAAGATATATAGTTCACATAACACATTAAAAGCACCACACAATCAGAACCTTTTAGACAAAACAGAACCTTAAAAGAGAGTATTAAGAGAACTTACCTATGCGAACAAAGTGCAAAAACAAGTAAGGATTGGGAGGAGCCGCAGACAAGAAGATCGGGAACTGATAAATATAATAAGACAATATGAAAGCAAATTAATATCCTTAAAGCAAACTTAATTGTATTCAATTCTGTAATATAAAAGTTCAACAAATTGTCATTACGACCAATTGATTACCTGTGGAGATGGAGAAGAGACGAAGGGACTCGGTTTCAACTCACGAGAAATAGAGCAATGACCTATAATACGTAAATAAAATGAAGTATCAACAATTACCGATTTTGAATTTCATTAACCAGTAACCAAGTGTCCCAAGTTGTCAAATTTAAGGTGTACAAATATCATTATTAATTTGAAAAGTGTCATACTTTGAAAAGTTGTCAACATTGTCAGGTCTGTCTCACTGCTCTAGAGAATTTTTTCTTGAAGATAACATGAAGGCGGAATTTAAAGACTAAGGTGATGTTCTAACTCTTAAAAAAAAAAAAAAATTGGAGAACTTGATGAAGAATTTACATGTGAGAATTTGAATGGGGAAAGTAATTTTGAACCAAAGAAATTTGCAAAAAATCCAATTACGGACTACAGAGAACTTGATGAGTCCTTCATACAGAGAACTACTTAGGTTAGTAATAACTAGGGTAGACCTTACGGCCAGAATCATAGGTTATGGTCCGCTAGTTTCGTACTTGACTTAAACAAGCTTTGGAAGGAAGGGAATTCTGTCAAAACTTACTAACGCACGATTGCTGGCTCTGCTTTGCTTTTGTACTTTCTTCTCTTCAGAAGATTCACCTTATTATTTTATTGGCACTTTCCCACTTCTAATCACCTAACTTGGTGTGCGATTCTACTTCCAATCATCTACGTACTTGATTTGTTCTAATATATATCACAGATTGAAGCAATGTCCCCAAACTTATTTAATCCTACCCTTCACATATTTTCTCAAAGTTAATATGATAGTATTCTTCAAATCACTTCTTAAAATTAATTTTATACTTAGATTAGATCAATCAAATCACCATTATATTGGCGATGTATCAAGTGAGAGATCGATGTGTTTTTATACGAGAGTGAGAGGAGCAAATCTCGATCTTTGAATTACACATGAATTGTCATGATTAGAACCTATAGCCGTGTGGCCTTTTTAAGGGATCACATGATCACTAACTAACTTTTAATCCTAATAATTCATGTATGGTTTAATTTCCCATAATTACTTTTCCTTCTCATAAAAATTCTCCTAATCATCTTTATATATATATTCTTGCCCCAAATTTCCCATCTCAATTTTTTTTTCAAATGATATCCTAGACAAACGGATCTTGGTTCCTACTTTCATTTGCATGTAATTTACCCACCCTTTTTTTATCTATTAAAACGAGAAAAAAAAAATATCGTAGTAACTAGGGAGGAAGGGAATAAAAGTAGGGCCAAAAAAGAAAGTATAGCAAAGGACTCTCTATATGGAAAGTGGAAACTCGGAAATAAAAGAGGTTGACATGAAATTAACATGTGCGCCATACGTCTTGTGCCTTAGAAGAAACCACAAACCCACTCACTTCATGGAAGTTTTGTGCTTTATAGAATTCCTAGAGCTGGCCGGCATTCACTTAAATCTTTGCTATATTGATAGTTAATTTGTCATTGCCATACAATTAATGAGGAATTTTTTAATTTGTGCATTGGTTGAAACTTGAAAGAACAAAAAAAACCACTGATGTATGTTGCTCTGAGAAATTTCCCTCCGTTACCTTACTTGAAAAGGTTATAAACAGAGACCACGCGTAGTCATGAAATCAGTGAGCGCCTTATTTAGATGCGGATAATGTATCAAAATGAATACTCCTATTAATGTATCAAAATCAACATCATTAGGTAATTATCCAAATTGTTATAGATCTGTTGATTTTCTACTTCTACTTGGACTTTTTTTTACTACTCCATGACATGCAGATAAACTAACAAATCAGTACCCAAACACGTATACGAGTGACAATTTACAAAAGAGTTAGCAACGTAGTTGAATAACCTAGAATACAGGGGACCTCTAGCTATATTTAGATGCAGATAAACTAACAAAAAGCTTCATGTCTCCATATCTTCACCAACCAAACATAGCAGCATGTAAAAAAATTAAAAAAACAGCAATCAAGGTTAGAACCAATGTGACATCCTCATTATGAAAAATCCATTATAAGCCATGGAATCTTACAACAATCATGTAAAGTTGGACCCCATAACCAAAATCTCAGATAACAATTATCTGCTGCATATAAGGATAAACCCAAAGCAAAGATTTGAACTTAATAGCATAGAAGTTTATCAACATACAGAGTGGGCAGCAACGAAACTATATGATAAACAGGATGAAAGCATAACATATTTATACATTATTTTATACTATTGTATAAAATCTTTATTGTTTCATACTTATTCTCACAACTACACAACCTAAGAAATCCCTTCCTTTATCTCCACTAACTCTATTTTCCATGGTCAAAGCAACCTAGAGTTCAACAATTGCTCTGGACTTTTCAACAATTGTGTTTGCATTGCAGATGAATTAACAAGTGAGAGAGAGAGAGAGAGAGAGAGAGACAGACAGAGACAGAGAGAGAGAGAGAGACAGAGACAGAGAGAGAGAGAGAGAGAGAGAGAGAGAGAGACAGAGACAGAGAGAGAGAGAGAAGAAGATAGCTTACCTATGGAAGAGGAGGATAGCGGCGGCGGTGGTGGTGGCCGGAGGGAGCCTTGTGACACCCTTCTACCCCGCATGTTAAAAGCCATTTAAATTAAAAAAACATTTAAAGGAAAACATGCGATTACTGGATAAAATAAACAATTGTCCATGCGTAGAAAAGTCCCACATGAACCGTTTACAACGCGGAAATAAAATAAGTTTTAAACAATAAAAACATAACCAACCAAAGTAATATAACCCAACCCCGATGTCACATACAGAGCTGGTATAACCGTTCCAGAATAAAATCCACGGAATTACAACTGAAACTAACGACTACGAAACATAAACTAGCCCTAGGATGAGTGGCGGCTCCTCAAAGTCACTCCTCTCCGGGATGCTCGTCATCCTCTGCAATGTGCCAATCAGGCCAAACACAAACAACAAACATATATAGGGAGTAAGAATCGTATAAACATATTAGCATGGGAATAGGCAGTAAAGTAAACAATAAGCATAGCAGCATCACATCAAACATCAACATCATCATTATGCTATGCAGTGCAATGCAGTCCTACTCCGCTAAACCGTCAATGCATGTGGATCCACTAAACTCGGGATGAACGACTTCGGAGTTACATATCCACATTGAGAATCTACTCAACGCCGGAGAATCTACTCCTTGGATAGCCAACGCATCAAACCAACGAATGCCTCATCACGGGGGCGCTAGGAGAATCTACTCCAACCGTGGATGGCCAGATCGCCGTACTCTAGGACGATCTCCCCTATGTCGAACATCCCTAAACAACATCTCCGATGCCATACGCATGCAACACAACAACAACGGCAACACCACCTCCATAACTCCAACGGAATCGACCGAAGGTAACAGCGGGATCAACCGCACCAACTTGCCTCGCGGAATCTACCTGAGGACTTAAGAGGAATCAACCGCAGTACCTGGGGCAAACTCTCGGCCACCAAGGTACGTAACAACAACACCTTAGACCCAAACCGTGGGGTCAAGGCCTCCTTGGCCAAAAAGCACCAAGGCACAACTCATCAGCTTGCGGCACCCCAAAGGGTATCGACTTAACATCTCACCATCTCATCATTTTTATTTATCTTTATTAACATTTACCAAGTTGTCTAATCAGTTATCATCATAGGGAAGTGGGGTTTAAAACCCCTTAAGTCCTTTAATCTGGTTCTGTCACAGTGGGTTGAGCACGGTCGTGCTCGTAACCCAGCACGGTCGTGCTTAAGCACGTGAGGGGCGTGCTCCCCTGTAAGTGAAGCACTGTCGTGCTTCTTAATGAGCACGGTCGTGCTCAGCAGCACGATCGTGCTCTTTGTCCTATACGACCGTGCTCAACAGCGCGGCCATCTCCCCAGAATTCAACTGGGAGCACGGTCGTGCTCCCTGTTCAGCACGATCGTGCTCATCGCGCGACAGTGCTGTTCTGGGCAGGAACAGAGACTGAAACTTAGTTAAATTACCAGGATCTTTACTCAATTATTCCTAACATCAATTATCAGCATGTTTTCGGTTTTAAACTCATCATCATAACAGCAATCCATTCAACCATGGCATCATCCCAACAACATCATGTTCATAGAAAAGCAACCAACACTAACATTAACAACATATTATGAACATGAACATGAACAGTAAACCAATAACATACTAATAACATATCGAAATAGCCAATAGCATACCATCATTAAACAACTAATTCAGCATGTCATTCATACATACAAATATAAACACATCGGGGTTAGGGAACCACTTTACTTTACGTACACTAAACCCAAACCTACGTAAATACTACCCTTCTCCCCATACCTGGATTGAAGGTAGCTCTTTCGGTGTCCTAAACAACGAACCGGCTCCTCCCTTTACAGCGACTTACACCGAAACAACCCTTGGATCAACAGAAAACCACAGGTTAGTTCCCTATTCACAATAACGGACAAGGAAACCAAGAGAGGGAAAGGAACCTTACCTAAACCACTACCAATGCTGCACTAACAATCTCCCAACGCTCCTAAACCGATCAAGGGACAGAAAGACGGAATAAATTCTGCCCTGGCCGCACTCAAGGCTGCTGCACTCACCAAAATAGGGTTAAAACGTTAAACCCTCGATTCTGCTCACGTATATAACTTCCGGACCTGAGCACGGTCGTGCTTTCCCTTGAGCACGGTCGTGCTCCACTTAGCGTCACGAGACGCGGTCCACGCATTGAGCACGGGCGTGCTCACTGTTGAGCACGGTCGTGCTCAACTTAAAATCAGAAACTCGCTTCTGACTTTAAGCACGGGCTTGCTGGCTAATGAGCACGGGTGTGCTCATATACCAGAAAGGGACTTTTAGCCAAAAATCCCACTAAGCCCTTAAACGATAAATCCAACTTAATACAACCAGCTTAATTAAAATATTCTGAAAAACAGGGTGTTACAATTCCACCCCCCTTATAAAAATTTCGTCCTCGAAATTTACACGTACCTCAAGGGAAAAGATGCGGGTACGCTTCCATCATCTTGCTCTCCAGCTCCCAGGTAGCACTTTCCTCAGTCGCCCCACTCCAAACCACTTTAACCAAAGGAATTTCCTTGCCTCTTAGCTGCTTCACCCTCCTATCCTCGACTCGAAGAGGTAACACCTCAAACGTCAGGTTCTTTTTCAACTGTATAGTGTCGGGTACTATCACGTGACTAGGGTCATGAATATACTTCCTGAGTTGTGACACATGAAAAACATTGTGGAGATTTGACAAGAACGTGGGTAAGGCTATCTGGTAGGCGACTTCGCCGACTCTTTTGAGGATTTTGTAAGGACCAATGAACCTCGGAGTAAGTTTCCTCGCCTTCATCACTCTACCAACCCCAGTTGTCGGGGTAACTCTCAAGAATACATGATCGCCTTCCTGGAATTCGAGCGCCTTCCTCCTTTTATCATGCTAGCTCTTCTGCCTACTCTGTGCAACTCTCATCTTTTCCTGAACTAACTTAATCTTTTCTGTTGTTTCCTGGACTATCTCTGGCCCTAGCACCACACTATCACTAGGTTCACTCCAACACAAGGGTGTCCTACATCTCCTCCCATACAGAGCTTCATAAGGTGCCATCCCAATGCTGGAATGGAAACTGTTGTTGTAGGTAAACTCTATCAGGGGCAAAAACTTGTCCCAACTTCCTAACTGTTCTAACACACAAGCCCTTAACAAGTCCTCTAAGGACTGGATGGTCCGCTCAGACTGCCCATCAGTCTGTGGGTGGTAAGCTGAACTAAGCCTAAGCTTTGTTCCTAAAGCCTCTTGCAAACTATTCCAAAACCTAGAGGTAAACCTCGGGTCTCTATCCGAAACTATGCTAGAGGGTACACCATGAAGCCTAACTATCTCCTTGATGTACAACTTAGCCAACTTCTCTAAAGGATACTCCATGTTCATCGGAATGAAGTGGGCAGACTTAGTCAGTCTATCCACAACAACCCAAATTGCCTCAAAACCAGCTGGATTCCTAGGGAGTCCAGACACAAAATCCATGGAGATGCTATCCCATTTCCATTCTGGGATACTCAAAGGTTGCAACTTACCCGAAGGCCTCTGATGCTCGACCTTAGCCTTCTGACAAACTAGGCACGCATACACAAACTCGGCTACGTCCTTTTTCATTCTAGGCCACCAAAACATTCTCTTAAGGTCCTGATACATCTTAGTGGCACCTGGGTGCACACTCAATCCACTCCTATGACCTTCTTCTAAGATCAACTTCCTAAGCTCAGGAACATTAGGTACACAAACTCTATCCTTAAACCTCAAGATACCATCACTACCATCCTTAAAACTTAGGTCTCTACCCTGAGCGAGCAACTCTCGCTGGTCTAAGAGATACTTATCTAACTTCTGACCCTCTCTAATCTGATCCATCAAACTGTTGGTAACCTTCAAGGTACCAAGCCTAATACTCTTAGGGGTAAACTCACAAGCTAGACTAAGGTCCCTAAACTCCTCAATCAGGTCCATCTCCCTAACCATCAAAGTGGAGATATGCAGGGTTTTCCTGCTCAAGGCATCGGCCACCACATTGGCCTTTCCTGGGTGATAGGTCAGCTCGAAGTCATAATCCTTTAAGAACTCCATCCACCTACACTGCCTCATATTCAACTCCTTTTGATCAAAGAGGTACTTCAAACTCCTATGATCACTAAAGACCTCAAACCTCGCTCCATACAGGTAATGCCTCCAGATCTTTAAGGCAAATACCACAGCTCCTAACTCTAGATCATGGGTAGGGTAGTTCTTCTCATGGGTTTTCAACTGCCTAGAAGCATAAGCAACTACCTTACCATTCTGCATCAGCACACCACCTAACCCTTGCTTCGAAGCATCGCAGTAAACTACGAAGGGTTCACTAGGATCTGGCAAAACTAATACTGGTGCTGATGTCAACCTATTCTTAAGGGTTTGGAAACTCTCTTCACACTTAGAGTCCCACACAAACAACTGTCCCTTCTTGGTGAGACGGGTTAAGGGTAATGCTATCTTAGAGAAACCTTCTATAAACCGCCTATAATACCCGGCTAACCCCAAGAAACTCCTAATCTCGGTTACAGACTTTGGCGCTTCCCACTGGAGCACCGTCTCTACTTTAGCTGGGTCTACTGCTATGCCACCCTTAGAGATGACATGTCCTAAGAAGCTCACTTCCTCTAACCAGAACTCACACTTAGACAACTTAGGATACAACTGCTTCTTCTTAAGGGTCTGCAAGACAACCCTCAGGTGTTCCTCATGTTCCTCCTTACTCTTGGAGTACACTAAGATGTCATCTATAAACACCACCACGAACTTATCCAAGTAAGGGTGAAAGGTCTTGTTCATGTAGTCCATGAAGACCGCAGGAGCGTTGGTCACACCGAAAGGCATAACCAAGTACTCATAGTGACCATATCGCGTCCTAAACGCTGTCTTCGGGATGTCCTCGGACTTAACCCGAATCTGATGGTACCCTGACCTCAAATCTATCTTTGAAAAGATGCAAGCGCCCATCAACTGGTCCATAAGATCATCAATCCTAGGGAGGGGATACCGATTCTTTATGGTCACCTTGTTGAGCTGTCAAAAGTCGACACACAACCTCATACTACCATCCTTCTTCTTCACCAACAACACTGGTGCTCCCCACGGAGACACACTCGGCCTAATGAACTGCTTCTTCATCAGGTCCTCCAACTGTTCTTTCAACTTAGCTAGCTCTAGAAGAGACATTCTATAGGGTGCTATGGAAATTGTCCCGGTGCCAGGCACTAAGTCTATGGTAAACTCAACATCTCTTTCTGGCGGTAATTTATAAACATCCCCCGGAAACACTTCAGGGAACTCTCGCACAACAGGCATGCTGGCGACATCAGGAGGGCTGCTCTCTACATCCAGGGAAGCTAACATCATGTATACTTGGGCTTCGTCTCTCATCGAAGCTCGTATTGGCTGGCAGAGAGAAGGTCTGGATTCTTAGACTCCTTTGGAGTTCCAAAAACCAGGGTTTTATCGAAACAATTCAGAAGGACATGGTTGGAAGATAACCAGTCCATACCCAGAATAATGTCCAAGTCTTTCAAAGGTAAGCATACAAGATCAGCAAGGAAAGTTTTATCATCTATAACAATATGGCAGTTCTTGCATGCATAAGAAGTAGAAATAGGTTTATTTGTAGGTGTAGAAACCAACAAATCAAACTCAAGGAAGGTAACAGGCAATTTTAGACTCTTGACCCTATCATGCGATATAAACGAGTGAGTAGCACCCGAATCATACAATATAGTTAATCGAGTTCCATCAATTAAACACGTACCTTGGATCAAGTCATCAGACTCGGAGGCTTCGGCTCCACTAAGAGTAAAGACTCTTCCAGTGGTCTTCAGTCTGTTGGCCTGGGGCTTCTGATTCTTGCTAGGGCTGGGAGGCTCGACCTTAGCTCCATCACACTCGCGGCTGATGTGGCCTGGCTTGCCACACTTGAAACAGATCACCTGTGTTTCCTTGCACTGGGACGAATAGTGGTCCTGTGCTCCACACTTCCCACACCTCATAGCTCTAGGGGCATCAGAAAATCCACCCCTGAAGCTACTCTGCTGAAACTGGGGCTTCCTGCCACTCTGCTTGAAGTCCTTGCCCGAAGGCGCATACCGCTGCTTGCCCTTATCCCTCTGATCAATCCTCTTGCCACTCTGATTGTCCGATCCTCTAGAACTAGCAGCTCTGAACTGGCTGGCATCCTCATAGATTCTGCACTTGTTGACCAGAATAGGGAAGACTCTGATCTCCTGATAGCTGATGGCCTGTTTGATCTCAGGCCGCAGTCCCGCTTCGAACTTCACACACTTGGAGCGATCGTCCGTCTCATGCTGGTAAGGAGTGTAGTACCTAACTAGCTCCTCGAACTTAGCCGCATAGTCACCGACTGACAGCGACCCCTGCCTCAAAGACAAGAATTCCATCTCCTTCTTGTCCCTGATATCCGCTGGAAAATACTTCTCCATAAACCTCTGCCTGAACACAGCCCAAGTCACTGCTGTGCCCTCTGCCTGCATCCTCTGCCTGCAGTTATCCCACCAGTGCTCCGCCTCTTCAGTCAACATGAAGGTGGCGAACATGAGCTTCTGCTGATCATTGCAGTCCATCGCACGGAAGATCTTCTCTGTCTCCCTCAGCCACAACAATGCTCCCTCTGGGTCATACGCTCCCTTGAACGACGGAGGGTTGTTCCTCTGGAACTTATCCAGTCCCTGGAACTCAGCTGGCCCACCGTTGTTAGGGTTGACCTGTCCGATAGCATTGGCCAAAAGTGCCAACGCGTCCGCGATCGCCTGATCGTTGCGTCCTCTACCGGCCATTAGTTCCTGTACAAGTCCAACACAACTCTTAATACAGAAACTTAAGCGAGTAAAAGCTACAGGCAACTAACTTAAAACATCATTATCTATAGCAAGTATAGACAATTCACACAAGAGTCACACAACAGACTCACAACAGACTCATACCACGTCCGAACAAGGTCGAACTGCTCTGATACCACTAAATGTGACACCCTTCTACCCCGCATGTTAAAAGCCATTTAAATTAAAAAAACATTTAAAGGAAAACATGCGATTACTGGATAAAATAAACAATTGTCCATGGGTAGAAAAGTCCCACATGAACCGTTTACAACGCGGAAATAAAATAAGTTTTAAACAATAAAAACATAACCAACCAAAGTAATATAACCCAACCCCGATGTCACATACAGAGCTGGTATAACCGTTCCAGAATAAAATCCACGGAATTACAACTGAAACTAACGACTACGGAACATAAACTAGCCCTACGATGAGTGGCGGCTCCTCAGAGTCACTCCTCTCCGGGCTGCTCGTCATCCTCTGCAATGTGCCAATCAGGCCAAACACAAACAACAAACATATATAGGGAGTAAGAATCGTATAAACATATTAGCATGGGAATAGGCAGTAAAGTAAACAATAAGCATAGCAGCATCACATCAAACATCAACATCATCATTATGCTATGCAGTGCAATGCAGTCCTACTCCGCTAAACCGTCAATGCATGTGGATCCACTAAACTCGGGATGAACGACTTCGGAGTTACATATCCACATTGAGAATCTACTCAATGCCGGAGAATCTACTCCTTGGATAGCCAACGCATCAAACCAACGAATGCCTCATCACGGGGGCGCTAGGAGAATCTACTCCAACCGTGGATGGCCGGATCGCCGTACTCTAGGACGATCTCCCCTATATCGAACATCCCTAAACAACATCTCCGATGCAATGCGTATGCAACACAACAACAACGGCAACACCACCTCCATAACTCCAACGGAATCGACCGAAGGTAACAGCGGGATCAACCGCACCAACTTGCCTCGCGGAATCTACCTGAGGACTTAAGCGGAATCAACCGCAGTACCTGGGGCAAACTCTCGGCCACCAAGGTACGTAACAACAACACCTTAGACCCAAACCGTGGGGTCAAGGCCTCCTTGGCCAAAAAGAACCAAGGCACAACTCATCAGCTTGCGGCACCCCAAAGGGTATCGACTTAACATCTCACCATCTCATCATTTTTATTTATCTTTATTAACATTTACCAAGTTGTCTAATCAGTTATCATCATAGGGAAGTGAGGTTTAAAACCCCTTAAGTCCTTTAATCTAGTTCTGTCACAGTGGGTTGAGCACGGTCGTGCTCGTAACCCAGCACGGTTGTGCTTAAGCACGTGAGGGGCGTGCTCCCCTGTAAGTGAAGCACGGTCGTGCTTCTTAATGAGCACAGTCGTGCTCAGCAGCACGATCGTGCTCTTTGTCCTGTACGGCCGTGCTCAACAGCGCGGCCATCTCCCCAGAATTCAACTAGGAGCACGGTCGTGCTCCCTGTTCAGCACGGTCGTGCTCATCGCGCGACAGTGCTGTTCTGGGCAGAAACAGAGACTGAAACTTAGTTAAATTACCAGGGTCTTTACTCAATTATTCCTAACATCAATTATCAGCATGTTTTCGGTTTTAAACTCATCATCATAACAGCAATCCATTCAACCACGGCATCAACCCAACAACATCATGTTCATAGAAAAGCAACCAACACTAACATTAACAACATATTATGAACATGAACAGTAAACCAATAACATACTAATAACATACCGAAACAGCCAATAGCATACCATCATTAAACAACTAATTCAGCATGTCATTCATACATACAAATATAAACACATCAGGGTTAGGGAACCCCTTTACTTTACACTAAACCCAAACCTACGTAAATACTACCCTTCTCCCCATACCTGGATTGAAGGTAGCTCTTTCGGTGTCCTAAACAACGAACCGGCTCCTCCCTTTACAGCGACTTACACCGAAACAACCCTTGGATCAACAGAAAACCACAGGTTAGTTCCCTATTCACAATAACGGACAAGGAAACCAAGAGAGGGAAAGGAACCTTACCTAAACCACTACCAATGCTGCACTAACAATCTCCCAACGCTCCTAAACTGATCAAGGGACAGAAAGACGGAAGAAATTCTGCCCTGGCCGCACTCAAGGCTGCTGCACTCACCAAAATAGGGTTAAAACGTTAAACCCTCGATTCTGCTCACGTATATAACTTCCAGACCTGAGCACGGTCGTGCTTTCCCTTGAGCACGGTCGTGCTCCACTTAGCGTCACGAGACGCGGTCCACGCATTGAGCACGGGCGTGCTCACTGTTGAGCACGGTCGTGCTCAACTTAAAATCAGAAACTCGCTTCTGACTTTAAGCACGGGCTTGCTGGCTAATGAGCACGGGTGTTCTCATATACCAGAAAGGGACTTTTAGCCAAAAATCCCACTAAGCCCTTAAACGATAAATCCAACTTAATACAACCAGCTTAATTAAAATATTCTGAAAAACAGGGTGTTACAAGCCTGAGTGAGCACCTGAGAAAGATAGAGAGAGAGAGAACAGTGAGACCGAGAGAGAGAGAAACAGAGTGAGACAGAGAGAGAGGGATGGAGAAGACGAGAGGGTGAGAGCTTACCGGAGGAGAGGGGACTGCGTGTTGTTTTGGCTTCAAAGACTCAAGAGGGGGGGTGAATTGAGTTTTCAAAAATTCTTCCTTTTCAAAAACTTACTTTTCAAATTAGATTTGCCTCAGGATCACTAATAGATTAAGAAAGGACTTTTCAAGATTCAGAACAGACAATACAGGGATTTAGTACAGGCCTTATCAGTCAGTAACTGAAATTACAATATATCTTTTTCTGATTCAGTTTCAGTTTTACTCAACTCTGTTTTTCAACAATTAATAACTCAAGATTGATTGCAATAATACTTCTGGTTTCAATTCAAATTAAACAGATCAAGTTCTCAACTTTAACAATCAGGTTTTATAGCATACAATTCAATCTTTAAGAAACAAGAATAGATTGTATATGATTGAGTTTTAAGCCTTGCAATTCAATAACAGATATATGCAATTCAGTTCAGATATTGAGCCTTAAGATCATATTTGAACAACACAAGTTAGATTGCAGTTTGCACAATGTTCAATCAGTGATTTCAGATTATAACAGAAACAGTATTGAACAATGTATATCAAGAACTCAGTTTTAAGCGCAAGACAGAAATTAAAGAGCTTTGAGTTTAGGAATACCACACAACCAGATTTATCCTGGTTCAGCCACCACCACTGTGACCTACATCCAGTCCCCACTCCACATGTGGGATTTCACACACTAACACAGCAAGCTTTAGCCAGGTAGCTTGAAAAACCTTTACACCACAGAGCACTTCTTTCACTTCTAGGATACCACACCTCTTGTGAAAAAGCCTCAATGTTCTTCCTTAGGATTCCTCACCCTAATCACACAGAGAGACTCCCTCTCTCTTACAATGTAATAGAACAGAAAAATTGATTTCTAACTCTCAAAAGTTGAATACACAAATTGAAGCTCTTAATGAGAATGAAATCACTCTTTTCACAATAAGCTCAAGAAAGATGATGAATGATTTTCACAATTGATCTCTCAAATTAATTTCGTGTGTTTCTGATATATTCTCAGTATTCTATTGATCCCACTTTTTATAGAAAACAAGTTGTAACCGTTTGGGATCAGTCCAAACAGATTTGGGTCTGATATCAGAATCAGCTGTACTGATTCAAGTTCTTGGACAGGGGTTGAAAGTTTCTGTACACCTGTGTAATACATGGCTGTACGAGTTCTTTAAAAACTTGATCTTGGTTAATCCATCAGTACCACCAGTACACCTATTCAGTACATCTATGTATTAATGAACATCAGATTTTTCCAGAAACTTGAATACACGAGTACATAGCATATGTACAGGCCTGTATTCAGTTAACCATTTATAACTGATCTGATTTCATGTTATCCATAGGTGTAGTACATCTATGTACTGAATATTAAGAACTTTATATTCACTTGTCAGTTACAGAAAATGATATACATCCATTGAATACATGGCTGTACTGACAGAGAATTTACTTAACTTCCAAAAATCATTTTCATTAAAACTTATTCATTTTTAATGCAGGTTATGAAAATTGATTTTCTTCATGCATCATTTTAACTGAGCTATTTGTGAATAAGAGATTTCTTCTCTTACAAATCATCTAAGACTTAAATCTAAATCTCCTTTAAGCTCTTGTCTTGATGACTCCTTGATGTTTGTCCTTGCTTGTTGCTCCTTGAGCTCTTCAAGTTCTTCTTTGGATATTCTCCTTTTAAATGCTTACAGAGCTTGATATATTCAGCTTGATACCTATCTTTGCAATTTGATACTAAAACACTTGCACACACATTAAATTGTATATTTGTCATATATCAAAATCTCTATGTCATTGAGTCTTACAAACTCCCCCTTTTTGATTATGACAAACCTTTTAACAAATTCTTAAATCAGAGTGTAAGTATAGCAGAAGCTAAGTGTTTTTGTCAATTCATAAATCATGGTATCAAAACATTTAATAGCACATGGTATCATAGCATATCAGAATATGTATATAAGATAACTCCCTTTGAATCATGTAAGCTCCCCCTCAACATATGCATTAATTTGTTTCCTTTCTCTATATTTTTCTCCCCCTTTTGGCATTATCAAAAAGGTAAAGAAATAGCCATTCAAATCAGTAGAAAAGAAATTCAAGCATAGCATAGCATATTAAAGATGTTCATAACAGAGGGATAGTGTAGGGAAATTAAAAACAGAATCCAACAAATCATTACAGACCAAGGCATTTAGCCTTTCAAAACAAATCAAAACAAGTTCTAAGTCCTAAGAACTCCTAGAACTAATTGTCTCCTAGGTCTTGAAGTGATGGTTCAACAGAGGTGTCTTCATTTTGTTGCTCAGCTTCCTCCACAGCAGCTCTTGCTAATTCAGCAATGTTGAAATTTTCTGGTTCAGGTGTAGGAGGTGCAGGGTTAGGAAATTCAATTCCTAATGCTACTTTGATCTGATCAACACTCTTTTCCAGCTTAGTCATCCTCATGTTCAGACTTGTCAATGCATTCAGTTGCACTGTGTGTCTCTTGATTTGTCTGCCATCCATGTTTCTCAGCATTACCAGTATTTGTTGAGCAAATTCAGATGCAGCACTTTCTTGTGCATCAGATGGTTCAGATGTAGTTGCTCCCTTATTTCCAGCTTTCCTTACCCATCTTCCATCTTCCCTTTTCAGTCTCATCTTGCTCACAATTTCTTCACCAAACTTGTGAGTTCCTTTTCTTCCAATTTTCTTTTCTTCTCCATCAAAAGAAACATTAAAGTGGGCTAGGATTTTGCAGACCAGTGCAGGGTATGCAAGCATCATCTTGTTTTTCCTGCATTCTAGCAAGTGAGCAGCAACACAATATCCCCAACTTATTTGTTTTTCATTCAGCATTGCCCACATTAGCATTAAATCATAATTCTGCAGTAAGGAGTGATTTCCTCCTCTTGGAATCAGAATTCTGCAAACCACATAATGCAGAAGCCTATCCTCTACACTCATCATACTAGTGTAGGTAACTCTACCTTCAGGCTCATCAGAGAGAACTAAGTCTACTCTAGCCATTTCCCTATCATATTCATCATACCATTTAGCTTGTGGACCATTTCCAGCAATGCTAGGTCCATAAAAAGGTAGATTTGCAAGGTTACTAAATTCCTCTAGTGACATTTTGATCTTTATTCCTTTAACTTCAGAGCTAATTCCATTAGCATTCATCTCAAAATTTGAGTAAAAGATCTTAACCAGAAACGGATAGTAATCAACTTGTGTTTCTAGAAATTCCTTGACTTTTTGACAGATTAGAATCTCAGTGAAATTGAAGGAATTATCATCAAAATACTTAAAGTCCATTATCCAAGGTTCTAGGATTCCTCTATCCTTGAAATTTTGTCTAAAGAACTCTTTCTGATTATCAATGAGGGAATACCTTTGGAGAAGAACATCATTTTCCATGAAAGATGTAGGAGCCCCACTCTCTGCAACTTCTGTCTCAACGTGAGACTCAACTTCCTTTCCTTTGCTCTTCTTTGCAGCTTTGGAAGTCCCTACTTCCTTTTTCTTCTTTTCAGCCTTCTTTGGGGTTTCCATCCCTTTTCTCTTCTTCTCAGGGGTCTTAGAGGTTTCTGCTCCCTTCTTCTTCTCAGCTGATTTCCACATTTCCATTTCTTTTCTCTTCTTTTCAGCAGCTTTTGAGGGTGAAGGACCAGTGTTCTTGGTTCTTGCCATGTTAGGGTTTTAGAAAGGGGAAAAGAAATGTCTGAGGTTTTAGCTCTACTAGGGTTACGAATTAAGTGAAGAGAGAGTGGATTTGAGAGGATTTGAAATTTTGAAATAAAATGGAATTCAAATACCAGGCTTTATAACGTTTGCGTACAGGGGTGTGATACACCCAAGTATTAAAGATTTGCATTCTGACTTTCTCAGATTTAACAAACATGCCTGTAGTACACCTCAGTATACTTATGACATTCAGGAATTGTGTTTCAGTGTTTTTAATACATCTGTGTATCACAGGGATGTATCAGACCAAAACACAGGGGATTCATTCCTGATCCTCTATACAGCTATTGATCACACCCATGTATAAAACAAATTTCCAGTTTTTATACACGTACATGGGTTAAGTACATAGGTGTACCTGATCAATCTAATTCTAGCTGAAACTCTCTTCTAACCATACACAGATAGATCATTCCAGAGACAGATCATACAATCATAAGGCATATTTACACAGAGATTTAAACATACAAACACTTTCAACAGAGATCAGATATAGGATTGGTCAATTATGCCTAATTCTCTTCTAATGAAAAAGAAGCTTTCCTTGTTCAAAGGCTTAGTAAAAATATCAGCAAGTTGCTTTGTTGTATCAACATATTCAATCACAATTTCTCCACTTTGAACATGATCTCTAATGAAATGATGTCTGATTTCTATGTGTTTGGTTCTAGAGTGCATTATGGGATTCTTAGTTAGGTTAATTGCACTTGTGTTATCACACTTAATGGGAACTTGGTCTAGTTGCACACCATAATCAACTAATTGTTGTTTCATCCATAAGACCTGTGCACAACAGCTACCAGCTGCTACATATTCAGCCTCAGCAGTGGATAGAGCCACACTAGATTGCTTTTTACTAAACCATGATACTAATGAATTCCCTAGTAAATGGCATGTTCCACTTGTACTCTTTCTATCTAGTTTACAACCAGCAAAATCAGAGTCTGAGTAACCAATTAAGGTACATGTAGCTCCCTTAGGATACCATAATCCCATGTCTTTGGTTCCTAACAGATATTTAATTATCCTCTTAACTGCTGTTAGATGAGATTCTTTAGGATTTGCTTGATACCTAGCACACATACATACACTCAACATGATATCTGGCCTACTAGCAGTAAGATAAAGTAATGAGCCTATCATACCTCTGTATTTTGAAATATCAACAGGTTTACCTTGTTCATCCTTGTCCAGATAACAGGCAGTACTCATTGGAGTTGCCATCTCCTTAGCATTTTCCATGCCAAACTTCTTGATCAACTCTTTGCAATACTTGGTTTGGCTAATGAAGATTCCATTTTCTCTTTTGAAACCTTTTTCAATTAGAAAATTGCTTAACCTTTCATACCAAGCTCTAGGAGCTTGTTTTAAGCCATACAAAGCTTTAGACAGTTTATAAACATGGTTAGGCAAATCATTATTCTCAAAACCTGGTGGTTGACTAACATATACCTCTTCTTGAATAACTCCATTTAAGAAAGCACTCTTTACATCCATTTGATACAATTTAAATCCCATTATGCAAGCATAAGCAAGTAGCATTCTTATAGCTTCTAATCTTGCTACTGGTGCATATGTTTCATCATAGTCTATGCCTTCCTCTTGATTATACCCTTTGGCTACCAACCTAGCTTTGTTCCTCACAATTATGCCATTTTCATCCAGTTTATTCCTAAAAACCCATTTTGTACCTATTACTTGACTATTCTTGGGTTTAGGCACTAGGTTCCATACTTGATTTCTCTCAAACTGGTTTAATTCATCATGCATAGCCATCATCCAATGTTCATCAGTTATTGCATCATCTATATTCTTAGGTTCTACTTGAGACACAAATGCCATATGATTACATGCATTTCTAAGAGATTGTCTAGTAGTTACCCCCTTTGTAATTTCACCAATGATGTTATCAATTGGATGATTTCTGACAGTCCTCCATTCCTTTGGTAAGTCAGGCTGCTGTTCTGTTTGCTCCTGCTGTAGCATTTCTCCTTTGGAGCTTTCATTACCTTCATTGCCTTGTTGCTCTTCTAAGACAGTTTTCTCAATTGAATCTTAAAGCCTTTGTCACATAGTTGACTTATACTTAGAAGGTTGTGTTTCAGTCCCTCAACATAGAGTACATCCTCAATGATTGTTGTTGAGTCACTTCCAATGTTGCCAATGCCAAGTATCCTTCCTTTATTGTTGTCTCCATAGGTAACACTTCCACTTGATTTTGGAGTGAGTGTGATGAACTTGCTTTTGTCTCCTGTCATGTGTTTGGAACAGCCACTATCAAGGTACCATTTCACATTCTTGGCCTTCCAACACACCTACAAAACAGAGTTCATGTTTGTGTCTTAGGTACCCAAAACTGTTTGGGTCCTTTTGGGTTAGTTCCATCAAAAGTTCCTTTTGGAACCCACACATACTTAGACTTGTTATATGCAGAAATTCTGTAATGGCATGTTGTAGCAGTATGACCTTTCCTAGCACAAAAATAGCATCTAACAAATGGTGTTTTTGATGTCTTAGGTACAGCAAAAAACTTTTTAAAAGATTTCTCATGTATCTCAGGTTCATAGCCTATTCCAGCCTTATCATAAACACACTTTTGCTGTCCTAACAATGCTTCTAAGTTATCTCTACCATTTGTGAATCTTGCTAAGTCATTTTTCAGTTTTTCAACCTCTTTGGACAGTGAGCAGCACTTAGAACAGTTAGAGCTAGATGCAATCAAGACTTTATTCCTAGCATCTAGTTCTCTTTCTTTCATTTTCAAGCATGCATATTCATCACATTGTTTAGCAATTATTTTTCTAGAAGAGATAAGTTGTTTTGCAATCTTAAGATATTCAGCATGCAACTCATCAAATGCATCTTGTAATTCCTCAAAAGTAGGTTGAGAATCTGAATTTACCTCACTTTCTGAATCACTGTCATTGCTGGCCATCAAGCACAAGTTTGCCTCCTCAGATTCAGATTCATCAGTGGAATCTACATCATTATCATCCCATGCAATATAGGCCTTTCTTGGCTTTCTCCACTTCTTGTCCTTTGAGTCAAACTTTTCAGTTTTGTCCTTCTTTTGTAGCTTTGGACAGTCAACCTTTATGTGGCCAGTCTTTCCACATTCATAGCAAGTGATGTTGTTGGAAGAGTTGTCACTTTTGCTGAAGTTTCTTTTGGGAAAGGTGGATGACTTTCTTTTGAAGTTGCCTTTCTTCTTTAGGAACTTCTTAAACTTTCTGACCAGCATCCCCATTTCCTCTTCAGATTCTGCACCATGATCTGATTGCTCATCATCACTGTCTTGTATCTCTTTAGCTTGTGACTTGAGAGCCAATCCTTTCTTCTTTTTGTCAGTTTCTTCACTTTCATTCAATCTGTTCAGCTCTAGTTCATGTTCTTGCAGCTTGCCAAACAGTGTTGCAATTGTCATTGAAGACAGATCTCTTGATTCTGAAATTGCAGTGACTTTAGGCTGCCATTCTCTACTTAGGCATCTCATTACTTTGTTGATTTGATCCTCATTTGATATAGCTTTACCAAGACCAGCAAGTTGATTGACAATATGTGTGAATCTCTTTTGCATTTCACTCATTGGTTCTCCTTGCTTCATTCTGAACAGCTCATACTCATGTGTGAGAGTGTTCATTCTTGCTCTTTTGACATCAGTGGTTCCTTCATGTGTTACTTGCAATGTGTCCCACATCTCCTTTGCTGTCTTGCAATTTGAAACCCTGAAAAACTCATCACGACTCAAAGCAGATGTTATAATGTTCTTAGCACGTGCATTGTATTGAATTCTTTTCTTATCATCCTCATTCCATTCAATTTTAGGCTTATTTCTTGGAGCACCATTAGCATCCACAGTAGAGGGGACAAATGGTCCATTTTCTACTGCATCCCATATGTCTACACCAGCTGCCTCAAGAAAGATTACTATTCTTTCCTTCCAATAGATATACTCAGATCCATTGAAGGCAGGAGGGCGTGCAAGGGAAGCCCCTTCATTTAAGCAGTCATTGGAAGCCATACTCTTAAAGCTGTTAAGCCAAACTTAAGAGTTTAGCTCTGATTCCAATTGTTGTTTTGGCTTCAAAGACTCAAGAGGGGGGGTGAATTGAGTTTTCAAAAATTCTTCCTTTTCAAAAACTTACTTTTCAAATTAGATTTGCCTCAGGATCACTAATAGATTAAGAAAGGACTTTTCAAGATTCAGAACAGACAATACAGGGATTTAGTACAGGCCTTATCAGTCAGTAACTGAAATTACAATATATCTTTTTCTGATTCAGTTTCAGTTTTACTCAACTCTGTTTTTCAACAATTAATAACTCAAGATTGATTGCAATAATACTTCTGGTTTCAATTCAAATTAAACAGATCAAGTTCTCAACTTTAACAATCAGGTTTTATAGCATACAATTCAATCTTTAAGAAACAAGAATAGATTGTATATGATTGAGTTTTAAGCCTTGCAATTCAATAACAGATATATGCAATTCAGTTCAGATATTGAGCCTTAAGATCATATTTGAACAACACAAGTTAGATTGCAGTTTGCACAATGTTCAATCAGTGATTTCAGATTATAACAGAAACAGTATTGAATAATGTATATCAAGAACTCAGTTTTAAGCGCAAGACAGAAATTAAAGAGCTTTGAGTTTAGGAATACCACACAACCAGATTTATCCTGGTTCAGCCACCACCACTGTGACCTACATCCAGTCCCCACTCCACATGTGGGATTTCACACACTAACACAGCAAGCTTTAGCCAGGTAGCTTGAAAAACCTTTACACCACAGAGCACTTCTTTCACTTCTAGGATACCACACCTCTTGTGAAAAAGCCTCAATGTTCTTCCTTAGGATTCCTCACCCTAATCACACAGAGAGACTCCCTCTCTCTTACAATGTAATAGAACAGAAAAATTGATTTCTAACTCTCAAAAGTTGAATACACAAATTGAAGCTCTTAATGAGAATGAAATCACTCTTTTCACAATAAGCTCAAGAAAGATGATGAATGATTTTCACAATTGATCTCTCAAATTAATTTCGTGTGTTTCTGATATATTCTCAGTATTCTATTGATCCCACTTTTTATAGAAAACAAGTTGTAACCGTTTGGGATCAGTCCAAACAGATTTGGGTCTGATATCAGAATCAGCTGTACTGATTCAAGTTCTTGGACAGGGGTTGAAAGTTTCTGTACACCTGTGTAATACATGGCTGTACGAGTTCTTTAAAAACTTGATCTTGGTTAATCCATCAGTACCACCAGTACACCTATTCAGTACATCTATGTATTAATGAACATCAGATTTTTCCAGAAACTTGAATACACGAGTACATAGCATATGTACAGGCCTGTATTCAGTTAACCATTTATAACTGATCTGATTTCATGTTATCCATAGGTGTAGTACATCTATGTACTGAATATTAAGAACTTTATATTCACTTGTCAGTTACAGAAAATGATATACATCCATTGAATACATGGCTGTACTGACAGAGAATTTACTTAACTTCCAAAAATCATTTTCATTAAAACTTATTCATTTTTAATGCAGGTTATGAAAATTGATTTTCGTCATGCATCATTTTAACTGAGCTATTTGTGAATAAGAGATTTCTTCTCTTACAAATCATCTAAGACTTAAATCTAAATCTCCTTTAAGCTCTTGTCTTGATGACTCCTTGATGTTTGTCCTTGCTTGTTGCTCCTTGAGCTCTTCAAGTTCTTCTTTGGATATTCTCCTTTTAAATGCTTACAGAGCTTGATATATTCAGCTTGATACCTATCTTTGCAATTTGATACTAAAACACTTGCACACACATTAAATTGTATATTTGTCATATATCAAAATCTCTATGTCATTGAGTCTTACACTGCGGTGGCCGGAGATCGCACACGGACGAGAGAAACGGCGAGAGAGAGTGAGAGACCGTTAGAAATGAAGAAGAAAGGGGGCTCTGCTAATTTAGGGATTTCAATTTTAGCGACCGAAATAATCGAAATCGGTCGCCAAGTTGTTAATTTGAATTCCCACTTAAACTATTTAGCGACCGAATTAAAAATCGGTTGCTAACACGCGGCATTTTAAATTTTTGGGCACCATTTAGCGACCGAAATAATTTCGGTCGCAAAAAAATATAAAATGTATCCGTTGGATAAAAATCGGTCGCCATTGCGGTCGCCGAAAAGTCAGTAAGGTTGACTTTTGAGTAAACTTTTTTAGCGACCGAAATAGAGACCGATACCTCTGCTACGCTCTATTTCGGTCGCTAATTCGGTCGCAATATCAACTATAACCAGTATCTCTTGTTTATCCTTCTCTCGGTCGCCATTCCGGTCGCAAACAGCAACCAAGAAATTCGGTCGCTAATTTCGGTCTCTAAATGACCTTTTTTTTGTAGTGTCTATAGCACACAACAGCTACGACCCTATGACTCTCTCTCTCTTTGTCACTCTTAATAAATTTTCTTACCCATGGCTTTTTCCGCTTTTATTGTCCTCCTTCCAGCTAGAGAAACAATTTAACAAAATAGGAGTATGATTAATTATTTTTCCTTCTTCAGTTTTCCTACTTTTTTAATTACTATTCAATTAATTATATAATATTATATATGTAATTCTAGTCAAATGTAGTTAATATTATAAATATACTTTTTAATGCGAGCATTTAATACTTTTAAATTGGTAATAAATTAAATTAAACCATCATAATATAGATATCTCGGTAATTTTATTAATTTGTCCAAAACTTGTTGAACAATGGAAAATATGGAAAATGAAAACAATGGAAAAAAGAAGAAGCCATCTCAAGTAACAAAGTGAAAAAAAAGCACCTAAAATATTGAACAGCTAAACTAACCTAAATTGCAGAAACCACCAAAAAGCACTCTTATAGAAAAACCTGAACCAGTACAAAATTGTTATCAGCACCCAAATGCAATAAGCACACAGTACAATCCCATATTTAGGGTCGTGTATAGGAATTTTTGGAGAAAAAAAATGAAAGAGCTCCAAAATTTGAAGTTAAAATATTTGAATTTTATAATTGTATATATACACTAAAATAACAGTTAAATTTTGGAAATATAAAAAAGTAATTAAATATTAACTAATTACCTCCAGCGACTATTTTATCTTTTTTGCAAAGTTGCATTCTCATTTCCCAATTGTTTTTTTTTTGACAAAATATTTCCCAATTGTTAATTATTTGAATTACCTCTAATGAAAATTATCTATGACACTGTACATGAAAGAGTAATAAAGGCATAAAGACATAAAAACAGAACCTTGAATGTTGAAACATAACTAATATTGCGCCATGCGGATCACACTATTTGTGATTGATTTTTTTATCTCAATAATGCATGTACTCTTCACGGAATTAGCCCTTATTACTCAACCACTTATTAAGCCAATCGACATCAATTTATACGTAGGCAAAAGTAAAAACAAAAATTTGAGATAATGAAGCCCTTCTAGCCCAGCAAGGATGGAAAATGTTCTCACAGCTGGAATCTCTTCTATCTAGATGCTTAAAGGCAAAATGCTATCCTAATTCAGATTTTCTGCATGCAACTGAGGGATACTCTCCAAGTTGTACATGGAAAAGCATCTAACATACATCTAAAATCCTGAAAAAGGGAGGCCTTTGGAAAGTTACCAATGGCTCCAAAATTAACATATGGGAAGACAACTGGCTTCCTCAATAACCAGGCCACAAAGTATGGAGTCCAAAGCCTCCTAACTCAAAAATCTCTAGAGTTATTCATCTTATGAAAGAAGATTTACAGTTTTGGAAGAAATCAATTCTACCTTCCTACCATTTGAAGCAGCACAAATTTCTCAAATTCCTCTGCCTTTCAACACTCAATCAAATAGATATATTTGCAGAAAACAAGGATGGAGAATATTCAGTTAAGACTAGATATCACATTATCAAACAATGGGAAAGATGGAATAATCCTAGCTCTTCTACTACTCATTTTTCAAAATCAAGGAAGAAAATATGGAAATTAAAAATTCCTCCTAAAGAAGTTCACTTAATTTGGAGAATATTAAATAAGGTTGTCCCAGTTTGAGCAAATTTTCATGCTAGAGGCGTTTCTTGTCCTTTGCTCTGTCCCAGATGTCAAAGAGGAGTTGAATCCATCGATCATACATTTAGAGATTGCATCTAGTCCACCCAAATTTGGCTTGCATCTCTGATAGGGATTCACTTTGATGGCAACCATGAGGAATCGTTTACTCTCTGGATTCAACCTTTCATCATTCAAGTTCCCATAGACATAGCTGAAATCTATTCTTCAATCATCTATGGAATATGGTACACGTGTAACAAATGTTGTTTTGAAGAAGCTCAAATCCATGTGCTGGAGACTATCAGCAAAGCATGCATGAATTTGAATGACTACAAACAAAATTGCATGGTGGTTCCAAATCAGAACTTACCCTCTTCCTCAGCTCGACAAAATAGGAAATGGAAAGCCCCATTGGAAACTCAATATAAGCTCAATGCAGACGTGGCTCGATCAGAGGAGGGAGAGTGGGGGATAGGCGCGATAATCCGGATAGAGAAGGTTCCGTCTTGGCTGCTGCTACTTGGGCTTTCAGTGCATAGATGATGCGAGCGTGGCAGAGGCCATCGGAACGAGGTTAGGGTTAATGTTTTCTCAAGAGATGATGTTCAGAGACATTTCGATAGAGTCAGATGCCCTTGCTACAATTTTGGCTCTTCAAAACACAAAAAATCCCTAATTCCTATTTGGGTTTAATTTTGGCTGATTGTATCTCCTTAGAGGCCCATTTTGATAAGATAGTGTATTCCCATATTGGTAGATTGGGCAATAAAGCAGTCCATTGTTTGGCTAAAGTTGCCTTGCCCCAGCCTAACCAAGTTTGGATTGAGGAGATCCCCCTATAATTGGTCATTGTTTTCTTTAGGCCCTTAGTCCATGACTTAATGAATTCCCTTTTCTGTCAAAAAACAAAATTCCCTATTGACCAAGATGCATACCATACTTATCCATACACATGCTACCAATTCTGTGTTTCAATTAATTGAAGGTTTTTTTAGTCACAAATTGTTATCACAAATAGTTTAATTCCTTCAATTGTTGATGTATCCATTTAGGGCTTCTTTAGTATACATAAATAATATCACGCAAAAGGAATGCTACAAATTTGACAAGGGTAAGATGGTAATTTCTCGTTCAGTAATTTAGTAAATCATTTATAGCTACCTAGGTTTATTTGTCCATGTTCCAACAGAATCCTGATAGGTTCAAATATGTTGGGGTAAATCCTAAAACCATCATAATATGGACAAACATCAAAGTGAAAGGAAGAAAAGTATGTCCCTAATATAACATAATTGCAAACAATAGGGAAATTCGAAACGTACTTTCTAGCATCGATAAGAATATTGTGCATTCCTTAGGAGCTCGGATGATGAATGAGGATGGTTAGGTTAAGTCTCCTATTCTTATTACTTAGTTCAGCAGCTTTTGAACAGACTTGTCACAACCATAAAAACAAACCTATTTCAACAAACATTTCTCAATAAACCCAATACATATTCACTTTACTACAGTGTATGTACCTGGAATTTATTTAGACGATTAGTCAAACTCCTAACTCTGGGAATCCCTTCATTAGTTCCAATCCCCATAAATATAGTTTTTGCTTGATCAGCAAGTAATTCCACTCCACCATACCTATCAGCACAAGCAATGGTGAATTAAGAAGTCAACACAAGGTTGATCAATTTCCATAATTTAAAAATAAGCAAGAATATAATAATATTAAAAATTGTATCTAATGTAATGGTGCAGGTAATATTTTTGTATTTTCTGGAATGATGAGAGATAATTTGCATATGTTCCAATCCAAGGCAAAGAGTAGACTGAAATATCAAAGTGTGAGCATTTTAACCATCCTATTTTTATTTAAAAAGTTTAAAGCAAATTATTGAAAAATTTAAAATCATATGAGAAATGGTTAGAGTTATATATAAATAGGAGAAGAGGTGAGAGTGAGAGTGCACGATTATGCCAACACCATGAAACTCGAGAGCAGTGTGGAGACAAATAGATGAGGGGGAAAAGGAAGGTGAATTGAGGCAACAACCATTGCTTTGTGCAATAAACATAGTGTCGGACATACAAATATGAGTATGTTCCTATGTGTAGACATGCTAAATGGTATGCCAAGTTAAAAGATGTTAATCATTTTAATAGTTATTAATTAAATTTAAATATTTAATATTAAATTATCATTTCATAAATATATGATGGATCGTTGTCGTCTAAGTAATACTAATATCATCACAATGACAAAAACCCAGTTATAGGGCATAAAGCATAAAAATTTATTACTCTTATCAAATCATAAGAATGGATGCCAGATTCAAAAACACATTTGTAGATCTTAGAAATATAAATATTGAAAATGTTTATCTATGCTTTATTGTTAATCTCTTTCAACGAAACATTCACATAAGCTGCTTTTAAATCTTCGTATGTTGATTGGTTCAAATCCCTTGGGTCATCCCAACATGCCCATGTATCCCTCATTCTTTAAAATTACGTTTTTTTTACAATTAGGTAAAACTAATAAAATTTATTTACTAAAACCAATAGTGTTTTTTTTAGCATAATATGATAACATATTTATAGTAATATTATTAGTTTTAAAATTTATATTGTAGCTTCGTTAATTATATTATTTACTTATGCATAACATTGAAAGGCATATTTTATGTCAACTTATCCGGTTGACTTGGTCTCGTTGTGGACATTATCGTGTTATGATTGGGTCAAATTCGAATCTAAGTAAAAGACTAGAACAAAGAGCAGGTCGGGTTTAGGATGAATAATGTAACACCCCCCCTTGGGCATTACTTTGTAAACACGTGCGGAAACAAATTAAAAGAATTTTATTTGCTGGTTGCTTTCGGAAAATTAATTTATTATAAGGCAGAAAACTCAGGTGTAAAAATTTTCTTTAACGGAAAGCTCTAGAAAATTATACACAAATTAAAGTAGTGAAGTCATATTGAATATCTTTACACATTCATAACAAGGTTGCCATGACATATATTGTTTTCTCAAACAGCCTCATTTTCAAAAGAGAAAATTATAACAAAGACTAACTTTCAATCTCACAGTTAAATACCTTTTTTAATTATACAACTCAACCAAAATTCCTAAGCTGGTCACTCTACAAGACAGTTATGTGAAATACCCTCGTGACATTCCCACTAACGAATACTTCTTCAAGCATTGAGAAGTTAAGTCCTCGAATGACTTAGTGAATTCCTTTGCTTCATCCGTACTAGTGTACCAAAGTACTACCGTAGTCTAGAATAAACCTGATATATTTGTAAGGGTGAGACACCAATATATGGATTTAACACAATAGCTACATGTGAGACATAACAGAAAACATACACATATACATTTTCATACAACATAAGCTTTCATAAATAAGCAAGTAGTTATCATTGGGTTTCATACCCGATCACTGTCTTTTGAAAACAAATGCATGAGCACTTCAACTTTCAACGTCTAACTTTTCACTTAATCTCCGGAGATCCCAACACCGTGTAAATGAGCTGATCAAGCTCGATTGCCAGGTATATTAGGCACAACGTGGCATGGAATACCATAGGTGGCACCATACATAACAACGTAGCACGGAATGCCTTATTTATCAAGGCACCGTACATAACAACGTAGCACGAAATACCTTATTTATCAAGGCATCGTACATAACAACGTAGCACGAATACCTTATCATTAAGGTATCATACATAAAACGTGGGCATGTTTGCCAATGAATGCATATAAAACATTTTGTTCTCGTCATTTTTCTTTGTGTTCATTCTTCATTTATCGAAGTTCAAAATGGCTTACGACCATTCGTAATTTCAACGTGTTAGACTTTTCATTGTTAACACAGGACACGAAGCCCGAGTGCTCAGTCACAACACCTTAGACCTTGCAATTAGTCTTAGGTTTGTGGTGATAGAAAACAATATTCACCATTAACAACGTTCATTACAACATGAATAGGACACAAGTCCATAACAACATAACACGGATCAAAGATCTTCGTGCTTTTATTTCAAAACGCCAGTATCACAACGTCTTGGATACTAGGTTCGCATTTCAACGTTAACACTATTTTCGTTCTATGAAAAACAAATCCAAAACAAAGTCTCCGCAACTTATCCAAGTTGTCAGAAATAACACCGTTTAGTAAAACTCATTTACAGAAAATCATTTCTGTTGTAACTCTTTTATAAAACGTCAAATCATATTGAAATCCATTTTCTTTTGGAATCTCCTTTTGTAACACCCTGTTTTTACGGTTTTTACCTTTTTGCTGTTTTCACTGTTTTTCAATTATCGGTAGGATTTTAATTGTTCGTAATTTTTATATTAGATCTATAAAATGGTTTTTAATAAAATAAAATCATAGTTATACTCTACCTTATGGTAGAAGCTTACGGTAAAAATTTGGGTTCAAAACTCAGACGAAACCCGGTCTGCGTTTTCACTGACAGTAAGATTTTACTGGTCAGAAAACCTAATTTTGACCCGTGAATGAAACAGTTAAGGTTTATATTTTATTTCTATCCATAGTGGTTATTTTGAAAATTTTCAAAATAAATAGGTTATTATAAGTTATTCGGGCGAATACTCGACGATCGGGGATCGATGGAATCGAGAACGGAGGTGCAGAGACAAAACCCGACCCCGGACGGATGAGAACAATGACTCATTGGTGAGTCATAAGGGTGTGAGTCATAAGGTTAGCCACCAATGCATTAAATGCATGTAATGATGACTTTTTAAGTGAAAAACCCAAATTACCCTAATCCTTCATTTTAACTACAAGTTTGCCATGACAACAATTTACTCTTTGGACCCTTTTCTCCCTAGCAACTCACGGCCACCACCTTTCAAATAGGCTATCTTCACTTCATTTTCTCCATTTGGCTTATGTTCTAACACTTTCACACAAAAACTCCTAAGTTACATACACTTGATTTACAAAGGAAGTCTAAGTTGTGGTTGGTTTCTTCAAATTCCAAAGGTAGATCCTTGTTGTTCATGATCATATCTTCCTTTCCTTTCACAACTTTTCTTCAAATCTCAAGTTTTTACAAATTTCAAATTCTTAGATCTAGAACTTCAAAAATCTCTAGAAAATCATAGAAAAATCCTTTTAATGTGATTCCAATTTCTATGATCTTCACATGACTTCTACTTTCATTATCCAAGAGCTTTTAAAATTTCGTGATCTCTAGCCTATTTTTCATATCAAGGCCGAACCTACCTCTAATGTGGGCTAGGTGATTTTCTTTCATTTTTAACTTGTTTCCTTGTTGATGATTCATGGCTAGGTTTGGTTGGTTCAAACCTTGAGCTCTAGGTGAACATCATCCTCTTATTGCTTGAGTATCAAGTGGTCATCAAAGGTATGGGGGAGATTACTATCATCCTACCTTAGGGTAGATATGTGATGGTTTATTAGTGTTTATGTGGTTTTGTAATTCCTAAGTATGAATTTGTATATTTATTTGCATATGTGTGTGATCCTCTTGCAGGATTTAGTTTGATATATGTTGGTTGTGATATATGTGGTTTTGGTGTTGTTGATCTTTAATTAAGACCTTGATCATTGTTGATTGTTTTGTTAAACAAAGATGCTTAACATGAATAATTTAAGGCCATTCGGCCATGACTGGTTTAAGGGGTTCTAAGATGTGTTAAATTATTTGAATAATATTTATGAGAAGTGAATGAATAGATAAGAACATAGAAATTGGTTTGGATTGATTTGGATGTGCATATTGAAAGTTATGGATTTATGAGTCCTTAGGGACTAAATTGCAAATTCTGAGAATTTCAGTGGCTGCACTGAATGTCATGTTCTTGTATGTTAAGATTGTAGTCCTTGATGAGAGAAAACTATAGAAATTGGTTTGGTGTTAAATGGATTAATACATAAAAAGTTATAAGCTTTTTGGTGAAAAAGGACCTTTTTGCAATTACTGAAAATTATTTGAGGCAGAAGCGAAATTTATGTAAATTTGAGGGCAACTGAAAAATATTTCTAAAGAAGTTGGTTTGGTGTGATTTGGAGTTATAAATAAAAAGTTATAAGGTTTTAAGTGAAAAAGGACTATTTTGAAATTAATGAAAGTTTAGGGACTAAAATGCAATTTTCGAAAATTAAAGTAATTGGACAGTTAGAAACTGTTTTTCATGCTTACAAAACTGTTCTAAAACTCCAAAATGAGTTTTGGATTATTAGAGTGTAAAATCGTTGAAAAAGGATTTATGCGATTTACAAAATTAACGACGTTCTGTCAAATTTTAGGAATTTCGTATAAATGATGTAAAATCAGTGTTTCAACTTTTTCACATGAGTAATATAACTTATGAGAATAAGACATTTGAGGTGAAGAACCATATATTCAAAAAGTAGAACTTTTGGGCCTAATTTCAGTAAAAAGCGGCGAAACCGTCGTTAAACGTTTTTAAGGATTTTCGAGAAAATGCTTTGGAGAAATTGATACCTAAGTATCTTTGAGGGGAATTATTCTTGAAAATGGATTTGATTTTATCTAAAGGTTTTGGTTTTAAGCCAAAAGGATTTTTGTCTTCAAAGACGAGGTTTTACTGTAAAGTGTAAAAACCTAAGTCAAGAATGACTTAGTGAACATACGAACGTAATGATTTATGACGTGGGGTGAAACACGACCATATGTCATAAAGTATGGATAATTCATTATCCATATTCCATAAAATTTAATGGACTCAGAATGATTTGTTTTATTGGAAGCCAAAGAAAAAGGCTCAACTAGAAAAGTACAGAGAAATAAATAAATTGGACCTATGTTCCAATCTCATAATGTGCTTGGATTTGTAAACAAATATTTTGAAGAAAACATTACACAAAGATGAAAGGTTACTTGAGAACTTTAGCATGATGATTAAGTACCGGTGATTCGGACTTAAGGACATCTAGCATCTGTTACGATACGCTGAAAGAATTCCGAAGGAATCACGATGTCATCCGTTGGATGGACGAGAAGAAAGCATTTCTGGCAAAGTTTGCCTAAACACATAGTGAAACTATGTTCTGTAAGGCCGTTGTGCCTAGGAGATCGAGCTAACACTTTAATGCGGGTGCGAATTTGTAGTGACGATCTATTGATGCTTGGGTGTGTCGGGGTTTGAAATACTCATATAGGCCCAGTTGGTTGCTCTCCTGTGGCATCGTGATCTTGCAATACACCGACATACTCTACTAGACACTATGTATTTTCTGGTAGTGTAGGATGTTCCCGAAAAAGCCTATGTGCACGGTATTGACTTTGGACGCATTCTATTGCCCAAGGCTGGCGTAATCCGGAACAATCCTCCGAACCACTCTCTCCGACTGTTTGTTAAAACCATGGTGTAGGGAATCAGAGGTCATTCCTCGAGTCGTAGATGTCTTCTATCTAGGGAAAACGGTGCCCTGTGATTATGTTGTTGTGAAATATTATTATTTCTGTTGTGATGGATGATATAACTGTTTGTTGATATTTGTACGTACCTGTGTGTCGTACCATTGCATGTCTGCGTTAAGTGTAAGATGAACGGAAATCTCACCTCATTTCTGTATTTTCTGGTTTGTTGTTTTCTATCTTGCGTGGAACGAAGATGACGACAACACTGTTTCTCCATCACATCCTACTGGAGTTTGAGCATACTTGAAGATACGGACACAGTCTCAGGGGCTTTAGTATAATGGACTTTTGTCAGTATTTTGTGTCTAGCCAGTCTCGTGTCTATGTTATATTTTGTGGAGCTATGTCTCTAAAGATATTAATATTATAAACATATTTTCAGTCTGTTGTTATTTGCTGATGTTGGTATTTCCGCCTTCTTTCTGAATATGTATAACTGATGGTACTTGGAACATGGTTTGTAAAATACTTATATATATATATATATATATATATATATATATATATATATATATGAGTGAATGATGTATGTTAAAGAGTATGCATGGTGTTATTTGCGAATGAGAAAAGAAAAATAATAAACCCGTATTTTTTTTTGCAAAATAATTATTTTCCGCTTTACTCGGTCTTATAAAAATAGAAATGTCACAGACAATGTAGCGCCCGAGAAGGGTGTTACATTATTTGGTATCAGAGCTGGCCGAGTCTGTTAGGGTTTGTGGTTTAGGTCTGTCTTTGTTTGTGCTGTGTGTTCTCTGTGTGCTTTTGGTATTATTTCTGGAAGGAATGATATTTTTTGGGGTGAGTTTATTGTAATCTGCATGACTAATTGATTTTGGTCTTGCAGGATTATAATGGCTCGCGGCGGAGGAACTACAGCTATGAATGCAGTTGTGAGAGCAATGTCACAAATGACTGCCGCGTTTGTTCGACGAGAGGAAAGGGGAGCTGAAAGCAGAGGACTGGATGAATTTCTGCGTAGAAATCTGACGGAATTCAAGGGAGAGTTTAAGCCTGAGAAAGCTGAGCTATGGATTCAATCGTTGGAGAAGATTTTTATTGCTATGAGGTGTACTGATAACGACAAGGTTACTTATGCCGCCTACATTCTGGTGGGCGATGCTGAAAATTGGTGGAGAGGAGCTCGCCAAGTGCTTGAGCATGATCAACAAGCGGTGAACTGGGAAGCTTTTCGTAGGAAGTTTCTGGAGAAGTATTTTCCGGCAAGTGCCAGAGATGTTAAAGAAATGGAATTTCTGTAGCTGAAGTAAGGCAATATGACTGTAGCTGAATACGGCGCCAGATTTGAAAGCCTGTCAAAGTTTTCTGCCTATCTGACTGACAATCCACATGAGGGGTGGAAGTGTCGCAGATTCGAAGGAGGATTGCGATATGAACTGAAGGAGGTAGTAGTTCCAATGGAAATATCTGTATTTCCGAGGCTGATGGATAAGTGTAGACAGATAGAGGATTTGAAGGCGAGTCGTGATGCTAATCAACAAGGTTATGGACCATCTAGGTTCAATAGGGGAAACTACAAGAATAACAATCGATTCCCGAGGAAACCATACAATAGGCCACAAGGTCAGTAGCAGTCCCAACAACGATCTTTTGGTGGAAGCAGTGGAGGTGCTGGTTCATCTAGGAATGTTCCACAGAAATGCATTAAGTGTGGCATGGGTCACGCTACCAAAGACTGCAAGATTACGGGAATCATTTGCTTTAAGTGTGGACAGCCTGGACATCTCGCTAGGAATTGTGGACAATCTAACACGGAACCTTCTGTGAACAATGTGCGAGCTGCAAGACCTAGAGCTGGAGGAAGAGTTTATACAATGAGTGGTACTGAGGCCTCTCACAATGATGATCTGATTCAGGGACAGTGTGTCATAGGAGGTAAATCTTTAACTGTATTGTTTGATTCGGGTGCGACGCATTCGTTCATTGCTTATGACTGTGCTAAATCGTTAGGATTATCTGTGTCTTCTTTACCTTTTGACTTGACTATATCTACTCCTACTGCTAAACCTGTTTTGACTACTACAGCTTGTTTGAATTGTGTTATCTTTGTAGAAGATAGGAAATTTTTGGTTAATTTAATCTGTTTGACTCTTTCGCAAATAGATGTGATACTAGGGATGGATTGGTTATGTTCTAACCATATCCTGTTAGACTGTGCAAATAAATCCTTAATATTTCCTAAGGATGAGATTTCTGGATTTTTGTCTGCTAACCGAGTAAAAGCTTCTTTGAGAGAGAGAGCTGAAGGATACATGTTACTGTTTTCCTTAGGCATCAAGAGTGAGATTGACTTACAGTCCATACCTGTCGTCAATGAGTTTCTGGAAATTTTTCCTGAAGATATACCTGGACTACCCCCTGTTCGAGACATTGAGTTTACGATTGATCTGGTACCGGGCACTGGACCGATATCCATGGCACCATACCGTATGTCGCCATCGGAGCTAGAGGACTTGAAGGAGCAGATAGTGGAGCTGATGAGGAAAGAATTCATAAGACCTAGTGTATCACCCTGGGGAGCTCCAGTTTTGCTTGTGAAGAAGAAGGATGGGACTTCTCGCTTATGTGTAGATTTCCGTCAGTTAAACAAAGTGACGATCAAGAATAAATATCCACTTTCGAGGATAGACAATTTGATGGATCAGTTACGTGGAGCAGCAGTTTTCTCAAAGATAGATTTACGATCTGGTTATCATCAGATTCGTGCGAAGGCGGAGGATATTCCGAAGACAGCGTTTCGAACACGCTATGGGCATTATGAGTATCTTGTGATGCCGTTCGGAGTGACGAATGCACCTGCTATATTCATGGATTACATGAACAGGATTTTTCGTCCTTATCTAGATCAGTTTGTCGTTGTCTTTATAGACGACATTCTAATCTATTCTCCTAATCCAGAGAAGCATGCTGAACATCTCAGTATGGTTCTCCAAATCTTAAAAGAGAAACAGTTATACGCGAAACCCAAAAAGTGTGACTTTTGGTTAGATGAAGTTCAATTTTTAGGACACGTTATCTCGAATAAGGGTATCGCAGTGGATCCATCAAAAGTTGAAGCTGTTCGAAAATGGGAGAGACCAAAGATGGTAACAGAAATTCGTAGTTTCGTGGGTTTAGCTGGATACTATAGGAGATTCATCGAGGGATTCTCCAAAATAGTAGGACCTCTTACCCAACTAACGCGGAAAGACCAAGCGTTTGCATGGACTGAAGCGTGCGAGGAAAGTTTCCAAGAATTGAAGAAAAGATTGACTACTTCACCTGTGTTAGTGTTACCTGATCCTAAGGAACCTTTCGAGGTATACTGTGATGCTTCGCATCAAGGGTTAGGTTGTGTGCTAATGCAGAACCGGAAAGTGGTAGCTTATGCTTCAAGACAATTGAAGATTCATGAAAGGAACTACCCAACGCATGACTTGGAGCTAGCGGCTGTAGTTTTTGCACTCAAGATCTGGAGGCATTATTTGTATGGAGCAACGTTCAACGTTTTCAGTGATCACAAAAGTTTGAAGTACTTGTTTGATCAAAAGGAGCTCAACATGCGACAGCGACGTTGGTTGGAATTTCTAAAGGATTACGATTTCCAACTACAGTATCACCCTGGAAAAGCAAATGTGGTAGCGGATGCCTTGAGTAGAAAATCAATGCATGCATCTACAATCATGGTCAAAGAGCAAGAGTTATTAGAACAATTCCGAGATATGCAGTTGACAATTGAAATGTCACCAGGAAAGCTTTGCTTAGGTATGATTACTGTTTCAAATGAATTGATGGAACGGATATGAGAGAAACAAGAAAGTGATCAGTACCTACAAGAAGAAAGGGAATTGGTGAGACAAGGAGCAATATCAAGATTCAAAGAGGGAACCGATTGAATTTTGAGATTCGGTGAAAGGATTTGTGTACCGGACGATTCTGAGCTCGTAAAGTTGATTCTGGAGGAAGCTCACAAGAGTAAATTAAGTTTACATCCAGGAGCAACAAAGATGTATCAAGATCTCAAGCGATTATATTGGTGGTATGGGATGAAGAGAGACGTGATGGAATATGTCGCTTCCTGTCTAGTTTGTCAAAAAGCTAAGACAGAACATCAAAGACCATCGGGAATGCTACAACCTTTGAACATTGCAGAATGGAAATGGGATGGTATTGCGATGGATTTTGTGACAAGTTTTCCAAAGACACGAAAGGGACACGATGCGATATGGATAATAGTTGATCGACTAACCAAGTCGGCTCACTTTTTACCTATCAACATAAAGTATTCAATGGAGAAATTGACTCAGTTATACATCGGGGAGATTGTCAGATTACATGGTGTACCTTCGAGTATTATTTCTGATCGAGATCCGAGGTTTACGTCGAGATTTTGGCAAAGTCTACAAGAATCACTCGGGACAAAACTTAAATTGAGTTCTGTGTATCATCCACAGACGGACGGACAATCTGAGAGGACAATCCAATCACTTGAAGACTTGCTGAGAGCTTGTGTGTTGGAGCATACTGGAAGTTGGGATGAATTTCTACCATTGATAGAATTCACCTACAACAACAGTTTCCACTCGAGCATAGGAATGGCACCCTATGAAGCTTTATATGGTCGACGATGTAGAACACATTTGTGTTGGTACCAAGATGGAGAAAGTTTAGTGTTGGGACCAGACATCGTGCAACAGACAATAGAAAAGGTGAAAATGATTCAGGAGAAAATGCGGACAACTCAGAGTCGACAGAAAAGTTATGCGGACAAGAGACGACGACCTCTTGAATTTGAGGAAGGCGATCATGTGTTTTTGAGAGTCACGCCTATGACTAGGGTTGGCAGGGTAATTAAATCCAGGAAACTTACTCCTAAATTCATTGGACCCTACCAAATTCTTCGTCGAGTAGGTCCTGTAGCTTACCAAATTGCCTTACCACCTTTTCTTTCAAATCTTCATAGTGTTTTTCATGTGTCTCAATTGCGAAAGTATATTCCTAATCCTAGTCATGTCATAGTACTGGATACAGAACAATTGAAAGATAACTTAACCTATGAGGCATTACCTGTGAGGATCGAGGATCAAAGAGTGCAACAACTAAGAGGGAAGACAATTTCATTGGTTAAAGTGATCTGGAATGCAACGACAGGAGATGCTACATGGGAGTATGAAGGAACAATATCCGCATTTGTTTTAAGGTAACTTTAATTTCGCGGACGAAATTCTTTTTAGAGGGGTAGTATTGTAACACCCTGTTTTTACGATTTTTACCGTTTTGCTGTTTTTACTGTTTTTCAATTATCGGTAGGATTTTAATTGTTCGTAATTTTTATATTAGATCTAGAAAATGGTTTTTAATAAAATAAAATCATAGTTATACTCTACCTTATGGTAGAAGCTTACGGTAAAAATTTGGGTTCAAAACTCAGACGAAACCCGGTCTGCGTTTTCACTGACAGTAAGATTTTACTGGTCAGAAAACCTAATTTTGACCCGTGAATGAAACAGTTAAGGTTTATATTTTATTTCTAGCCATAGTGGTTATTTTGAAAATTTTCAAAATAAATAGGTTATTATAAGTTATTCGGGCGAATACTCGACGATCGGGGATCGATGGAATCGAGAACGGAGGTGCAGAGACAAAACCCAACCCCGGACGGATGAGAACAATGACTCATTGGTGAGTCATAAGGGGTGAGTCATAAGGTTAGCCACCAATGCATTAAATGCATGTAATGATGACTTTTTAAGTGAAAAACCCAAATTACCCTAATCCTTCATTTTAACTATAAGTTTGCCATGACAACAATTTACTCTTTGGACCCTTTTCTCCCTAGCAACTCACGGCCACCACCTTTCAAATAGGCTATCTTCACTTCATTTTCTCCATTTGGCTTATGTTCTAACACTTTCACACAAAAGCTCCTAAGTTACATACACTTGATTTACAAAGGAAGTCTAAGTTGTGGTTGGTTTCTTCAAATTCCAAAGGTAGATCCTTGTTGTTCATGATCATATCTTCCTTTCCTTTCACAACTTTTCTTCAAATCTCAAGTTTTTACAAATTTCAAATTCTTAGATCTAGAACTTCAAAAATCTCTAGAAAATCATAGAAAAATCCTTTTAATGTGATTCCAATTTCTATGATCTTCACATGACTTCTACTTTCATTATCCAAGAGCTTTTAAAATTTCGTGATCTCTAGCCTATTTTTCATATCAAGGCCAAACCTACCTCTAATGTGGGCTAGGTGATTTTCTTTCATTTTTAACTTGTTTCCTTGTTGATGATTCATGGCTAGGTTTGGTTGGTTCAAACCTTGAGCTCTAGGTGAACATCATCCTCTTATTGCTTGAGTATCAAGTGGTCATCAAAGGTATGGGGGAGATTACTATCATCCTACCTTAGGGTAGATATGTGATGGTTTATTAGTGTTTATGTGGTTTTGTAATTCCTAAGTATGAATTTGTATATTTATTTGCATATGTGTGTGATCCTCTTGGAGGATTTAGTTTGATATATGTTGGTTGTGATATATGTGGTTTTGGTGTTGTTGATCTTTAATTAAGACCTTGATCATTGTTGATTGTTTTGTTAAACAAAGATGCTTAACATGAATAATTTAAGGCCATTCGGCCATGACTGGTTTAAGGGGTTCTAAGATGAGTTAAATTATTTGAATAATATTTATGAGAAGTGAATGAATAGATAAGAACATAGAAATTGGTTTGGATGTGCATATTGAAAGTTATGGATTTATGAGTCCTTAGGGACTAAATTGTAAATTCTGAGAATTTCAGTGGCTGCACTGAAATTCATGTTCTTGTATGTTAAGATTGTAGTCCTTGATGAGAGAAAACTATAGAAATTGGTTTGGTGTTAAATGGATTAATACATAAAAAGTTATAAGCTTTTTGGTGAAAAAGGACCTTTTTGCAATTACTGAAAATTATTTGAGGCAGAAGCGAAATTTCTGGAAATTTGACGGAAACTGAAAAATATTTCTAAAGAAGTTGGTTTGGTGTGAATTTGGAGTTATAAATAAAAAAGTTATAAGGTTTTAAGTGAAAAAGGACTATTTTGTAATTAATGAAAGTTTAGGGACTAAAATTGCAATTTTCGAAAATTAAAGTAATTGGACAGTTAGAAACTGTTTTTCATGCTTACAAAACTGTTCTAAAACTCCAAAATGAGTTTTGGATTATTAGAGTGTAAAATCGTTGAAAAAGGATTTATGCGATTTACAAAATTAACGACGTTCTGTCAAATTTTAGGAATTTCGTATAAATGATGTAAAATCAGTGTTTCAACTTTTTCACATGAGTAACATAACTTAGGAGAATAAGGCATTTGAGGTGAAGAACCATATATTCAAAAAGTAGAACTTTTGGGCCTAATTTCTGTAAAAAGCGGCGAAACCGTCGTTAAACGTTTTTAAGGATTTTCGAGAAAATGCTTTGGAGAAATTGATACCTAAGTATCTTTGAGGGGAATTATTCTTGAAAATGGATTTGATTTTATCTAAAGGTTTTGGGTTTTAAGCCAAAAGGATTTTTGTCTTCAAAGACGAGGTTTTACTGTAAAGTGTAAAAACCTAAGTCAAGAATGACTTAGTGAACATACGAACGTAATGATTTATGACGTGGGGTGAAACACGACCTTATGTCATAAAGTATGGATAATTCATTATCCATATTCCATAAAATTTAATGGACTCAGAATGATTTGTTTTATTGGAAGCCAAAGAAAAAGGCTCAACTAGAAAAGTACAGAGAAATAAATAAATTGGACCTATGTTCCAATCTCATAATGTGCTAGGATTTGTAAATAAATATTTTAAAGAAAACATTGCACAAAGATGAAAGGTTACTTGAGAACTTTAGCTTGATGATTAAGTACCGGTGATTCGGACTTAAGGACATCTAGCATCTGTTACGATATGCTGAAAGAATTCCGAAGGAATCACGATGTCATCCGTTGGATGGACGAGAAGAACGCATTTCCGACAAAGTTTGCCTAAACACATAGTGAAACTATGTTCTGTAAGGCCGTTGTGCCTAGGAGATCGAGCTAACACTTTAATGCGGGTGCGAATTTCGTAGTGACAATCTATTGATGCTTGGGGGTGTCGGGGTATGAAATACTCATATCGGCCCACTTGGTTGCTCTCCTGTGGCATGGTGATATTGCAATACACCGACATACTCTACTAGACACTATGTATTTTCTGGTAGTGTAGGATTTTCCCAAAAAAGCCTATGTGCACGGTGTTGACTTTGGACGCATTCTATTGCCCAAGGCTGGCGTAATCCGGAACAATCCTCCGAACCACTCTCTCCGACTGTTTGTTAAAACCATGGTGTAGGGAATCAGAGGTCATTCCTCGAGTCGTAGATGTCTTCTATCTAGGGAAAACGGTGCCCTGTGATTATGTTGTTGTCAAATATTATTATTTCTGTTGTGATGGATGATATAACTGTTTGTTGATATTTGTACGTACCTGTGTGTCGTACCATTGCATGTCTGCATTAAGTGTAAGACGAACGGAAATCTCACCTCATTTTTGCATTTTCTGGTTTGTTGTTTTCTATCTTGCGTTGAACGAAGATGACGACAACACTGTTTCTCCATCACATCCTGCTGGAGTTTGAGCATACTTGAAGATACGGACACAGTCTCAGGGGCTTTAGTATAATGGACTTTTGTCAGTATTTTGTGTCTGGCTAGTCTCGTGTCTATGTTATATTTTGTGGAGCTATGTCTCTAAAGATATTATTATTATAAACATATTTTCAATCTGTTGTTATTTACTGGCGTTGGTATTTCCGCCTTCTTTCTGAATATGTATAACTGATGGTACTTGGAACATGGTTTGTAAAATACTTATATATATATATATATATGAGTGAATGATGTATGTTAAAGAGTATGCATGGTATTATTTGCGAATGAGAAAAGAAAAAAAATAAACCTGTATTTTTTTGCAAAATAATTATTTTCCGCTTTACTCGGTCTTATAAAAATAGAAATGTCACAGACAATGTAGCGCCCGAGAAGGGTGTTACACCTTTGCCCGAAATAACATCAAATCTTCGTAAAATCATTTCTAATATAAATTCCTTTATAAAATCATCAAATTACTAAGAAACTCAATTTCTTTTGAAGATCTTTCTCTGAGAAACTCTAGTTCTTGAAAAGAAGTGATCTTAAAACTAAATCCATGTGTGAATGATTAATGCTGTTTTTAAGAATGCTTTCTGTAACTATTTTTGGAATTAACCACCGTTTAGCATTTTAAAAATGCTGTTTTTAAGAATGCTTTCTGTAACTATTTTTGGAATTAATCGTCGTTTAGCATTTTAAAAATGCTGTTTTTAAGAATGCTTTCTGTAACTATTTTCGGAATTAACCGTCGTTTAGCATTTTAAAAACGTTTAAGTCAAAATTTGACTTTTCCTCTTAGAAAAATTTTCTAAGATAGATCTATCTTAGAAAAAATTAAGTTATTTTCGAAGATTAATTTCATAAAATAACTTTTTATAATATTATGGAATTTCTTACGTAAAAATTAGCAGTACAAAAATAATTTCATGGTTACATCCTCGCTGTGACTCATAGTTTACTCTTACACCGATAAATCATTAAAATAATGATATTTCCAACATTTCTTATTTTTCCCAAATAAAATTTTCCATCAATATTATATTCCAACATTTCACAATTAAACATGGAATATAATTTATAAAGCTCCTTAAAGCTTTTATCTGGTTCATTGATTGGGCAGTGACCACTGTCAGGCTTCTCAAACAACAATCAACAACAATATTATAGCAATTAACCCAGGCAGATCATGCATCCAATCACTATAATATATAACTGCAAATAAATAATCAAATGCAGATAAACAATTACAGATAAAAATAACACAACTTTAACCAAATTAAACAACCACCACAGATAAATAATACAGACCACACACTAATCACATACAGTTATTGGGAAAAATCCCTCAGGTAAGCTCCCCTTACCTCTTGAAGATTCAAGCTTTGGTTTCATGAACGACTTTCCGATTAGAATTCGGTTTCCTCCGCGCAACTCAGGATAATCACTAAGATTTATCCTTCAACAAATCACAACAAATAAATCATAAATCCAACAACTAGAGACACCTATATCCTATAGATGAGGTTCGGCTATCTCTAATTAAATTGGCTAGACATGTTAAAATTTTGCAACCTTTTGGATTAAGGATCCAAAGCATTAGAGATACATGATTAAGAATCCAAACACAACAAGTGAAACAAAATCCTCTAACTCCACAAAGAGTGAGGTTTCGGCCATGACATGAAAATTTGGCTAGAGAATTTATTTTGATACAACACTTTGGATCCAAAATATACGTGATATGGAAAGATGAAATCCAAGTTCACTTACTAAAGAAATCAATCAAAATCTTCGGCCTTGGAGAGAAAAATAGGGAGGAAAACTTTGTTTGCAACAAACTCTTGGATTATGATTATAGAGGTGATAATAAGAACATAGAAATTGGTTTCATATTTTTAGGATTTTTCTATGATTTCTTAGAGATTTTCAAAGATTCTAGATCTAGGAATGTAAAAGTGATGATCATGGCATGAACTTGCAAAATACATGAAGAATAAGACTTAGATGATCAAGGATTAAGAGTTTACCTCTTGAATATCAAAGAAGAACAAGTGAAATGATCAATCCAAGCAAAGATCATAGACTAACTTTGGTGTTCTTATGAGTTTATGAAGGAAATGAAGAAGAAATAGAATAGATGAAGTGAGAAAAAGAGGGAGGGGGCTGCGGCCTCATTGGGTTTTATAGGGGAGGGCTTATGCCTTGTTTGGCATATTAAGCTTAGATTAATAGCTTTTAGGAATAAAATAACATATAATAATTAACCATAATTAATAATTAACTTAACTAAGGTTACTTTGATAACCATGATTAAAATCATGTGGTCAAGAATTCATGGAAGGAGTGGCTGATTTTAGACCACAAGAACTAACCTTGGTTCCTTAACCATGGTTAAAATTTAACTCGACGTCGGTTAGGTTAAGCGTAGGGGTTTTGGTCATTTCACTTGAAAATTCCCGATTACTAAAATTTAAGGCCGGACTCCTTGTCCTCTCTGCTACATCAACCTCTCCTAATATCTCAGCTCCATAATCGACTCTGTCGTTTATTCGACTTATCCTCCGACTTAGGTTTTACACGTTTTCTTAACGATTACGTCCGAATAAAATAATAGTATTTCATTCCTAACGAATTTTTCCGAAATGTGGAAAATCGTCTGGGGCAAAATGTAAAACCTAATGGTTTCGTTCACGAGTCAAAATTAGGGTTTCTGATCAGTAAAACTTACTGTTAGTGAAAACGCAGAAAACGCAGACCGGTTTCCGTCTAAATTTTCATTCCAAAATTTCCTCGTAATCTTATAAAAATAAGTATGACAGGGAAATGACCTTAGTTTATCCAAAGTCATTTTCTAAATCTCGGATAAGAATATAATCATTTATACAATTATTACCGATATTAGAAAGCCGAAAAATCGGGGTGTTACAAATAAAACCCGCTAGCCAGTCTCATGAACACCTCTACTCACCATTATTGTCAAAAATGAAAAATAAATCTATTTTATATCAAGTCTTAAATCTACTTTATAAAAGGTAAAACCAACACAAATGGTTCCCCATCCCAATACCAAAAAAATACCTCAACGTAATAATTGCAACACTTATCTATTTGGAAAGAGAATAACTAATTCATAGAAAATGAAGCAGTACGAATCACATAACACTAAGTCAATTAGCACTTTTAAAACAAAATTTTTTAAACAGAGTTAAATACATAATTAAAGGTTATTATGATTAAGAGAGATTCTCATACAAAAGGCTTTCTTACAATTTATCTTTTCGAGTAAAAATATGGCCAATACATGATAGATTTGTTTCTCCAACCATTCGGTTTTTGTTATCCAAAACAAGATTTTTTTTTTTACTTTTCATTTTTTGTTACTTTCACTATGTAAATTTTATTTTCCTTCGCCTCCCCCCACCCCACACCTCAAACAAAAAAGTTAAAAAACAGAGGGGGATTTTTTCTGCAGGAAAAATATCTATAAGATAAGAATCACACAAAAACTTCTGAAAAAGCATTTAAATTTCTATTTCTCTGTGCCCAATTTAAAATCAACCACAGATAAAAGTATATCAAAATTCTTTCCCATCCATGTAATATTCCTAATTTATATTATAGGCATCCAGATATTTGGTCCACTTCCACCTCAACATATGCCAAACCTCCTGTGCAAAGTATCCTTCAAAATCTAAAACAAAGTGAGAAAAAATTAATAATATAAGTATGGTAATGTAATTTAAAAAGATCATAAAAATTGAAATCTATAACTAAACTCCAGAAAGATCAACTAAAGAAATCATTATTCAATGGCCTCATTGGTACAAGTCATGCAAAAAAAAAAAAATATATCCACCATGGCTCCTTCAAAATAAGCATAACCATCATCATACAGATGTGTATGTGTGTGGACATATGCGACACCCCCTTCCCAGGGTATCACATTTAAGTAACTTGTTGTGGAAATACTCTCAATAAAATGTTGCTGGTTGCTTCCGGAAAATAATGTCTTCTAGTTACTTATTCTTATTCAAAAATGGTGATAAAAAAAATTTCTTTTTCTTTTACTCCACATACAATCTAACACCATCAATCATAATACACAACTATATAACATACATAAGTATCATGAAAGTTTTACACTTAGACCTTTACATAACAGGTCATCTCCCAAAGTCATAACATAAGAAAATAAAGACGTAATTATAACGTAGCGGTAATCTGGAATCACAACTCAAAAGAATGACTCTCAATAGCCAAACATCCAGACTAACAAAGTACCACTACTTCACAAGATACCAAAAGTCCTATAGCTGGTCAATACTAGTAATCACGGTTGGGAAGACCATCCTGGTTTTCCCTTCTTATCGAGATATCCGGTGAGGATACCTCTACTTCCAGAATTATGGAAGTATCAGAACATAATAGTTCCTGATTTGCAAGAAGACCGGTAAATAACCAGAGATGTGGTAAAGGTATCTCCACCGTCAACATCTGATACGTACGTGATGTAGGTCCTGAATTAGTACCCTCTTAATAGCCAAACATCCAGACTAACAAAGTACCACTACTTCACAAGATACCAAAAGTCCTATAGCTGGTCAATACTAGTAATCATGGTTGGGAAGACCATCCTGGTTTTCCCTTCTTATCGAGATATCCGGTGAGGATACCTCTACTTCCGAAACTATGGAAGTATCAGAACATAATAGTTCCTGATTTGCAAGAAGACCGGTAAATAACCAGAGATGTGGTAAAGGTATCTCCACCGTCAACATCTGATACGTACGTGATGTAGGTCCTGAATTAGTACCCTCAACGATCCCAACTGGTCTGGTGTAAGTGGCACTCCGAGCCCTCGTATTGATCACCCAAGCTTCACTATTGTCGGCATTCACACAGGTCAAGGATCTGATCCTTGAGTACGACAGATTCGTCTCCTCAGAGTTCATCTATACTCAAATATATATTTCACACAGTAGAGGAAACAACAAACAAATATGCAAGGGCGAGATACCAATATATGAGTTTTGATAAGACAACCACATGCGCGACACACAAAACAGCATATACCAGGTATTAACAACATACCAAAATTATCTAAACAGCAGAATAATTTTATCAAAAGGGTTTCATACCCGACAGTCATCGCCATTTTATAAAAATACATGACACTTCAATATTCAGGCTCTAATTTGATACCTAATCTCCGGAGATCCCACAACTTTCTGTTTCGTTTTGAGCAGATCATGCTCTTTACATGGCCCATTGTAAAAACGAAATAAAACAATGTCCAACAGAACACATAACACATTGGTCATCACTCAGAACACCAAGGTTATTGTTCACAAATGTAACATTGATCCACACAGAACACAATAGTTACTACGATCAATAGAGTTTATTGTCCATAACCTATTGCCTCAGTCAGAACCAAATAGTCATCGCATTAAATTGTAAACATAGTCCAGAAAAGATACATTGGTTCACACAGAAACCCAATGATCAAATGGAAACATAGTCCATAAAGATACATTGATCCACTCAAAACTCAATGATCATAACACATGGCACGTCTGCCAAAATGCATGAGAAAAACTTTTATTCTCGTTTCGTTTTCTTTGTCGTCATAATCTTCCCTTGTCGAAGCTCGAAGCTCACGACCATGCTTAATTTTATATTAAGACTTTTTCACTTTAAACAAACATAGGGCACACAGTCCAAATGTTTTAAACTTAACACAGGACACACAGTCCGAATGCTCAATCGCAAAGCCCTAAACTGATGCACCAGTCTTAGGCTCACAGATATGGAATTCACATTCTCCACATCAAATTTAGGACACACGGTCCACAAAACCTTTTCAGGACACTCAGTCCAATGACACAGATCCCTGATCTACGTGTCAACAGAACACTAGATCCCTGGCGTCTAGGTCACTACATCGCTTTTCTTTTTAAAACATTTCGCTCAATGAAATAACAAATATAAAACCAAACCTCCGAAAACTTATCCAAGTTTAACAGAATTATTTTCACTGAATAAAAATCCTTTACAGAAGTTCTTTTCTGTTAAAACGTTTATAAAACGTAAAATCGTAAACAAATTCCTTTTCTCATAATTACATCATCCTTAAAAATCATTCTCATAAAATCATCAACTTCTTGAAAGTCGTTTCTCAATAAAATTGTAACAAAATAAAAAAACCGTTTTTCCAAAACTCATGCCGTAAACAAATCCTTTCATAACTCAAAATAACCTTTCTGTTGTAAATAATTATTCCGACATGAATATTACACTATTTTAATAACTTAATAACTTTTTTTTTTTATGAAAGGTTAGGAATGCAGAGGCATCACTGAAGAGAAAGGCATCCCAACTATGTTGGCACCCCAGACTCTACCAATCATCTGCAGCACCCCTAGATAGAATTAATAAGAATGAAGAATACAAAGAAAACATGGGGGGACCAAGCCAAAACCCATGGAAGAATTATCTAAACCAGTAAAAAGGCAAACCTAATCTGTCTCGATGGAATTCACCTTTAATAAAATTTGGAACTGAATTCCACCAAGTGTAACCAACACTATTAGCACCAAAAGAGGCCAGCCTATCCGCACAATTATTTCCTTCTCTGTAGATGTGAGAGCAAAATAAATTCAGTTTAGAAGACAAAAGCATACAATTTCTCCATCTACCTCTAATCCTCCAAGGAACCAACGAGTATGACTTGAAGGCAGCAATGACTAATGTAGAATCACATTCTATCCAAATATTTCTCCAACCTTCTTTAGAAGCTTTTTCAATAGCAAGAATAACAGCATGTAATTCGGCATAAAGAGCAGTTGAAATGCCAACATATGCAGAAAAAAAACCAATAGCCACACCATTTGAGTTTCTGAAAATTCCTCCACAACCAGCATGACCTGGAGAACCATTAGCAGCCCCATCTGTGTTGCATTTTAGTCAACCAGAAGATGGGGGAAGCCACTCAACTTGCTTAATAGATGGGGACTTTGGAGCATTAATATTCACAGCAAAATTCTTTAGGACTTGGAACTCATCAATTGAGTTGAACATGTGACCCTTAGAGCAAGATCCAGCTAGGGAAGTATATGTTTTGATTAAAGAACAGGCTGACTTCCAGCTAACCGAAACATTGTTAAATCTACTTTGATTTCTACAAAACCATATTGACCACACTGTATTGAGCACAGCAGCTAGATATACATCCTTCAATTGAGAGCTGCATTTTGAATCACAAATCTTTAGGATGTTAATTGGAGAGGAGTAATTGATTGAGCGATTCAATCTGCTCTGCAACCACAACCAAAGTTGAACAGCAAATTTACATTAAAAAAACAGATGCATAGTTGATTCCTCATGAGCCCCACACAAACTGCACATTGAGACAGTCACACATCCCCTAGTTCTCAGGTTATCATCCGTAGGGAGTTTATTGCGAATTATCCTCCAAGTTAAGAAGGACCTTGATGGAGGAATGCTGGATGACCAAATTAGATTCCCCCAATGCTTACATTGACCATGAGGCTGACAGAAACTGAAAGCATCCTTAAAGCTTAACAAACTTGAATCAAGTCAATCCAAACTGGTTGATCACAGTCATGATAAATAGGAATCTGCTTCTTACTAATCCTGCTCATCATGTCTGGAAACCTGTCAATTAGAACCTGAGGAAGGCTCCACTTGCCATTAATAATGAAATCAGAAGCAGGAGCATGAAGATATTCTGAAACAGAAGAGGGAATGTTCATCAGGTCTGTTAAAGGCTGATCCAACCATCTATCCTTCCAGAAGTTGATGTTTCTACCATCTCCAAGGATCCAAGCTGCATGCTCTTTAATCAGATTAAAATGAGACTTTAATGCAGGGATTATAGAAGATCTAACATGATATCTAATAGGAACACCCTTCCTTATGAATCTAGCTTTCAAGAAATTGGCCCATTGACTATTAGAATGCATGATTTCCTAACTGAGCTTTAAAACAACAGCTTTATTTAGAGAGACAATAGATTTCAAACCCAGACCTCCATCACAAGTAGGAGAACAAGAAGTTTTCCAAGCCACTGTCACTATTTTCCTTGTGTCCACATCTCTAGACCACACAAAATTTCTGATCCAGCCATCCATTGTCTTAAGCAAAGCAACAGGCCATTGATAAACAAGGTAGCTATAGGACAGCATCCCTGTAATTACTGAATTTACTAGCTGGACCATGCCCATGATGGAGAGCAAAGAACCCTTCCAAGTAGTCAGTTTGGCTCTAATTTTATCAGCAATAGGCTTTAAAAGAGCAGATTTTGGCTTACCCTTGAAAATAGGAATTCCAAGGTAGATGAAAGGAAAAGTTCCTGGACCAAAACCAAGGATTTGGTTGATTGCATCTGATTTGTTAGGGGTTAGAGCACCTGAATAGAACTTACATTTGTCCAATCCAAGATGTTGTCCAGAAATCTCAGCATATTCGCTAAAGAAAGTCATTAGAACTCTTAAGTTCTTCTTTGTTCCTTTGCAAAACACTAGGATATCATCAGCATAAAGAGTGTGACTAGGAGCATTAATTTCCCTGGTTGCAGACATTGGAACTAGCAGATTAGCATCAATGAGGTAAGTAATTCCTCTACTCAACACATCCTCAGCAAGACAGAACAGAAGAGGGGATAATGGATCACCCTGTCTCACCCCTCTTTTACAGGAAATGTAACCAACTGAACTTCCATTTACAGCAAAGGACAATTTGGCAGATTCAAGGATGACCTTCACCCAAAGACAGAATTTAGCATCAAAACCATATGAAGCAAGCACATTTAATAAGAATCCCCAATCAAGAGTATCAAATGCCTTTTTAATGTCAAACTTAATAGCAAGATTTCCTCCAAAAGTTCTTGAATCTAACAAATTAGTAGCTTCAGAAGCTATGCAAATACATTCATGGATATGTCTTCCTTTTATGAAACCCCCTTGCTGATCAGATATGACCTTTGGAAAAACTAATGCCTATGAAATTTTTTCGCAGTTCCGCCCTTACTGTCACTTATTGACAAATCTTCCACTAAAAATATTATTAAAATAATATTTTTCCACTTTTCCTCAAATTTCCATAAATTAATCTTTTTGATTAATTATTTAAGCTTATCAAGATTTTATCCTCAAATTAATTTAAACACTGACCAATGTCAGGTTTCTCAATCCATCACTCAACAGCAGATAATTCCACCCACAACATAGCATGTCATACATGACAGTTATGGCATGCATCACAATTATAATTTAACAATTCACTTATAACCACATAAATCATCATATCACCAACAAAACATATAACCAATTTAGACGAACAACCAATTTAAAATCACTGAAAACCACAACAGATAAATTACCAACAACTCTAAAATAGCATGCGATTATCTTAAACTCCTCAGGCTGTGTCCCCTTACCTCTTGAAGATTCAAGTGTTCGTTTCACGAACTGTTTTCCGATTCGATCCCCGTTTCCTTCGCACACTCAGGATAATCAACAACGATTTATCCTTCACAACAAACCATTACAAAAATTAATAACAATCAAACAACAAAACTTCATAAACCATATACTAATGGTTCGGCCCACTCAAGATCATTAGGCTAAGGATGTTTAAAAATTTTCTAGCTCATGGATTAATGAACCTTAAACATGATGAAGACATGATCAATGATCATAAACCAAGAACTTGAACAAAAACTCATCTAACTTAATGAGTTAGGGTTTCGGCCTTCTCAAGGAAAATAGGTTAGGATTTGATTTGGTTTCTCAATCACTTGGATTTAATACCATAATGATTTAAGAGATGAAATCATGCATCGTTTATCAAAAGTTGAAGCAAAACCCATTTACACCCAAACACATAGGTTTCAGCCTTGCTTGGAAAAATAGGGAATAAATTTTTTTGGGTTCATGCTTCTAGATGATGAATATAGACATCAAGATGAGTTTATAGAAATTGGTTTCAAATCAAATGGATTTTTCTATAATTTTCTAGAGACTTTTGAAGAAAACTTCATGAAATTGGATGATGATGATGATTCATGGCATAAACTTATAAAATAAATGAAGGAGAAGACAACATGATCATGATATATGAGGGTTTACCTCTTGTTGATTGAAGAAATGAAGAGAGTGATCAAAACAAGCTTAGTTAGAAATGGAAGCTTTTGGGACAGCTTTGAGGGTGTGGTGGTTTTATGAGTGTATCTCACGATCTACTCATCTAAAAATTACAAACTTTATCTTGTTGGAAAGGTAAAAAGGAGAGGAACAACTTTGATGTTGAAGGTTTGGTTTGATTCAGATCAGAACATGGGCGTAAATGGCCTTCTTTCCGCTGTTCTAGTGTAATGCTGTGGATTTTGAGCTGTTTTGGTAATTTGGGCATATCTCACAAACTACTTATCCGTTTTTATGATCGTTAGCTCGTTGCAAAGAAGAGCGAAAGAGGAACAACTTTCATGTAGAAAGTTTTCCGAGTTTTAGAACAGAAAAGGGTCAGAATTTCGATGCAGTTTCGGGTGAGTAAGGAGAGTTTGTCTTAGTTCTCTTGGTGTTCTTGATGAATGACGAAGAGAAAATGGTTTTGGGTGGAGGATGGTGGCTGGCGCATAAGCAAGGGAGGATGATATGGACCTGGATTCACAAAGCAAAGGACCAAGCATTGAAGACTCATATGGACCCATAACAAGGTCAAGACTAAGAAGAGTCCAAGATATCTAGTTAGGGATAGGGCTTAGGACCTTTGTATAGAGTAGAATTCATGTAATAAAGGTAGGGATTAGGACCCTTGTATAGAGTAGAGTTGATGTAATAAAAGTGCTTATTCAAAAAGCACTTAGGACTAGTTTAGGAATTGGGCCTATTGGGCCATAGCATAAGAGTAGGAAGCATAAGGCCCAAAACAAAGCTACTTGCACCTTAAGTAAGAGTAGCTTGCACTTCAAGTTAGAATAGCTTGCACCTTAAGTAGGATGAGCCTATAAATAGGCTTCATGTAAATCATTTTACAAGTTTGAATACAATTGAGTTTTCTCACACTTGAGATTTCTAGAGAGAGAGAGAGTTCTCCTCTTCTTGGTTCAAGAGTTACCCTTTGATTCTTATCTTGAATTTCCATATTCAAGTGGTGAATCCTCCTTTGGCTTATCAAATTCAATCTTCTTCTCCAAGAAGAATGCATTTGTGGCGCCTTCCCCTTCATCTTCCTCCTATTCCATTTTCTACTTTGTTCTTTAATTCTTGCAATTTAAATTCTGCACTTTAATTCTTGTTCTTGTCATTTCAATTCATATATAATTGTGCTTTTCTACTCCTTTTTGTTTCTCTTGATTCTCACTTGAGAATCAAGCTTCATTCTATTGTTCTAGTTTGTGTTTGATCTTGAATTCTTAGCACTTGAAATCAAAGAACGATCCTAAAATGTTAGTGATATATATCCTAGATCACATCATGTGGTATCAGAGCTAGTTCTTTGATCTTCAATTGTTTTGAATTTTTTATCAAAATTTTCTAATTCTATGATGATCTTTGAGTTGGAGCCATTTTCATGTTGAAAATGCACATGTAGTTAGCGCCATTAGTCATTGAAATTTGGATGATGAAATTCAATTTGAATCCAAATGTGATCATGGATCTAGAATTTGAAATGTGTTTGAATTGCTCTTGCTTGAATTTTTGGTGAATTTTTTTTCCTCCACATTTTCACTTTCAAATTTTTGGCTCCAATTCTTGCATGTGCTCTTCCATCACATGTGATTTTGGTTGCTTCTTGAAAATTCAAGCATAGATCTATTTGCCTTACTTGGTGATTTTGAACAAATTGAAAATTCAAATTCAAATTTCAATTCACAATAGTAAGATTGATTCAAATTTTAATCAAAAGTGTTTCAATGATTTCAAATTTTTAGAACCTAATGGATCTTCATGAAATTCAAATTGTGGAAATGATGTGTTTATCATCCACTTGAATGAAAGATCTAGGTCTCTAATTATTTGATTTGTGCTCATTACTTGGAAATTTATTTTACACTACTCCAATTGTTCATATTTCCAAGTATTACACCAATGTTGTTCAAGTTTGTTCATGCTTGAAGGATCCTTTTTATATTTCGAAATTTTCATTGTAATTTTTGTGGAAGTGTAATTAGAGAAGGTCAAGTGGCTGCAATTTTTTAAAAAAAAAATTGGTGTAAAAAAAAGAAAAAGTGTGCCAAAACCGTAAATATACAAAGTTTTGGGGCAAATGTGCAAAATCTGGAAAAAAAAAATTCAGCAAAGGTAAAAGACTTGCCATCCACCATTCCACTTGCTTATATTTTTATTGATCCTTCATATATTGGTGTAGCACAATTCACTTTGATCATTACTTGTTCACAAACACTTTGATTAAATTGAATTACACTTTGTTGAACTCTTTCAACTTGTCTTCTTCACATCAATTTGAGTGTGCAATTCTTCTTGAACCTTTTCTTGCTTGTCTTCTAAACTCCATTAGTTTTGTATTAGTTGTTTTCCACTTTCTTGACCTCTTGAAATTGATTTTCTTACTGGTTGCTTTATCACTTGTTTGTGGACTAATAGTTGAGAATCTTGTTTCAATTTGTAGATCCCTTGAGGAGGAAACTCTTGAGTGGAAAGAGACAAGAGTGAAATCATCTTGTAAAAGTCTACTTGAGTGATATACACGAGTGACCATCTTTGAGTGAATGGTGAGTGAGTGGTGAGGTCCTTGTACTTTCATTTTTCTTGTAATTCTTTGTTCTTTAAGTGTAATTGTCACTCTTTGGTTTGTACTTAATTCTTTTGATTTTTGGTGATGTAATTGTTCTCATTGGTGTAATCTTCATTTGTTTTGTGTAATTTTTCAATTGCTGGATTTTGTATGTAATTTTTGAATTTGTAAGTGCACCATGACTTCTATACGTGAAGAAGACATTGAAGAATCTCCTACATCATCACCAAGAACAAGGAACTTGAATAGGAAATTGGATAGATTGACAAGGCACTTAGAAAGAGCGTTTGAAAGATTAGAAGTACTTGAGAACAAAAAGGGATCAAGGCATGACAACTCACATAGAGGCTCCTCAAATTTTGAAGACAATGACCATAGACCCAGATTTGATAGATGGAGACCTAGATATGAGCATAGAGGAAGTAGGAATGAGAAGGATGACAAGTTGCATAATGTGAAGGTGAAGATCCCTAGCTTCCATGGGATGAGTGATCCCGATGCTTACTTGGAATGGGAGACCAAATTGGAGCACCTACTCTCTTGCTACTACTATAGTGAAGAAAAGAAAGTAAAGGTAGCTAGTCTAGGATTTCATGATTATGCTTTAATTGGGTGGGATCAATTGTGTAAAGAGAGAAGAAGGTATAATGAGGAACCAATTAGTACTTGGAGAGAAATGAAGAGGGTTTTGAGAAAAAGATATGTGCCTTCAAGCTATACTAGAGACCTCCAACATCCACTCAAGGTTGAAGCACAAGTGAAAAGAAAGAACTCCTTCAAGAAGGAGGGTGACTTATCAAAACAACTTGAAGTTCTTGGTAAAAGTGGATCAAAGGCCACATTTCCTAACTCTAAACCTTCCACTTCTACCCTTTCTTCTATACCTTCTATGCACCACAAAAAAAATATTACTCTTGTACCTCTCTCTACAAATGAAATTAGTGAGGATCAAAAGAAAATGAGAGAGAAAAGGGAGCTTGAGGTAAAAGCCAAGAGTAAAAATGACCATAAAGAAATCAATGCAAAAGAAAAGCATGTGCCACAAGAGAATGAGAAAAAGGCTATTGGCACAAGTGTGAAAAACTTTTGTGACAACCAAAAGGATACAAAAAAAGATGATAAAGAATGCATAGTTTTAAAATAAAAAGAAGTAACGAAAATACTTTTGGAAAATCCACCATTGTATTTTCTTTACTCCAAAATTTTTGGTAACAAACCTATTCCATCTTTTTCTTTACCTACTACCTTTGAGTTTCTTGTGGATAAACTTCAAGTCACTCCTCAAGAACCTAAAGAAATTCAAAGGCTTGTAGTAATCTACAATGATGATCTCTTGGTACATAACAAAACACAAGTAAATATTTTTTAACATTTAAAATGTGTTTTGTTATTACTAAAAGAGGAAAAACCTTTTGCAAGTCTTGAAAAATACACTTTTTGCACCGCCAAAGTGGAATGCTTAGGCTATGTTGTAAGTGCTAAAAGTGTGCATATTGATAAGGTTAAAAGTGAGGTAAAGGATGCTTTCTTAGTAGGGCAACCAATAAATGATTTTAAAACTAATAATGTTTGCTTGCCTACTAATACTTCTACTTTACCTATGTGCATTAAATCTACTTTGAAAATAAAAACATTGAAACTAATACACATCCATCAAGGTTCCCATTCTTTGAGAGAACTAGAACACAAATTCAATATTTTTCCACATGTTTCTCTCAATAGTGGACAACCATTACCAAACAACCTCCAAGAGATTACTCCTTATGAAAATTATTTGAAAGGGTTGTTAACAAAACTTGTTTTCAAAAGGGTGGTTTTTGACCCGGGAGGATGGGTTGAGAATTACAACAATAATAAGGGAGTTGACTTTCCAAATAAGGGAGTTTTCCTTCCCAAAAACTTTTTTCTTTTAGGATCTTTATAAAAGAAAGAAAACCTAAACATCTTCTCTTTAATGTAGGGTTAAAATTCGGGACGAATTTTCTTCAAGAAGGAGGGGATGATATGGACCTGGATTCACAAAGCAAAGGACCAAGCATTGAAAACTCACATGGACCCATAACAAGGTCAAGACTAAGAAGAGTCCAAGATATCTAGTTAGGGATAGTGTAACACCTCAAGATTCACCCTTATGTTTATATGTGTTAGTTTTGGCATATATATGTTTGATATGTTTGATATTTATATATATGTGTGTATATTAATGAATATGATAATATGTATATTAATATATGATTATTTGCATTAATATGAGATTGTGTCCCTTAATGTTTGATTTTATATGATATGTGATTTTATTAATATATAATAAGCGATTAAGAATGATATTATAAGATGTCGTGTGATTTAGTATTTAAATAGAGATGGTGTTATTCTTAGATTTTAGCCCCTCAACCAATTAGATTTGAGTCCTTATCAATATAGGATCATCACCTTTTTGTTTATATCTTAAGATCTTATCATAATCTCCTAAGGATCCTATCTAGGAATAACTACCAAATCTGTCACTAAAATTCCATCGAACTTCTGACCATCTTAGAGTCCGATTTAGGATTCGATCATTCGACATTAATTTGTAGATATTTCTCTGAGCTTTCTAACGACACCAAGAACGCCTCAATCGGAAACTTGTAGCTCAAGTTATGATCAAAATACCGAACTGTATACAGTGTGGGCTGAAATAGGAACCCGTTATGACCCAAACTCATATATATACCATTAGACTCGACCTAAACCTAGTTTACACACGGCCCCAACACTCAGAAAACTGCCTCCCTCCTTCCTCTTTGAATCCTTATGGTTTTTCTCCCTAAAACTCTCTTTAGGGAACCCGTTCTTGCATCGTTCTTTACTGTTTCTTGATAGGAGAACATCGCTACGAATAGGGGTTCGTTGTGCTTGCTGTTTGGGACTTTAGAATAGGTAAAATTCGTGCACCTTAACCCTTGTGTTCTTTCTTTCATGTTCTTGATCTCTTCCTTTTGATTTCTTGATCTTATAGTTGAACCAAAGTGTCTCTTTGGCGTTCTTGAGGTCGTAGACAAGCGCTAGTGAGATGGGACCCTAGTGGATCTTCTTTCTTATTTTGAAATGCGAACCGCATATCAGATATGGGGGAAAAATAGTATATACACTAGGCTAGGGAGTAGCGTAAGATGAGGAGTTCTCATAGCCCCGTTTATTGTTGTTATAATGTTATTGATGCCATGATCTGCCTGGTTGTATGACTGAATTGTTTATATATTTAATTGGATTAATTGGTATGTCTATTTGTTATAATTGGTGAGTTGTTCATGATGTGGTATTTCTATTGAATTGTCTTATGCCATGAGTTTTGGTTGAATTGGTATGAATACCCATGATTATGAATGTTGTTGTTATGACATGGATTATGTTGATCACATTGACTGGATATGTTGTTGATGATGATGTTACCGTTATGTTGAATATGTTAATAAGACTCTAATTGATTTAATTAGGACTCTTAGTTAACTTAGGAATTAAGGGATTTATTCCCAAATGCTTCATAAGACATGAACCGCGTTAGTGAGGGGTGAGGTTTCATGCCGAATGTTTTAGTTAAGACCCTAGGATCTGATTTGAGAGAATTAGGGAGCCTAAACTCCAAGAACACATTTGATTTCTGCCCAGAACAGTATGACCGAACAGAGTGCACGACTGTGCTCCCAGTTAAATACTGGAAGGCAGGCCGCGCATTTAGCACGGCCGTGCAGGACAGTGAGCACGGCCGTGCTCCACTTAAACGGCAGCACGACCGTGCTGGGGTGAGCACGCCCTTGCTCCCCTTACTGGTCAGAATCTGAGATTAAAGGAACTCAAGAGTGTTTCACTCCAAATATCCCCAATAATGTGATAAAACACCAATTTAACGATGATGAGTTAGACAACTTAATTAAATACTAATTAAGATAACAAAGAGTAATAAGCTGGTTAAGCCGGTACCTGATGGGTTATCGCACGTTGTTGGGCTTTGGTGCTTTTTGGCCAAAGTAACCTCGATGCTTTTTGGTCGAGGCGTTGTTAAGTTGGACCTTGGTGCTTTTTGGCCAAGGGGTCCTTGACCCCACGGTTTGGGTCAAGGTGTTAATGTTGATGTTGATGATAAGTCTTGGGTGCTTTTTGGCTCAAGCAAAGGAGGTGGTTGACTTGTGTGTTGTTGTGCTCACGCATTTATACGTTGAAGTTGATTAGTGGGGGATGTTCAACATAGGGGAGGTCATGCTGTTATGATGATCTGGCCCAAATCTCAGGTGATTCACCCATGGTTGGGAGAACCGTGCGCCCCCGAGGTGGCGTACCCCATTATGGTACGTCGGCTATCCAAGGGGTTCACCCATGGTTTGGTGAACTGCCGGCGTTAGTGCTTTTATGGCCAATGTGGATATGTAACTCCGAAGTTGACTTCCTGAGTTAGTTGGATCCACATGCATTGATGGAGTAGTGGAGTAGGGTTGCATTGTATTGCATAGCATATGTTGGATGATTAACATGTTGTTATGGTATTATATGATGATGAATAAATATTGTATGTTGTTATATTGTTATGACATGCTAGGGAGTTTTATGCGAATGTGAGCTCTGAGGACCAAACTTTTGTGGTCATTAGAGGTGGAAAGGTCTCTTTCTCAGTAGAGACTATCAACATGAAGCTAGGGTTGGAAAATGTAGAAGACAAATTTGAGGCTATTCTGAGCAAGATCACTAAGAAGCAGCTGCAGCAGATCAAGAAGGACCTAGCCTTTGCTGGAGCAGAGTGGATTCAACAGGCTGAAGGCCAACTGAAGCTCCCTAGTCCCATGCTCCAGCGTCTGGCAAAGGTGTGGTGTCACTTCCTTAGGCACAAGCTATCCCCAACCGCTCATCTGGAGACAGTGGATAAGGAAAGGCTGGTCCTTCTTCATTACATTATGAAGAACAAAAAGATTAATGTAGGGGAAATGATCAAGAAAAAGAAGGGTACTTTGATTTTCCCTTGCCTTATCACGGAGTTGTGTCTGCAACAAGGAGTTGCCTTCAACCCTGGAGAAGGCCTGGATAAGAACTATGGCCCCATTGATATGAACCGCATTCTCAGGCTCTTCTCCAACTCTGAAAAACCTGAAGCAAGTGCTAGCAAGCTGCAGCAAGAAAGTACCCCAGAGCAGCAGGATCACTCTGGGGTGCTGGAGTAGAAACTGGGCCAGGTTACCAATATGCTGCAACAACAGATCCAGAGAGAGAAGAAGTTTTAGGAATTCTGTTTCCTGAAATACCAATGGGAAAAGCAAACCATGAGGTTGAACAACATGAAACTAGAAACCCCTATGCCACCATTCCCCAAGGAAATGTTATCCCCTCTTGAAGAACCAGAACAAGCCCCCATTGAACCCACTGTTCCCACTCCTGTAACAAACCCCAATATCAACATCAATACCACCCCTGCTCATAGTACCTCCTTTGACCACGCTTGGATGGGTGTTGCCCCTTCTGAGAGGCAAGTCATAGTTTTGGCAACTGATCCAATGAAGAAGAATGCAATCTCTGATAAGCCCCAACAAGACCAGGGAAGTAATAAAAGAGGTCGTGCTGTTGCAACTGAAGAAGTTCCACCCCCTTCCACTAAAGTTACCAAGACTACTCCTTAGCCCTCTAAGAAGATCAAGAAATTTAAGAGCAAAGCTGGAAGGAATAGCATCATCATCCAAATTGTTGTTGAATATGCTTCTAGTGAAGAAGGGGAGCAGGAATCACCAATTCCTCCCCAATCAAAGAAAGAAAAGCCAGCTTTGTCATCTGCTGCAGCCAAGGGTAAACAGATGGAGGCTGCAGCAAAGGATACTGAAATGGATGAAGATGATGAAGCTGAGCAGGCTGATGAAGAAGAAGAGGCCGAGGAGGAAGCTGAAGAAGTGGAAGCTAAAGAATCAGATGAGGAAGAGAATGATGAAGAAGAAGAAGAAGAGGATGTTCTCATCACTGGAGCAATAGAAAAAAAAGGTGTCTTCCACCAAGCGTGGAGGCACTCGGAGGAGCTCTCCCATCAAAGCGCCACTGGCTTGAAACCGAGCACTAGAGGTTGCTGCAGCTCGCTGCAGTATCCCATAGCAGGATGCAATTTCTAAGCCCTCCACTCATTACCAGAACTCTCTATTTATGTTTTCTGCAGTAGTTGGTCACTAGGACCCTTTTTATTATTGTCTATCTGTTTTAGGAAGAAATGCATAGGGCCATTAGGGCCATAGTTGTTTTCAATTCCTGCTTGCTACTAGTGTGCATGTGCCAACACCTGTTTTTCCTTAAGTAATGATTAATGGAAAAGTGGCCAGTGGCCTTTTGGTGTGCTGAAAAACTTAAAGGAAAGAACACTTACTGAAATAACTTGAAACACTAACTTGAATATGCACAGTAACTTTGATTCATAACCGGTTTAGTTAAGACGACATGTATACTGCAGCATGAACCACGAAAATGTGTCCTTGAGTGAGGAAATTAACCTGAACATATATCACTCTCATGCATTATCTATAAGATTTGCTTTGGTTCTGCCTGATTTAAACAAGACTGGTTGCACACACTTGTTGCTTGAAGCATGTTCTTGATTTTTCTTATTTTTAGCTAGAGCCTTAAAAAGCTAACCCTCTCTATAGATATTTCCCTATTGTTAACCCTTTGATCCTTAGCGTCTTGTTCTGATAATTAGCTCATTACAAGCCCTTAACTGGAAAAACAAAGATACCCAAACAGGTAGAGTTTAGGGATGCTTGTTGTGACTATGCTTTGGATTAAGTTTGGGGGTAGCCTGAGGATACGCACTGTACATAGATAATAAAACTGAGGAAGGCAGCAAGATGATAAAATGTAACACAAAATGTGAAGCTGCATTCCTCTAAAAAAAACAAAAAACAAAAACAAAAAAACTAAAAATGAGAGTAAAGAACACTGAACAATATGAAAATCTAACAAGAGAATTCTGAGAGTTGGGGACTTAGAAGGGAAGGAATGAATTCTGAGAACTAAAGTGGGGTTGTAGAAACACGTAGAGTGACGAAATTAAATGAGAAGCATCCCTTGGCTCTACCTTGTGTTAGCTACTTACCCAAAAATTTAACCCTACCTGCCTTAAGACCCATTACAAACTTAAAAGCAACTTTATCAGGTTTAGATCAGAGATGTATCGATGGTGATGAGAGTGAAGTTGCTGATGAGAGGGTAAGAAACAGAACCAACTGTTCTGAGTAAATTTGCTGCAGCATGTGTCAATCTGACTCTAGGACAGTTCATGATAGTTGTTTATTGTGTTGTATGATAGAAAGAGTGAACTGTTATGATGCAAGTGAGAAATCCTGTGGTTGGAAAGAAATAAAAAGTTAATGTCAGCCATGCACATCAAATAGTGGTTGGAATTGAATGTTGGTTGTTTTCCCTGTTTTCTTTTTGCATTACTTGAGGACAAGCAATTGTTCAACTTTGGAAGTGTGATAACTCTTAGAAATGAGAGTTATTCTTCACCTTTTTACTCAAAATTGTTTCTATCTTTAAGTATGATTTTATGTTTTTCTAAGTAATTATGCAAGTTTGTAAATATAAGTATCTAAGCCAAGTGGTACAAGTTATTTTGATGGATTTGCAACGGATTTGCTCTTCTTTCCATTGTTTTCTGAAGTTGACACAGGCAAACACAAGAAGGGGGGGTTGAATTGTGTTTGTTAATATTTTTCGAAAACAGCCTTTTCAAAAATATTTTCTCACACAAAAATAAGGAGGCAGAATAAAGCACACAGAAAAGAAGTCTTTTGAAGGATTAACAAATTCAAGTTCAAATCCCCACAGTTAGTATAAACACGTAAAACAAAAGAGATAAGGGATTAGAAGATTTACACAAGATGTTTTATCCTGGTTCACTCTCTTCCAACCAAGAGCTACGTCCAGTCCCTTCTACTTGAAGGATTTTTCCACTATTTTCAAATAGATTACACCAAGTATTCAACACCTCTCCAGGCTCACAAGTATTTCTTTCTTACCAAGCCTCTTCAGGCTCTACCTCTAATAAAGAGTTTTGATTTCTTTGATCTTCTAACTCACTATATGTGAGAGTATGAAAGTTTAAGATCAGATGAATATTATAGCAAGAATTCAAACTATAATATTACAGACTTTTGCTTTTTGAATGAATAAAAGAGTATTTCCTTCGCAAGAGATTTCTTGAGTTTTCTTTGTATGCGCAAAAGTCATTTCTTCAAAAGCTTTAGTCTTCTATTTATAGGGTCCTTGATCTTCTCTTCAGAATCTTCAACGGTTGTATTTGAAATTCCCATTTAGTAATAGAGTCAACCAAGTAAATATCCGTTGAGACTCAGCTGGCTCGAGGCCTTTGTACTGTGAGACAAATTCTTGCATGTAAAAGCACACCTCTGAGCAAAAACAGCTTGAAAACAGTTTTGCCTCCTTTGTACAAGTTCCAACTATATCAGCGTAAAAAGGTGACAGGGTACACAACGTTTTGCATTGTACTATTCTGCTTTTTGCAAGTCCCTTTTTTTTTGTACTATGTTTCTCTCAATGAAACAAGGCAATGCGAATCGTTAATACAAAAAGAGAAGAACCATTATAAATGAAAAGAATATCAATCATAAGAAATAAATTCGCTTTGGTTCAGATTGGTATAAATGCTTAAGAAAATCTTCGTCCAACAAACGAGAGTAAAGGCAAGATAAGCAATAAGAGTTTTAAGGCTCCGTCCACTGACGTAGCAACCAAAACTTCGTCTACATAAAACATCGGTCTTGCCAGTACTTGCGATATCTAAAGTCTCCGTCCAGTGACGTGGCAAACGCAGACTAAGGTTATTATTTGAGAGAAGCTCTCGTCTACACCAAGAGAAATTCTCCGTCCACTAAAAGCATTCAAGCGCTCGTCCACTGACGTGGCACTTGAGTTAAAGGGGAGATCCTTGATAGAGTGGACTCGACCACTCTTTCAGCATAAGATATTCAATATAAAACAAATGGACGCGGATTTGCAAGGAGAATAGACTTAACATTTTAGCTTATAAGAACAGAGATTCTTTAAGACTAAAGGCACTTGTTAGATTTAAAGCATTAACACTTTGCTACACAAATTTAATTCTCATTGTTAACATCAAAACCTAGAGATTATTTAATCCAAATTATTTTGGTTCCAACAATCTCCCCCTTTTTGATGATGACAAAAACTAATTAAATTTATTTTGCAAAGTTTAAGAGAGCTTACAAGGCTCCCCCTAAGACAAGGCAGTCATCAGATAAAAGCAGTTAAGGCATAATAAGCTAAGTCTCATATGCAATATAATATTGGTTAACAAATAAAGATAGCATCCTATAAAACATTTAGAATTCAAAGCATTATCGAGGCAAGATCATTAAAAGAATGTCAAGGCATAGTAACAACAAGATGAATATATATTTATGCATATGCAGACAACTATGTACTTTTAAAAATCTCTGTATAATAAAATTTAATCTTTCCTTTCTCCCCCTATTTTGTCATCAGACAAAAAGGTAAAAGGGAGTGGACCATCATTGTCAGCAAGCAATAAAAGGATAAAAGAAACAGAGAAGAAAAAGTTTTTAGGTGGAAGGAGGTGGTGGAGGAGGTGGTTGGTTAGGCTGTGGATTTTGATTCCTCTGAAACTCCAAGATTAGAGCCAGCATCTGATTCATCACTGCATTTGTAGGGGCCAGAGAGTCTTGAACTTGCTTCTGCACCCTTTCTTCAAGCTGTTGAGCCATCTGCTCAGTCTTTTCCTCAACTATCTTGCCAACCTTATCATCAACAATTTTTCCAATGATGTCTTCAAGATTGGGTGGCAAGGTAAGTTGTCTTGAGCTCTCAGCAGTGTCAGAGACAGTGTCTTGAGCCTGGGCTGCTGTTCTGACCATAGCAAGAGCTAATGGTTGAGAAGAAGTCTTAGCAGACTCAGCTCCTTGCTTAGAGACACCAGCCTCAGCAGACTGCTTAGCCTGTGCAGATGGAGGTTCAACTGAAGTAGGCTGAGAAGACTGTTGCTCATCAAGTTCAGGGCCTTCTACAATCAACTCTTGGGCTAACTGATCAGAGGAAGATGTTGCTAGAGGTGCAGTGGCAACTGTAACAGGTTTCTGAGGTAAATCCTTTGCCCAGTGGATAGGAATAATTTCCTCCACATCCCTGCTGGTAATAGGAAGTCCCCACAGATCTTTGTAGATCATGTGCCTTACTCTGGATAGGCCACATTTTCCTCTGTACTTAGGAATTTCTTTCTTCTCTTCTTGAGTCAAACCAGAAGAAGAAGCTTCCCTGGTGCAGTGGATGATGTGAGATAACCAGAAGTCTGCAGCCTTCATCTCTCCAATTTTCTGCACATCCTCCATATATAGATAGAAGTCAAGCTCGGAGGGATCAAAGAGTTCCTGAGACAAGTCCAGCATGGCAGAGTGAGCTTCAGGCATGACTCCTTTATTTCTTTTGCACCTCATGTCTTTGTCTTTGTTGAGGTCTATCATGCCAAGCCTTGGACAGATGGGGTAGGGAGCAATGCCTACTCGAGTTTCCTTATGGTGTCTCAGCCATGTGATAGGAACCCAACGTGCAGCTCTCTCAATCTGGAAGTAGCTGAACTCCCACTTCAGAATGTTGTAGATAAGTTGATCTGCGAAGGGGTCTGAAGCACTTCCATAGATGCTGGGATGCTCAAATTTCATCCATTTTGTGTTTGCATCCAGAATAATTGGAATGTGCCCAGATGATCGAGCTCTCTTCTCAGGTAAGGAAGGCAGATGGTTCCTTTTAGGATCAGTTTCCCATACAGGAATGATGTGCCGTGCTACCCCTTCAGTGTGAGGAATCAATGGTGGGGTTTTTTGTAGGTTGGGGTAAATTTTCCTTTGGGGAAAGCGGTTGAGGGGTAGATGGGTTAGGAGAGGGCCATGTTGGTTGTGCATCTCGGAGGGAAAGGGACCTTTAGGAGGCTGAGAGTTTGGGTATTTTGTGGTCCAGGGATACTCCTCATAGGGTTCAAAGTCATAATCTGGATGGGAGTACCACCTTGTTAAAGGAGTTTCAAGGTTAATTTCAGGGTCAGGTTGGTGAGTATGGAACAGAATTTTCCAATTCCTCTTAACCTGAGCCCAGTTCTCAGACCTATTGGCAAAAATAGTGGATGGGGGAATAATTGGTGGAAAGAGTTTTCTTAGTTGTTTAGGGAAGGGGGCACCTCTGCAGATTCCATCATCCTCTTGATGAAACCAAGGATCTGAATCAGGAATTATGGGTGGAAAGAGGGTTTTGAGTGGTGTAGGTTGAGGTGTGGTTAATTGAGTTGGGCTATTTTGTGGTGAAGATGGATTTGAGGTTTGATCAGGTTGTTCTCTTTGTGGTGAGGGTTGGGGTGTGGGTAAAGAAGGTCTATATACATTATCAAAAAATCCTACACCCGGAGTAGGGGCATCATCACTCACAGTATTAGTAGGAACATCAGACGAGGTGTTTACCTCAGAGGCTGCAAAAGTTCTTGCTTTCCTTGCAGGTTGCCTCCTCTTGGTAGGCACAGCAGCATCAGCAGCAGTATCAACAACAGCAGCTGCTTTCCTCTTTAAAACTGTTCCTAGTGGAACATTATCATCTTCATCATCATCTTGAGGCAGAACTAGCTTTCTAGCTCTCTTGGGAGCAGGTCGAGGAACAGGTTGAGGGGCTTCATTCCCAGGCTCATTGATAACAATGCCTCTGGTAGGCCTTCTAGGAGCAGGCTTCCTGACAGCCACAGTTTTCCTTTTAGTTCCTCTCTTCAGACCAAGAATAGCTGCATTGTTGGCCTCAACTGCTTCTTCCTTAATCTTCATTTTCTCTTCTTGCTTTGACATTTCAACAAGCTTGTATGTGTCAAGGTGCATGCTACTTAGGTTGCTTTTTCCAAAAATGGCAGCTTGCATCCCCTTCGAACTAAAGATCTTGTCTTGTTCTTCTTGAGGCTTTGCATCTAAGTAGTCATACAAGCCTTGCTGCTTGAAGACTTTTGATAGAAGATGAGAGAAGGTGATGTGGGAGGCGGTTTCTCTGTTTGCAATGGCATCCTTGAAGCGATGAAACAGGATCCATGGAAGGTTTATTTTAGTCTCATAGACCAAGTTGCAGAGACAGAACTTGTGAAGGGCAGAAAGGTTGTCCTTAGACCCTGCCTTGTGAAGCACTGTCTTGTTCAGAATCTGATGAAGAATCCTGATGTGATCCTTCATTTCAGATGACTTCCATGAGTGAGTCCTCACTGTGTCTTCTCGCATCAGTGTAACCGCGATGGTTTCTATACCACCAAGATCTTCTTCCCAGTTTTCTGTCATGATTAAACCCTCTTGAGCACAAACGATTGCATCAGAAATGGTCTTCTCAGAGACAGTTATCTTCTTGCCTTGAACAAACCCTACTACCTCAGTTTTAGTAATCGTTGGTTTCCTCCAGAAATCCCTTATTAAGTCTGGATAAATCGAGACCTTTTCCAGAAACAAACCGTCCCAACCAGCGGCGTTGATGAACTTGCTTACATCCAAGTTATACTCACACAGAATTTCAAAGTTGAAATGATGTTCAGCAGCGATATTAATGATGTCAGTAACATAGGCAGGCTCGGGAGTTGAGGTTGAAGCCATTGTTGAGTTCTTGAGTAAAGGTTTAGGTTTGAAGGAGAGTTTGAAAACTTTCAGAGAGAAGTTATCAAAGATGAAGAGTAGCGAAAAGTTTTTCAGAGGGAAAGGAGTTACCTTTAAAGGGTTTCCGAATACCAACAGTTTTCAAGGGAAATTCAAAAAAGATTGATTAGACAAGACTTTAGTGAAAAAACGGCGTTGGTATATTGGGACCGTAAAAAGGTTACGATGGGATTGATGGAAGTAGTTGACTCAGCAAGGAAATGATTAAAATCAAATGTTTTAAAATAACTGAGTTCAGATAAATAAAGATGCAAATATTTTAAAAACAAATGTATGTAAGATTGGGTCCACAAAGGATTGAGGGTGGACGAAAAAAAATTATGTAGTGGACGCGGCACACCAACAGTAGTGGACGCGTAGACTACACGCGCTCTGGACGCCAAAAACCAGTGGACGCGCAGATAAAACATGCAATCAATACATATACCATATTAAACCACATACAACATGTTAAGATGTTTTCTGATAAAAATAAATCTGTCCTCAGCAAGAGGTTTAGTAAAGATATCTGCCCATTGATGGTCAGTATCTACAAATTGAACATCAAAAACACCCTTTTGCACATAGTCTCTGATAAAATGATGTTTGATTTCTATATGCTTAGCCCTAGAATGAAGAATTGGATTCTTAGACAGATTAATTGCAGCAGTATTATCACACATTAGTGGAATACTACTTACAAACACATTGTAGTCCTCCAATTGGTGTTTGATCCAGAGAAGTTGTGAGCAGCAGTTTGCAGCTGATATATATTCTGCTTCAGCAGTTGATAGAGCAATGGTACTCTGCCTTTTGCTTGACCACGATACTAGATTAGCTCCAATGAAATGACATCCCCCACTGGTGCTCTTTCTTTCAATTCTATCTCCAGCATAGTCAGCATCACAAAAGCCAACTAATCTGTAATCTCCATCTTTCTTAAAGCACATACCAAGATTAGTAGTGCCTTTTAAATATCTAAAGATTCTTTTAACTGCTGATAAATGAGATTCTCTAGGATCAGATTGAAAACGAGCACACAAGCAAACACTGAACATTATATCAGGCCTAGAAGCAGTTAGATATAAGAGAGATCCAATCATACCTCTGTATACCTTCTGATCTACCTTTTTCTCTTTATCATCTTTGTTCAGTGTGGACGTGGGATGCATAGGTGTGTTCATAGGTTTGCAATCATCCATCTTAAACTTTTTGAGAAGTTCCTTTGAATACTTAGTTTGATGGATGAACACCCCGTCCATAGATTGTTTGACTTGAAGTCCAAGGAAGAATTTGAGTTCTCCCATCATGCTCATTTCAAACTCTTTCTGCATTAGCTTTGAGAATTCTTTGCACAAAGATTCATTAGTAGCACCAAATATAATATCATCTACATAGATCTGTACTACTATGAAGTTGGAATTAATTGATTTTCTAAACAAGGTTGTGTCAACCTTTCCTCTGACAAAACCATTATCCATTAGAAAAGAACTTAGCCTATCATACCAAGCTCTGGGGGCTTGTTTTAGGCCGTATAAAGCTTTCTTAAGCTTGTATACATGTTCAGGTTGGGTTTCACTCTCAAAACCCGGAGGTTGCATAACATAAACTTCTTCATTGATAAAACCATTTAAAAAAGCACTTTTTACATCCATTTGAAAAAGCATAATATTATGATGTGCAGCAAATGAGAGTAAAATTCTGATTGCTTCCAATCTTGCAACGGGTGCAAAGGTTTCAGTATAGTCTATACCTTCTTCTTGAGAATAACCTTGTGCAACCAATCTTGCTTTATTTCTTATAACCTTACCATTTTCGTCAAGCTTGTTTCTGTAAACCCATTTTGTTCCTATAACAGATTTATTCTTAGGTAGGGTTACCAGAGTCCAAACTTCATTCCTCTCAAACTGATTTAGCTCTTCTTGCATTGCTAAAATCCAACCATTGTCCAGCAGAGCCTAGTCTACAGTCTTTGGTTCCAATTCAGAGACCAATGCAGAGTCTTCTTGCTCTCTGAAGGTTGATCTGGTTCTTAGCTTATCGCTTGGATTTCCTAAGATTTGATCCAGTGGATGATAATTCTTGAAATGCCAAGTTCTCTGAGCATTGTCTTGTTGAGAGGTGGATGCTTCTGGTTGATGAGAAGGGTCTTCAACTGGATCATCAGTTTTAACTTCTTTTGTTTCTCCTGAGATGTTTAAGTTAAGATCTGCAAAACTTTCATCTAGCTCTGATAGTTTCTTATCAGGCTGTTTGTCATCAAATCTAACATGTATAGATTCTTCTACTATTAAAGTTCTTGAGTTATACACTCTAAATCCTTTTGAGGTTTCAGAAAATCCTAGTAGAATTCCATTGTCTACCTTTGCATCAAACTTACCAAGTTGATCTTTTGTATTTAAAATAAAACATTTACATCCAAAAGGATGAAAATAAGATATGTTGGGTTTTCTGCCTTTCCACAATTCATAGGGAGTCTTACTCAGAATTGGTCTAATGTATATTCTGTTCTGAATGTAGCAGGCAATGTTCACAGCTTCAGCCCAGAAGTGCTTAGGGACAAAATTGTCATTGAGCATAGTCCTAGCCATCTCTTGAAGAGATCTGTTCTTTCTCTCAACCACACCATTTTGCTGTGGTGTTCTTGGTATTGAGAAGTTGTGTTGAATTCCATTTTCTTCACAAAACTCATTGAATAGCTCATTGACAAATTCTCCCCCATGGTCACTTCTGATTGAAGCTATACACATCCCTTTTTCATTCTGTACACGTTTGCAGAATACAGAAAAGACCTTGAAAGACTCATCTTTGTGAGCAAGGAACATAACCCATGTCCATCTAGTATAGTCATCCACAATGACTAGACCATATTTCTTACCACTGATAGAAGCAGTCCTTGTTGGACCAAAAAGATCAAGGTGTAGCAGTTCTAGTGGTCTCTTGGTACTTACAATATTCTTAGATTCAAAAGAACCTTTGACTTGTTTTCCCTTCTGACATGCATCGCAGAGAGCATCAGATTTGTATTTAAGGTTTGGTAATCCTCTCACGAGGTTATGCTTATTTAGCTTTGAGATTAATCTCAAGCATGCATGACCTAGCCTTTTATGCCAAATCCAACGTTCATCTTCAATGGACACTAAACATGAGACACTTTGATTTGAGAGGTCCTCCAAGTCAATTTTGTATAAATTGTTTTGCCTCTTAGCAGCGAATAAAATTGATCCATCATTTTTCTTGACATAACGCATGTTCTTATTAAAAGAAACATCATATCCACTGTCACATAATTGACTTATGCTTAGTAGATTATGTTTTAAACCATTCACCAAAAGAACATTATCAATGGAGGGAAAAGGATGTTTACCGATTTTACCTATACCAGTGATCTTTCCTTTCTGATTTCCTCCAAATGTCACCCAGCCACCATCCTTATGTTTAAGGTCTTGGAACATATACTTTTCTCCCGTCATGTGACGTGAGCATCCACTGTCCAAGTACCAGGATGTTTGTTTCTTTCCTGTTGTTAAGCAGATCTGCAACAGGTATTATCTTGTTCTTAGGTACCCAAACTGACTTGGGTCCTTTCATGTTAGTTTTCTTTGGACGAGAATATTTAGTATGTCTATTATGTATGCATCTAGATGTAGAGTGCCCACTTTTTCCACACACTTTACAAAAGGTGTTGGACGGGCCAGATTTGGTTTTTGCATACCTAGCTGGAGCTTTTGAAGCTCTTTGCTGCATAGGTGGTTTTGACTTAATGTAAGATGCCTCATGCTTCTTATTGTCATAACCAAGGCCAAATTTATCAAAGGGTGACCTAGAATACCTTAGGATAAGACTAAGCTTATCTGAGCCTCCTACCAGTTTTGACAGAGAGTCTGTCAAGTATTTTACATCTTGTTTTAGTTTTGCAACTTCACAAGAATTGTCAGGCTCACATTCAGATTTGTCAGTTAGACTGACATTCTCTGATTTCAGCTTATCATTTTCTTGAAACAAACTCTGTTTTTCCATGCAGACTCTATCATATTCTTTGGTTAATTTTGCAAACTTCTTTTTAAGACTTTTGTATTCATGAGACAATATGGATGAGTCATGCAGTAATTCATCAAAGGCATTTTTGAGAGTTGAAGGTTCAGAATCTGTTACCTCATCATCATCAGTGTACTCATTCTCTGATGATGTGTCTGCAATGAGGCAAATGTTTGCCTCTTCCTCTGCTTCCTCTTCCTCATCTGATGAGGATAAGTCCAAGTCCTCCCATGTAGCCATTAAACCCTTCTTTTTCTTAAAGAACTTCTTCTTTTCTTTTAGGTCAGGGCAGTCGGCTTTGAAATGTCCTGGCTTTTTGCACTCAAAGCACAAAGATGGACCTTTTTCTTTGGAGTCTGATTTCTCCTTAGAAAATTTCTTGTTGAATGGCTTTCTCTTGAAATTATTTTTTCTTCTCCACATATGTTGTATCTTTCTGGAGATGAAGGATAGTTCATCTTCATCTGATCCTTCATCACTGTCTGAAGGTTCAGCATCATCTGAAGACTCAGCAGCTTTGAGAACTTTTGAAGAACTTGCTTTCTTTGCCTTTAAAGCAATGGACTTTCCCTTTCTGGAATTGTCTTCCTCATTTAGTTCAAGTTCATGAACTTTTAATGATCCTAGAAGTTCTTCCAGAGAGAGAGTATTCAGATTCTTAGCTTCTTGAATAGCAGTGACCTTCGGTCTCCACTGCTTGGAGAGACTTCTCAGAATCTTTCTGATATGATCCCTATTCTCATATACTTTTCCCAGAGATCTGAGACTGTTTGTTATTGTTTGAAATCTTCCAAACATCTGATCTATAGACTCATGATCAGTCATCTTGAAGAGCTCATACTGGTGAACCAGCATGCTTATCTTTGACTCCTTCACTTGTGATGAGCCTTCATGAGCGAGAGCCAGTGTATCCCATATTTCTTTTGCTGTGTTGCAGCTGTGAACTTTATCATGTTCTGATCTGGTAATAGTACACATCAAGTAATGTTTGGCTTTGAGATTTAGTTGATGTTTGGCTTTTTGATCAACACTCCAATCTGCTCTAGCCAGTACTGCTTGATTTTCACCTCTTGGCTCAGTGTAGCCATTCTCTATCAGTTCCCAGATGTCTAGGTTCTGTGCATCTAGGAAGGCCATCATTCTCTTCTTCCAATAGTCGTAATCAGTTCCATCAAAGAGTGGAGGTCTGTTGATAGCTTGTCCTTCTGCATCCATGGTGATAGGATCGTACTTCCTCAGCACTTGTTAGATGCTCAACCCTTTCGAGGCTGAGCTCTGATACCAACTGAAGTTGACACAGGCAAACACAAGAAGGGGGGGTTGAATTGTGTTTGTTAATATTTTTCGAAAACAGCCTTTTCAAAAAGATTTTCTCACACAAAAATAAGGAGGCAGAATAAAGCACACAGAAAAGAAGTCTTTTGAAGGATTAACAAATTCAAGTTCAAATCCCCACAGTTAGTATAAACACATAAAACAAAAGAGATAAGGGATTAGAAGATTTACACAAGATGTTTTATCCTGGTTCACTCTCTTCCAACCAAGAGCTACGTCCAGTCCCTTCTACTTGAAGGATTTTTCCACTATTTTCAAATAGATTACACCAAGTATTCAACATCTCTCCAGGCTCACAAGTATTTCTTTCTTACCAAGCCTCTTCAGGCTCTACCTCTAATAAAGAGTTTTGGTTTCTTTGATCTTCTAACTCACTATATGTGAGAGTATGAAAGTTTAAGATCAGATGAATATTATAGCAAGATTTCAAACTATAATATTACAGACTTTTGCTTTTTGAATGAATAAAAGAGTATTTCCTTCGCAAGAGATTTCTTGAGTTTTCTTTGTATGCGCAAAAGTCATTTCTTCAAAAGCTTTAGTCTTCTATTTATAGGGTCCTTGATCTTCTCTTCAGAATCTTCAACGGTTGTATTTGAAATTCCCGTTTAGTAATAGAGTCAACCAAGTAAATATCCGTTGAGACTCAGCTGGCTCGAGGCCTTTGTACTGTGAGACAAATTCTTGCATGTAAAAGCACACCTCTGAGCAAAAACAGCTTGAAAACAGTTTTGCCTCCTTTGTACAAGTTCCAACTATATCAGCGTAAAAAGGTGACAGGATACACAGCGTTTTGCATTGTACTATTCTGCTTTCTGCAAGTCCCTTTTTTTTTGTACTATGTTTCTCTCAATGAAACAAGGCAATGCAAATCGTTAATACAAAAAGAGAAGAACCATTATAAATGAAAAGAATATCAATCATAAGAAATAAATTCGCTTTGGTTCAGATTGGTATAAATGCTTAAGAAAATCTTTGTCCAACAAACGAGAGTAAAGGCAAGATAAGCAATAAGAGTTTTAAGGCTCCGTCCACTGACGTGGCAACCAAAACTTCGTCTACATAAAACATCGGTCTTGCCAGTACTTGTGATATCTAAAGTCTCCGTCCAGTGACGTGGCAAACGCAGACTAAGGTTATTATTTGAGAGAAGCTCTCGTCTACACCAAGAGAAATTCTCCGTCCACTAAAAGCATTCAAGCGCTCGTCCACTGACGTGGCACTTGAGTTAAAGGGGAGATCCTTGATAGAGTGGACTCGACCACTCTTTCAGCATAAGATATTCAATATAAAACAAATGGACGCGGATTTGCAAGGAGAATAGACTTAACATTTTAGCTTATAAGAACAGAGATTCTTTAAGACTAAAGGCACTTGTTAGATTTAAAGCATTAACACTTTGCTACACAAATTTAATTCTCATTGTTAACATCCAAACCTAGAGATTATTTAATCCAAATTATTTTGGTTCCAACATTTTCTTCTATCAGCTCTTTTTCTTGGATTTAAAGAGTTCCAAGAAGCTCATCTAGCTTCATTGTTGATAGATCTTTGGCCTGAGATACAGCAGTTACCAGAGGTCTCCATTGCTTTGGAAGACTTATAAGAATCTTTTGAATGTGCTCCTCAGTTTTGTAACACCCTGTTTTTCAGAATTTATTTGATTAAGCTGGTTGTATTAAGTTGGATTTATCGTTTAAGGGCTTAGTGGGATTTTTGGCTAAAAGTCCCTTTCTGGTACATGAGCACACCCGTGCTCATTAGCCAGCAAGCCCGTGCTTAAAGTCAGAAGCGAGTTTCTGATTTTAAGTTGAGCACGACCGTGCTCAACATTGAGCACGCCCGTGCTCAATGCGTGGACCGCGTCTCGTGACGCTAAGTGGAGCACGACCGTGCTCAAGGGTAAGCACGACCATGCTCAGGTCCGGAAGTTATATACGTGAGCAGAATCGAGGGTTTAACGTTTTAACCCTATTTTGGTGAGTGCAGCAGCCTTGAGTGCGGCCAGGGCAGAGTTTCTTCCGTTTTTCTTCCTTGTGATCAGTTTTGGTGAGAGTTGGAGGCCTTGGGAGATCGCTAGCTTAGCTGTGTTGTTGCATAGGTAACATTTCCTCCCTGTCTAAGTTCCTTTTCCATTATTGTGAATAGGGAACTAACCTTTGGTATTCTGTTGATCCAAGGTTTGGTTTCGGTGTAAGTCGCTGTAAAGGGGAAGAGCCGGTTCGTTGCTTAGGACACCAAAGAGCTACCTTCAATCCAGGTATGGGGAGAAGGGTAGTATCTACATAGGTTTGGGTTTAGGGTAATGTAAAGGGGTTCCCATAACCCCGGTTGATGCATGTTATGTATGTATGATTGGCTGATTAGTTGATAACATGTTAATGATTGATAATATGTTATGGTTATGTTCATGGTTGGTTGAGTTTATGTTGGTTGCATTACTATGAACATGTTGGTATTGTTGGTTGATGCCACTGTTACGTTGATGTTGATTTTATTGTTGAGTTTAATCTGTGAAATACGTTGATAACTGATTTAGGTTGTTTAATGGATTAAATCATTGATTTTCGTTAAGTATCAGCCTCTGTTCCTGCCCAGAACAGCACTGTCGCGCGTTGAGCACGACCGTGCTCCCAGTTGAATTCTGGGAAATGGCCGCGCTATTGAGTACGGCCGTACAGGACAAAGAGCACGATCGTGCTGCTGAGCACGACCGTGCTCATTAAGAAGCACGACCGTGCTTCACTTACAGGGGAGCACGCCCTCACGTGCTTAAGCACGACCATGCTGGGTTACGAGCACGACCGTGCTCAACCCACAGTGACAAAATGAGATTAAAGGACTTAAGGGGCTTTAAAACCCCACTTTTCTATGATGATAATTGATTAGACAACTTGGTTAAGGTTACTGAAGATAACTAAAAATGATGAGATGGTGAGATGTTAAGTCGATACCCTTTTGGGTGCCGCAAGCTGATGAGTTGAACCTTGGTGCTTTTTGGCCAAGGAAGGCTTGATCCCGAGGTTTGGGTCTAAGGTGTTGTTGTTACGTACCTTGGTGGCCGAGAGTTTGCCCCAGGTACTGCGGTTGATTCCGCTTAAATCCTCAGGTAGATTCCACGAGGCAAGTTGGTGCGGTTGATTCCGCTGTTACCTTCAGTCGATCCCGTTGGAGTTATGGAGGTGGTGTTGCCCTTGTTGTTGTGTTGCATACGCATTGCATCGGAGTTGTTGTTTAGGGATGTTCGACATAGGGGAGATCGTCCTAGAGTACGGCGATCCGGCCATCCACGGTTGGAGTAGATTCTCCTAGCGCCCCCGTGATGAGGCATTCGTTGGTTTGATGCGTTGGCTATCCAAGGAGTAGATTCTCCGGCGTTGAGTAGATTCTCAATGTGGATATGTAACTCCGAAGTCGTTCATCCCTAGTTTAGTGGATCCACAAGCATTGATGGTTTAGCGGAGTAGGACTGCATTGCATTGCATAGCATGATGATGATGTTGATGTTTGATGTGATGCTGCTATGCTTGCTGTTTACTTTACTGCCTATCTCCATGCTATTATGTTTATACGATTCTTACTCCCTATATATGTTTGTTGTTTGTGTTTGGCCTGATTGGCACATTGCAGAGGATGACGAGCAGCCCGGAGAGGAGTAACTCTGAGGAGCCGCCACTCATCGTATGGCTAGTTTATGTTTCGTAGTCGTTAGTTTCAGTTGTAATTTCGTGGATTTTATTCCGGAACGGTTATACCAGCTCTGTATGTGACATCGGGGTTGGGTTATATTATTTTGGTTGGTTATGTTTTTATTGTTTAAAACTTATTTTATTTCCGCGTTGTAAACGGTTCATGTGGGACTTTTCTACCCATGGACAATTGTTTATTTTACCCAGTAATTGCATGTTTTCCTTTAAATGTTTTCCAATTTAAATGGCTTTTAACATGCGGGGTAGAAGGGTGTCACATTTAGTGGTATCAGAGCAGTTCGACCTTGTTCGGACATGGTATGAGTCTGTTGTGAGTCTGTTGTGTGACTCTTGTTTGAATTGTCTATACTTGGTATAGATAATGATGTTTTAAGTTAGTTGCCTGTAGCTTTTACTCGCTGAGTTTCTGTATTAAAGGCTGTTTTGGGCATGTACAGGAACTAATGGCCGGTAGAGGACGCAACGATCAGGCGATTGCTGACGCATTGGCACTTCTGGCCAATGCTATTGGACAGGTCAACCCTAACAACGGTGGGCCAGCTGAGTTCCAGGGACTAGATAAGTTCCAGAGGAACAACCCTCTGTCGTTCAAGGGAGCGTATGACCCAGAGGGAGCATTGTTGTGACTGAGGGAGACAGAGAAGATCTTCCGTGCGATGGATTGTAATGATCAGCAGAAGCTCATCTTCGCCACCTTCATGTTGACTGAAGAGGCGGAGCACTGGTGGGATAACTGCAGGCAGAGGATGCAGGCAGAGGGCATAACGGTGACTTGGGCTGTGTTCAGGCAGAGGTTTCTGGAGAAGTATTTTCCAGCGGACATCAGAGACAAGAAAGAGATGGAATTCTTGTCTTTGAGGCAGGGGTCGCTGTCAGTCGGTGACTATGCGGCTAAGTTTGAAGAGCTGGCGAGGTACTACACTCCTTACCAGCATGAGACGGACGATCACTCCAAGTGTGAAGTTTGAAGCGGGACTCCTGCCTGAGATCAAACAGGCCATCAGCTATCACGAGATCAGAGTCTTCCCTATTCTGGTCAACAAGTGCAGAATCTATGAGGATGCCAGCCAGTTCAGAGCTGCTAGTTCCAGAGGATCGGACAATCAGAGTGGCAAGAGGGTTGATCAGAGGGATAAGGGCAAGCAGCGGTATGCCCCTTCGGGCAAGGACTTCAAGCAGAGCGGCAGAAAGCCCCAGTTTCAGCAGAGTAGCTTCAGGGGTGGGTTTTCTGATGCCCCTAGAGCTATGAGGTGTGGAAAGTGTGGAGCACAGGACCACTATTCGTCCCAGTGCAAGGAAACACAGGTCATCTGTTTCAAGTGTGGCAAGCCAGGCCACATCAGTCGCGAGTGTGATGGAGCTAAGGCCGAGCCTCCCAGCGGTAGCAAGAATCAGAAGTCCCAGGCCAACAGACTAAAGACCACTGGAAGAGTCTTTACTCTTAGTGGAGCTGAAGCCTCCGAGTCTGATGACTTGATCCAAGGTACGTGTCTAATTGATGGAACTCGATTAACTGTATTGTATGATTCGGGTGCTACTCACTCGTTTATATCGCATGATAGGGTCAAGAGTCTAAAATTGCCTGTTACCTTCCTTGAGTTTGATTTGTTGGTTTCTACACCTACAAATAAACCTGTTTCTACTTCTTATGCATGCAAGAACTGTCATATTGTTATAAATGATAAAACTTTCCTTGCTGATCTTGTATGCTTACCTTTGAAAGACCTAGACGTTATTCTGGGTATGGACTGGTTATCTTCCAACCATGTCCTTCTGAATTGTTTCGATAAAACCCTGGTTTTTGGAACTCCAAAGGAGTCTAAGAATCCAGACCTTCTCTCTGCCAGCCAAGTACGAACTTCGATGAGAGACGAAGCCCAAGTTTTACATGATGTTAGCTTCCTTGGATGTAGAGAGCAGCCCTCCTGATGTCGCCAGCTTGCCTGTTGTGCAAGAGTTTCCTGAAGTGTTTCCGGGGGATGTTTATAACTTACCCCCAGAAAGAGATGTTGAGTTTACTATAGACTTAGTGCCTGGCACCGGGCCAATTTCCATAGCACCCTATAGAATGTCTCCTCTAGAGCTAGCTAATTTGAAAGAACAGTTGGAAGACATGATGAAGAAGTAGTTCATTAGGCCGAGTGTGTCTCCGTGGGGAGCACCCGTGTTGTTGGTGAAGAAGAAGGATGGTAGTATGAGGTTGTGTGTCGACTTTCGGCAGCTCAACAAGGTGACCATAAAGAATCGGTATCCCCTCCCTAGGATTGATGATCTTATGGACCAGTTGATGGGCGCTTGCATCTTTTCAAAGATAGATTTGAGGTCAGGGTACCATCAGATTCGGGTTAAGTCTGAGGACATCCTGAAGACAGCGTTTAGGACGCGATATGGTCACTATGAGTATTTGGTTATGCCTTTCGGTGTGACCAACGCTCCTGCGGTCTTCATGGACTACATGAACAAGACCTTTCACCCTTACTTGGATAAGTTCGTGGTAGTGTTTATAGATGACATCTTAGTGTACTCCAAGAGTAAGGAGGAACATGAGGAACACCTGAGGGTTGTCTTGCAGACCCTTAAGGAGAAGCAGTTGTATGCTAAGTTGTCCAAGTGTGAGTTCTGGTTAAAGGAAGTGAGCTTCTTAGGACATGTCATCTCTAAGGGTGGCATAGCAGTGGACCCAGCTAAAGTAGAGACGGTGCTCCAGTGGGAAGCGCCAAAGTCTATAACCGAGATTAGGAGTTTCTTGGGGTTAGCCGGGTACTATAGGCGGTTTATAGAAGGTTTCTCTAAGATAGCTTTACCCTTAACTCGTCTCACCAAGAAGGGACAGTTGTTTGTGTGGGACTCTAGGTGTGAAGAGAGTTTCCAAACCCTTAAGAATAGGTTGACGTCAGCACCAGTGTTAGTTTTGCCAGATCCTAGTGAACCCTTCGTAGTTTACTGCGATGCTTCTAAGCAAGGGTTAGGTGGTGTGCTGATGCAGAATGGTAAGGTAGTAGCTTACGCTTCTAGGCAGTTGAAAACCCATGAGAAGAACTACCCTACCCACGACCTGGAGTTAGGAGCTGTGGTATTTGCCTTAAAGATCTGGAGGCATTACCTGTATGGAGCGAGGTTTGAGGTCTTTAGCGATCATAAGAGTTTGAAGTATCTCTTTGATCAAAAGGAGTTGAATATGAGGCAGCGTAGGTGGATGGAGTTTTTAAAGGATTATGACTTCGAGCTGACCTATCACCCAGGAAAGGCCAATGTGGTGGCTGATGCCTTGAGTAGGAAAACCCTGCATATCTCCGCGTTGATGGTTAGGGAGATGGACCTGATTGAGGAGTTTAGAGACCTTAGTCTAGCTTGTGAGTTTACCCCTAAGAGTATTAGGCTTGGTACCTTGAAGGTTACCAACAGTTTGATGGATCAGATTAGAGAGGGTCAGAAGTTAGATAAGTATCTCTTAGACCAGCGAGAGTTGCTCGCTCAGGGTAAAGATCTAAGTTTTAAGGATGGCAGTGATGGTATCTTGAGGTTCAAGGATAGAGTTTGTGTGCCAGATGTTCCTGAGCTTAAGAGGTTGATCTTAGAAGAAGGTCATAGGAGTGGATTGAGTGTGCACCCAGGTGCCACTAAGATGTATCAGGACCTTAAGAGAATGTTTTGGTGGCCTAGGATGAAAAAGGACGTAGCTGAGTTTGTGTATGCGTGCCTAGTTTGTCAGAAGGCTAAGATCGAGCATCAGAGGCCTTCGGGTAAGTTGCAACCCCTGAGTATCCCAGAATGGAAATGGGATAGTATCTCCATGGATTTTGTGTCTGGACTCCCTAGGACTCCAGCTGGTTTTGAGGCAATTTGGGTTGTTGTGGATAGACTGACTAAGTCTGCCCACTTCATTCCGAACATGGAGTATCCTTTAGAGAAATTGGCTAAGTTGTACATCAAGGAGATAGTTAGGCTTCATGGTGTACCCTCTAGCATAGTTTCGGATAGAGACTCGAGGTTTACCTCTAGGTTTTGGAATAGTTTGCAAGAGGCTCTAGGAACAAAGCTTAGGCTTAGTTCAGCTTACCACCCACAGACTGATGGGCAGTCTGAGCGGACCATCCAGTCCTTAGAGGACTTGTTGAGGGCTTGTGTGTTAGAACAGTCAGGAAGTTGGGACAAGTTTTTACCCCTAATAGAGTTCACCTACAACAACAGTTTCCATTCCAGCATTGGGATGGCACCTTATGAGGCTCTGTATGGGAGGAGATGTAGGACACCCTTGTGTTGGAGTGAACCTAGCGATAGTGTGGTGCTAGGGCCAGAGATAGTCCAGGAAACAACAGAAAAGATTAACTTAGTTCAGGAAAAGATGAGAGTTGCATAGAGTAGGCAGAAGAGCTACCATGATAAAAGGAGGAAGGCGCTCGAATTCCAGGAAGGCGATCATGTATTCTTGAGAGTTACCCCGACGACTGGGGTTGGTAGAGTGATGAAGGCGAGGAAACTTACTCCGAGGTTCATTGGTCCTTACCAAATCCTCAAAAGAGTCGGCGAAGTCACCTACCAAATAGCCTTACCCACGTTCTTGTCAAATCTCCACAACGTTTTTCAGGTGTCACAACTCAGGAAGTATGTTCATGACCCTAGTCACGTGATAGTAACCGACGCTATACAGTTGAAAGAGAACCTGACGTTTGAGGTGTTACCTCTTTGAGTCGAGGATAGGAGGGTGAAGCAGCTAAGAGGCAAGGAAATTCCTTTGGTTAAAGTGGTTTGGAGTGGGGCAACTAAGGAAAGTGCTACCTAGGAGCTGGAGAGCAAGATGATGGAAGCGTACCCGCATCTTTTCCCTTGAGGTACGTGTAAATTTCGAGGACGAAATTTTTATAAGGGGGTGGAATTGTAACACCCTGTTTTTCAGAATTTATTTGATTAAGCTGGTTGTATTAAGTTGGATTTATCGTTTAAGGGCTTAGTGGGATTTTTGGCTAAAAGTCCCTTTCTGGTACATGAGCACACCCGTGCTCATTAGCCAGCAAGCCCGTGCTTAAAGTCAGAAGCGAGTTTCTGATTTTAAGTTGAGCACGACCGTGCTCAACATTGAGCACGCCCGTGCTCAATGCGTGGACCGCGTCTCGTGACGCTAAGTGGAGCACGACCGTGCTCAAGGGTAAGCACGACCGTGCTCAGGTCCGGAAGTTATATACGTGATCAGAATCGAGGGTTTAACGTTTTAACCCTATTTTGGTGAGTGCAGCAGCCTTAAGTTCGGCCAGGGCAGAGTTTCTTTCGTTTTTCTTCCTTGTGATCAGTTTTGGTGAGAGTTGGAGGCCTTGGGAGATCGCTAGCATAGCTGTGTTGTTGCATAGGTAACGTTTCCTCCCTGTCTAAGTTCCTTTTCCATTATTGTGAATAGGGAACTAACCTTTGGTATTCTGTTGATCCAAGGTTTGGTTTCGGTGTAAGTCGCTGTAAAGGGGAAGAGCCGGTTCGTTGCTTAGGACACCGAAAGAGCTACCTTCAATCCAGGTATGGGGAGAAGGGTAGTATCTACATAGGTTTGGGTTTAGGGTAAAGTAAAGGGGTTCCCATAACCCCGGTTGATGCATGTTATGTATGTATGATTGGCTGATTAGTTGATAACATGTTAATGATTGATAATATGTTATGGTTATGTTCATGGTTGGTTGAGTTTATGTTGGTTGCATTACTATGAACATGTTGGTATTGTTGGTTGATGCCACTGTTACGTTGATGTTGATTTTATTGCTGAGAATCCGTGAAATACGTTGATAACTGATTTAGGATGTTTAATGGATTAAATCATTGATTTTGGTTAAGTATCAGCCTCTGTTCCTGCCCAGAACAGCACTGTCGCGCGTTGAGCACGACCGTGCTGAACAGGGAGCACGACCGTGCTCCCAGTTGAATTCTGGGAAATGGCCGCGCTGTTGAGCACGGCCGTACAGGACAAAGAGCACGATCGTGCTGCTGAGCACGACTGTGCTCATTAAGAAGCACGACCGTGCTTCACTTACAGGGGAGCACACCCTCACGTGCTTAAGCACGACCGTGCTGGGTTACGAGCACGACCGTGCTCAACCCACAGTGACAAAATGAGATTAAAGGACTTAAGGGGCTTTAAACCCCACTTTCCTATGATGATAATTGATTAGACAACTTGGTTAAGGTTACTGAAGATAACTAAAAATGATGAGATGGTGAGATGTTAAGTCGATACCCTTTTGGGTGCCGCAAGCTGATGAGTTGAACCTTGGTGCTTTTTGGCCAAGGAAGCCTTGATCCCGCGGTTTAGGTCTAAGGTGTTGTTGTTACGTACCTTGGTGGCCGAGAGTTTGCCCCAGGTACTGCGGTTGATTCGGCTTAAATCCTCAGGTAGATTCCGGGAGGCAAGTTGGTGCGGTTGATTCCGCTGTTACCTTCGGTCGATCCCGTTGGAGTTATGGAGGTGGTGTTGCCGTTGTTGTTGTGTTGCATACGCATTGCATCGGAGTTGTTGTTTAGGGATGTTCGGCATAGGGGAGATCGTCCTAGAGTACGGCGATCCGGCCATCCACGGTTGGAGTAGATTCTCCTAGCGCCCCCGTGATGAGGCATTCGTTGGTTTGATGCGTTGGCTATCCAAGGAGTAGATTCTCCGGCGTTGAGTAAATTCTCAATGTGGATATGTAACTCCGAAGTCGTTCATCCCGAGTTTAGTGGATCCACATGCATTGATGGTTTAGCGGAGTAGGACTGCATTGCACTGCATAGCATGATGATGATGTTGATGTTTGATGTGATGCTGCTATGCTTGCTGTTTACTTTACTGCCTATCTCCATGCTATTATGTTTATACGATTCTTACTCCCTATATATGTTTGTTGTTTGTGTTTGGCCTGATTGGCACATTGCAGAGGATGACGAGCAGCCCGGAGAGGAGTGACTCTGAGGAGCCGCCACTCATCGTATGGGCTAGTTTATGTTTCGTAGTCGTTAGTTTCAGTTGTAATTCCGTGGATTTTATTCCGGAATGGTTATACCAGCTCTGTATGTGACATCGGGGTTGGGTTATATTATTTTGGTTGGTTATGTTTTTATTGTTTAAAACTTATTTTATTTCCGCGTTGTAAACGGTTCATGTGGGACTTTTCTACCCATGGACAATTGTTTATTTTATCCAGTAATTGCATGTTTTCCTTTAAATGTTTTCAATTTAAATGGCTTTTAACATGCGGGGTAGAAGGGTGTCACAAGTTTTATACACTTTCCCTAGAGATTTCAATCCATTACTCATAGTTTGAAATCTCCCATACATTTGGCCAATGGTTTCTCCTTCTTCCATTTTGAACAATTCATATTTTCTCACCAACATGCTGACCTTGGTCTCCTTAACTTTGCTTGTTCCTCAATGAGCAACAGCTAGTGATTCCCACATTTCTTTAGCAGATTCACAAGCACAGACTTTTTCAAATTCCTCTCTGCTCAAAGCACACATGATTGCATATCTAGCTTTGACATTGAGTTACCATTTCGTCTTTTGTTCTGAGGTCATGCTTGCTTTTGGGACTTCTGCTCCTTTGTAATCCTTAGGAATGTAGGGACCTTCTTCAATAATGTCCCACAGATCAGAGTTAATGGATTGTAGAAACCACTTCATTTTTTCTTTCCAGTAGATGTAATCCTCTCCATTGAAGTATGGAGGTCTGGATATTGAGGATCCTTCTTCTGCATATTTTTGCTTGAGCTAGCTTCTCCTGCCATTTCCAAGGTCTTTTCCTCTACACTGTTAAGTGCTCAACCTAAAGACTGAGCTCTGATACCAACTGAAATAACCAAAGTTAAAACAAGAAGGGGGGTTGAATTGTGTTTACCAAATTTTTAGAAAACTTTGAAAATATTTTCGCAGGCACAGCAAGCAAGAACTATGCTAAAGAAAGTTAGATGGGTGACTCGACTAATTCTGAGACAGCACACACACGCACTTAGAAAAATAATTTAAAGAGATTTGATATTCACAATAATAACTCCCAAATTTAAAAGCTTAAACACATAACTCTTAAATAAATTAAAGATATTATGGAAGAGAAATATCGCTCAAGAGATTTATACTGGTTCTGTGACACCCTCTACCCCGCATGTATTCATAACATATAAGAGCGGTAAAAAATAAAAGAAAGAGAACACATGCATATTATACCATAATAATAAAAACCGGGCAAAAGTTGCCGCATTGTAACCTAACTTCTCAAACACGGAAAATAAAACATGTTTTAAAGAAATATAACTGAAAACATTAACGAAACCCAACCCCGATGTCACATTACAGAGCTGGTATAACCATAATCCGGAACATCTTGGATAAACAACGTAAACTAAAGAAATCCTAACTACGAGTAGCGGCTCCTCAGAGTCACTCCTCAGCAAGCTGCTCACATTCCTCTGCATAACCAAAAAGATACATGCAAAGAAAACAACAAAGACGGGGAGTAAGAAACATATATATGAACATAACGGCAAGGAAGCAGTTAGCAAGAACGGCATGCATCACATATACACATATACATAGCATATCAACAACATAACATCTCAGCATATTAATATCAGCTACATCATTCAAAACAAGGTATGCTATGCAATGTAATGCAGCACTACTCCACTACTCCAATGCATGAATGAGCAACATAGCGCACAACCAACAATCACCACCTCGACCACTCGGCTATCGAGGCCCCCTTGGCCACTCGGTTACCAAGTTACAACATCATCTTTTCTCTTAAATTATTAACACTCTAGTCAATAAGCACCAGAGCTCAACACCTTGACCATTAAGCATCATGGCCCCCATGACCACTCGGCTACCAAGGTACATTATTATATTTAAGTTATCTAACTACCCCTATCATGGGCGTGTTGCCCCCAGCACTGGCGTGCTGGACTTTAAGTTGAGCACGGGCGTGCTGACTATTAAGCACGGTCGTGCTCGTTAGAGCATGGCTATACTGATATGGGCAGAAAAGGTTTAGGACCCCTTGCTATGTTTCCTAGGGCATTCAAAGATCAATCCTATTGACTTTTAACTTTCCATCAGTCCTCAGTTTCATTATTCTTAATTAATTTCCATGTCTTATCATTATGGGGAATTAATCCTTTAATTTCAGCTTCATTATTAATGTCCCTAAAACACTCATGAACCAGTCCTAGGGTCTTTAACTAAACCTTTGATCATAACCTTGCCTTTTTATACTATATTCATGTCTTATGAACAAACTGGGAAAACATCCCTTAACTCATTTATCATTATTAACATAGTTTAACATCTTTAACATCATTGATAAGCCCTATTAATTAATTAGAGTCTTATTAACATCCACGTTGGCATAACAGCCTCAACAATCAACACTCATTCAGAGCACAACATCATCATCATCACTATAAAAACAACATCATCATCATCATGAACATTAATCCATTGCATCAGTAAACATCATACACAATTAAGTATTCCAACAACATTTAATCATTCATCATTATCATTGTAACACCCCATTTTTCGGAAGTAGTTTTATAAAGCTAGTTTTATTAAGTTGGAATTATCAGTTGAGTGCTTAGTGGGATTTTTGGCTTAAAAGTCCCTTTCTGGTACATGAGCACGCATGTGCTCATTAGCCAGGACGCCCGTGCTTAAAGTCAGGAGCGTGTTTCTGATTTTAAGACCGTGCTCAACAGTGAGCACGCCCGTGCTCAATGCGATGACCGCGTCTCGGTGACGCTAAGTTGAGCACGACCGTGTTCAATGGTGAGCACCACCGTGCCCAGGTCCGAGTTTTATATACGTGAGCAGAATCGAGGGTTTACGTTTAACCCTATTTTTGGTAGCAGCAGCCACCCTATCGCGGCCAGAACAAGTTCTCCCCCTTTTGTGGATGTATGCCTTGACAGGTACTTATATTTTGATGAATGACAAAAGATATTTAAGTCTAAGGACTTATTTGCAAAAAGCATGAAAAAGGTTAAACAAGCAGTTAAGATTAGGCAAAGCAATCAAGAGGGGTAAAAAGGGAATTTTACTACTTGTATTATTTGTTTTAGAATTATCTGTAAATGGTAAGTAGGGTTCTCAAATTAATATGATCACTCACACACACACATATTTAACATGTGCTTAAAAGATATATCATGTGGTTAAATACTTTATAACATGTGATTAAAACTGACAATTAATTAAGTTTAATTGGGCAAGCAATTCCTTAATTGTCAAGTTTTTGAAATTCAATTGTATACGCACCATAATCGATTATGGAAATCCTATAATCGATTATGAGTCGTGGTTAAATGGCTTTAATGAAAGTTAATGAGTGATTATGATATTAAAGCCGTTGAATTCAAATTTTGAAATATAATAATCGATTATTGAAATTGGATAATCGATTATGACCTTACTGACTTCCAATGTGCTTCAACTGAAACCCTGTAATCGCTTATGTAATCTATTATAGCCTTTTATGAAAAAGTCAGTAACATCATAATCGATTATAATATTTTGTGAAAAGTCAGTAACCACATAATCGATTATGCCCTTTCTGTCCATACGCGCGCTTCATGAAAACACTTTAAATAATCGATTATGGTTTTTAGATAATCGATTATTATACGGCAGAAATGCATTTTAAGAGACTTGACCTAATTTCACCTTGAACCCTAACTTGTTTTCTATAAATAGAAGACCTGGCAGCCTTGTTCAGAACAAAAAAAAAAACACACTACTCTCCTCTATTCTACTCTGTGCTTAAACTCTAATTGATATTTCATTTTAGTATTTTATCTCTTGCACTTACACTTGATCATATTACTCTGAGAATCTTATACACCATATAGGTGTTGCTGTATTTGTGCTTCAAGTTGGATTTTATATCTACACTTTTGAGTGCTTTCTCATTGTAAATCTTTTACAGTTTACTTTAAGTGAGTGTGATCTCATGAACGATTTTTTGAGACTCTTGCACAAGGGATAGTACGTCCTGTGATTTGTGTTAAGAGTTCTCTGATTTGTAAAGGTTCTAGTTTAGCCTGTTTTAAAAACTAGAGTTGATTGAAAACCCTTGGTCGTATTGCCTTGGGGACTGGACATAGGCCACGTGGGTAGTTGTGTGGCCGAACCAGGATATATCGTTGTGTCATTTCCTTCCTTTATCTCTTTATTTTTACAGCAACGATTTTATTTTTCGTACGCTTTATTTCACAACGTTTTACTCTTAATATATTGCTTATCAAAACAAGTTTTAAATTTAGTTTAAATTGCCAACAGTTTTCAAAAATCAATTCACACACAATTCACCCCCCCTCTTGTGTTTGAGGTCACTTGTCAACAAGTGGCATCAGAGGTTAACTCTTGGCTATAAAGGACGAAACCATCTCAAGAGGAAAGATGACTTCAAACAGTTTTCGTAATGAGGGTAATTCCATAAACAGACCTCCATCGTTCGATGGTGAGGGGTATGGTTATTGGAAAGAAAGAATGCAAATTTTTTTGGAAGCATCTGATATTGATATTTGGGATGCTGTGGAAAATGGTCCATTTGTCCCCAAGCACGAAGTTAATGGTGCTTCGGTGGATAAACCAAAAACTCTTTGGACCAACGAGGAAAATAAAAAGGTCCAATACAATTTGAAAGCTAGGAACATCATCACCTCAGCTTTAAGCTACGTTGAGTTCTATAGGGTCTCAAATTGCAAGACCACTAAGGAAATGTGGGACACCCTTGACCCATGAAGGTACTACCGAGATCAAAAGGGCTAGGATGAACACATTAACCCATGAGTATGAGCTATTTAGGATGAAACAGGGTGAAAGCATACAAGATATGTAAAAACATTTCACTCATATAATAAATCATCTTAGGGCTCTTGGGAAGGTGTTTAATAATGAAGATTTAATAAACAAAGTTCTTAGATGTTTAAATAGAAGTTGGCAACCCAAAGTAACTACGATTTCTGAATCACGTGATCTAACGTCTATGTCTTTGGCAACTCTATTTGGTAAATTGCAGGAACATGAACTTGAGTTGAACCGCCTCATAGAAAGTGAGGAAAGTGATAAGAAAAAGAAAGGGCTTGCTCTCAAAGCAAGTATAAGTGAAACAAATGAGGAGGATATTGACTTTGATGAACTTGATGAGCTTGGTGAAGGAGATGAGAATATGAGTCTAATGGTAAGAAAATTTAAGAAATTTATGAGGAGCAAAGGGAAAACACAACCAACCTTCACCCCTCAATAGAAGGTTGATGGAGAAGGAACCACTTACGTGCCAACGTGCTTCAACTGCAAAAAGAAAGGTCATATAAGGCCCGAGTGTCCTCTAAGTCAAAAGAAGAATGACAAATTTGAAAAGAGGCCATAAAAGGACAAAAGAGGAAGGAGAGCATACATTGCTTGGGAAGACAATGACATGGACTCCTCCGATGAATCCGACAATGAGGAGGCAAACCTTTGCCTCATGGCCAATCATGAGGACGACGAGGATGAGGTAACTGATAATGAAATTGAAAATGAATTGTCATATGATGATTTACTTTGTGCATGTGAAGAATTGAATAATGAAAGCATGCGTCTTCGAAAAATCATTTTATCTTCAAAGAAAACCATTTCTAGTCTTGAAACAAAAATAGATTTATTAAATAAAGAAATGGAGGTTATCAAGGAAAAACAAATTCTTTCAAACAAAACCTCATCATGCTTATCATGTGAAAACAAAATAAATGAAGTTTCGAAATGCAATGAATGTAATGTTTTGAAAAACAAAATTGAGGACTTGTATAATATTCTTGCAAAATTCACCAATGGGAGAGACAATCTCAATGTTTTGTTAGGAAATCAAAAAGGAACTTATGATAAAGCTGGTTTGGGTTATCACCCTAAATTACATGAAAAATCCTTTAAAATTTTTTTTAGCCCATCCAGTACTTCCAGTAGTCCTTTCGTAAAATGCTTTTATTGTGGTAGAAAGGGACAAACTGCATCTATTTACAATGCTAGAAAGAATGTGAATATCAAAGGTAAGGAAGTATGGGTTCGAAAGGGCAATGCGCCCAAAGCTAACTCTCAAGGACCCAACATGATTTGGGTACCAAAAGTTAAAACTTGAAATTGTTTTGTAGGTGTGCTTGAAAGCAAGGAACACAAATTGGTATCTTGATAGCGGATGCTCCAAGCACATGACGGGAGATAAAAACAAGTTCTCCTCACTCACACCCAAAAAGGGTGGATTTGTTATCTACGGTGACAACAACAAAGGTAGAATCTTGGGAATTGGAACGGTTGGTAAGAGTCCAAATCCCATCATTGAAAATGTTTTGTATGTTGAAGGTTTAAAACATAATCTTTTGAGTATTAGTCAACTTTGTGATAAAAACTTCAATGTTGTTTTTGATAACTTGAAATGCACGGTCATAGATTCTAATAATCAAACCAAATTAATTGGACAAAGAATTGGAAATATCTATATGGTTTGCTTAGATGACCTACCTTCAAATGATGTCTGCTGTCTAATTAGCAAAGAGTATGAAACTTGGTTATGGCATAGGAGGATGGCCCATATTCACATGGACCATCTTAATAAGTTGGTTCGCAAGGACTTAGTAATTGGTTTACCAAAGCTCCGTTTTGAAAAAGACAAAATGTGTGATGCTTTTCAAAAAGGAAAACAAGTAAAGGCCTTTTTCAAAACTAAAAATGTTATTTCTACAAACCGACCTTTATAGCTTTTACATATGGATTTGTTTGGTCCATCTAGAACCATGAGCTTTGGTGGTAACTACTATGCGCTTGTAATTGTGGATGACTATTCTCGTTATACATGGACATTGTTTATTTCTCATAAAAATGACGCTTTCGGTGCCTTTCGTAAAGTTGCCAAGGTTATTCAAAAATGAGATGGGATTAAACATTGTAACTATCCGAAGTGATCATGGTGGTGAGTTCCAAAATGAGGCATTTGAGGCCTTTTGTACTGAAAATGGAATTGGGCATAATTTTTCCTCACCAAGGACTCCCCAACAAAATGGGCTGGTGGAAAGGAAAAATAGGTCTCTAGTAAAGCTAGCGAGGACGATGCTCAATGAGACCAACCTTCCTAAGTATTTCTGGGCAGACGCGGTAAGCACCGCATGCTATGTGATGAATATAGTCCTTATAAGACCTATTATGAAACAAACGCCCTATGAAATTTACAAGGGAAGGAAGCCTAACATCCCCCACTTTCACGTATTCGGATGTAAGTGCTTTGTTTTAAATAATGGTAAAGAAAACCTTGGTAAGTTCGATGCTAAAGCTGATGAAGGTATATTTCTTGGATATTCCAATTCTAGTAAAGCTTTTCGAATCTATAATAAAAGAACTATGACCATTGAAGAATCTGTGCATGTGTCTTTTGATGAGACTAACCCTAAAATTGTAGTAGAGGAAAGTGTTGATGATATTGCAGAAATTTTGGGAAACACCTTTCTTGAGGAGAAAAGCACTCAAGAGGAGGACATGATTGATCAACCACCTCCACAAGAAGAAGAGACATCCCATTCCGATCTTCCAAGAGAATGGAGAACATCAAGATACCATCCTCTTGACAACATAATAGGTGATATATCAAAAGGGGTAACAGCTCGAAACTCACTTAATCAAATATGTCATTACATGGCTTTCGTTTCTCAAATTGAACCTAAGAATGTTGATGAACCCATAGTAGATGAACATTGGACACTTTTCATGCAAGAAGAATTAAACCAATTTGAAAGAAATGATGTTTGGGAATTAGTCCCTAAACCCAAAAACCATTTAGTAATTGGAACTAAGTGGGTTTTTCGTAACAAGCTAGATGAAAATGGAATAATAACTAGAAACAAAGCTAGACTGGTTGCTAAGGGTTATAACCAACAAGAAGGCATAGACTTTGATGAAACCTATGCTCCCGTAGCTAGACTAGAGGCTATCCGTATGCTTCTTGCTTTTGCTTGCATCATGGATTTTAAACTTTTTCAAATGGATGTCAAAAGCGCCTTCTTGAACGGTTTTATTCAAGAAGAAGTTTATGTGGATCAACCTCCTGGTTTTACAAATTATGAATTTCCAAACCATGTTTTCAAACTGAAAAAGGCTTTGTATGGTTTAAAGCAAGCCCCTAGGGCATGGTATGAATGCCTAAGCAAATTCTTACTTGAAAATGGTTTTCAAAGAGGAAAAGTTGACACCACACTTTTTATTAAAAACAAAAAGCATGACATTTTACTTGTGCAAATATATATGGACGATATAATTTTTGGTGCCACTAACGAAGCTTTGTGCAAAGATTTTTCAAAAATTATGCAAAGTGAATTTGAAATGTCAATGATAGGGGTGCTCAACTATTTGTTGGGTTACAAATAAAGCAATCAAAGGAAGGAATCTTCATCAATCAGTCGAAATATTGCAAAGAGCTTCTTAAGAAGTTTGGGATGAATAATTCAAAAGAGCTATCCACTCCCATGAGCACATCCTGTTACCTTGACAAGGATGAAAATGGTAAATCCGTCGACATAAGTAAGTATAGAGGTATGATAGGTTCTCTCCTTTATCTTACTGCTAGTCGCCCAAAAGAATCACATCTCGCCACGGTAAAACGCATCATGAGATACCTCATTGGCACACAAAACATGGGTTTATGGTACCCTAAAGGGGCAGATTGTACCCTAATTGGATATTCGGACTCTGATTTTGCGGGTTGCAAATTAGACCGAAAAAGCACTAGTGGAACTTGCCACTTACTAGGAAATGCTTTAGTTTCTTGGCATAGCAAGAAGCAAGCAAGTGTGGCTTTATCCACCGCCGAAGCGGAATACGTTGCGGCGGGTAGTTGTTGTGCACAAATCATTTGGATGAAGCAACAGCTAAATGATTATGGAATTAGTCTCAACACTGTTCCCATAAAATGTGACAACACAAGTGCCATAAACCTCACTAAGAATCCTGTGTATCACTCAAGGACTAAACACATTGAAATTAGACACCACTTCATTAGGGATCATGTTCAAAAAGGGGATTGCATGATTGAATTTGTTGAAACAACTAAACAACTTGCAGATATTTTTACAAAAACCCCTATCAAAAGAAAGCTTCTTTTTCATAAGAACTGAATTAGGGATTTTGAACCAGTCATGCATCAATTAATTTCTGCATAACACACCTTGTTATTTGCTAATATGTTTATTAAGTGTGCAGGCAGAAAGAGCATAATCGATTATCATAATCGATTATGCCAAAATGAAAGTTTCAGTCCATAACACAGAGAGGTCATAATCGATTACCATAATTGATTATGCATCCACTGACTCTTTGGCCAGTATGGACAGAAGGATTGTAATCGATTAGTACAATCGATTACACAACAAATTCAGAAATCCAGAAACAGACTAATCGATTACATAATCGATTAGTGTTCATCAATGTTCATCCATAATCGATTTTCTGATGAAGAACCCAGAAAATAATCGATTACCTAATCGATTATTTGAAGCTAAAGGGTTGGCGCCAAAAAGACACGGGCAGGATCCATCCAATCAGGAGCTGCCACGTCAGCAAAATAATCGATTATTGGGGTAAGATAATCGATTATTGAGCGAGTTTATAAGGTAAAATCCGAACCCTAGCATCATTTCTGCATGTTTGTTACTGTTCTTGAGCCTCCACCTTCATTTCTCTCTGGTTTTTGCTCCAAAACTCAACCATTTTCAAAACTCTTCATCCTTACTCAACTCCAATCATCATCATGCCTCCTAAACGCCAAAGAACTGCAGCAATCAATCCTGGTCCACTTACACAAGAACAAGTGGATAAATGGTTTACTAATGGGGATCAGTTGGCAAACTTCATGAGCACATACATTGGCAATGAACTAATAGCTAAGAAAACATAAACTAGCTAAGAAAACATAAACTAGCCCTACTATGAGTGGCGGCTCCTCAGAGTCACACCTCTCCGGGCTGCTCGTCATTCTCTGCAATGTGCCAATCAGGCCAAACACAAACAACAAACATATATAGGGAGTAAGAATCGTATAAACATATTAGCATGGAGATAGGCAGTAAAGTAAATAGCAAGCATAGCAGCATCACATCAAACATCAACATCATCATTATGCTATGCAGTGCAATGCAGTCCTACTCCGCTAAACCATCAATGCATGTGGATCCACTAAACTCGGGATGAATGACTTCGGAGTTACATATCCACATTGAGAATCTACTCAACGCCGGAGAATCTACTCCTTGGATAGCCAACGCATCAAACCAACGAATGCCTCATCACGGGGGCGCTAGGAGAATCTACTCCAACCGTGGATGGCCGGATCGCCGTACTCTAGGACGATCTCCCCTACGTCGAACATCCCTAAACAACATCTCCGATGCAATGCGTATGCAACACAACAACAACGGCAACACCACCTCCATAACTCCAACGGAATCGACCGAAGGTAACAGCGGAATCAACCGCACCAACTTGCCTCGCGGAATCTACCTGAGGACTTAAGCGGAATCAACCGCAGTACCTGGGGCAAACTCTTAGCCACCAAGGTACGTAACAACAACACCTTAGACCCAAACCGTGGGGTCAAGGCCTCCTTGGCCAAAAAGCACCAAGGCACAGCTCATCAACTTGCGGCACCCAAAAGGGGTATCGACTTAACATCTCACCCTCTCATCATCTTTATTTATCTTTAGTAACATTTACCAAGTTGTCTAATCAGTTATCATCATAGGGAAGTGGGGTTTAAAACCCTTTAAGTCCTTTAATCTTGTTCTGTCACAGTGGGTTGAGCACGGTCGTGCTCGTCACCCAGCACGGTCGTGCTTAAGCACGTGAGGGGCGTGCTCCCCTGTAAATGAAGCACGGTCGTGCTTCTTAATGAGCACGGTCGTGCTCAGCAGCACGATCGTGCTCTTTGTCCTGTACGGCCGTGCTCAATAGCACGATCATGCTCTTTGTCCTGTACGGCCGTGCTCAACAGTGCTGTTCTGGGAAGGAATAGAGACTGAAACTTAGTTAAATTACCAGGGTTTTTACTCAATTATTCCTAACATCAATTATCAGCATGTTTTCGGGTTTAAACTCATCATCATAACAGCAATCCATTCAACCACGGCATCAACCCAACAACATCATGTTCATAGAAAAGCAACCAACACTAACATTAACAACATATTATGAACATGAACAGTAAACCAATAACATACTAATAACATACCGAAACAGCCAATAGCATACCATCATTAAACAACTAATTCAGCATGTCATTCATACATACAAATATAAACACATCGGGGTTAGGGAACCCCTTTACTTTACACTAAACCCAAACCTACGTAAATACTACCCTTCTCCCCATACCTGGATTGAAGGTAGCTCTCTAAGACTTCCTAACAGCAACCGGTTCCTCTCCTTTGGGCGGCTCACGCACGAACGAGCCTATACACGAAGTGCAGACGAAACCACGTTTCCCTAGCGTCTCCAATACTCAAACCACACTGAGTATGAAGGAAAAAGGGAGGAAGGGAGGTTGCAGCCGTACTAGGGTTTTTAGTAGCAAAGAGGAAGTGTACGGTGCAACCCGGGGTCTGCTCAACGTATATAGGTCCGGACTTGAGCACGGTCGTGCTCCACTTAGCGTCACGAGACGCGGTCCACGCATTGAGCACGGGTGTGCTCCTTGTTGAGCACGATCGTGCTCAACTTAAAATCAGAATCACGCTTCTGACTTTAAGCACGGGCTTGCTGGCTGATGAGCACGCGTGTGCTCATGTACCAGAGAGGGACTTTTAGCCAAAAATCCCACTAAGCCCTTGAACAATAAATTCAACTTAATACAACCAGCTTAATTAAAATATTCTGAAAAACAGGGTGTTACAATTCCACCCCCCTTATAAAAATTTCGTCCTCAAAATTTACACGTACCTCAAGGGAAAATATGCGGGTACGCTTCCATCATCTTGCTCTCCAGCTCCCAGGTAGCACTTTCCTCAGTCGCCCCACTCCAAACCACTTTAACCAAAGGAATTTCCTTGCCTCTTAGCTGCTTCACCCTCCTATCTTCGACTCGTAGAGGTAACACCTCAAACGTCAGGTTCTCTTTCAACTGTATAGCGTCGGGTACTATCACGTGACTAGGGTCATGAATATACTTCCTGAGTTGTGACACATGAAAAACATTGTGGAGATTTGACAAGAACGTGGGTAAGGCTATCTGGTAGGCGACTTCGCCGACTCTTTTGAGGATTTGGTAAGGACCAATGAACCTCGGAGTAAGTTTCCTCGCCTTCATCACTCTACCAACCCCAGTCGTCGGGGTAACTCTCAAGAATACATGATCGCCTTCCTGGAATTCGAGCGCCTTCCTCCTTTTATCCTGGTAGCTCTTCTGCCTACTCTGTGCAACTCTCATCTTTTCCTGAACTAAATTAATCTTTTCTGTTGTTTCCTGGACTATCTCTGGCCCTAGCACCACACTATCACTAGGTTCACTCCAACACAAGGGTGTCCTACATCTCCTCCCATATAGAGCTTCATAAGGTGCCATCCCAATGCTGGAATGGAAGCTGTTGTTGTAGGTGAACTCTATCAGGGGCAAAAACTTGTCCCAACTACCAAGACTGTTCTAACACACAAGCCCTCAACAAATCTTCTAAGGACTGGATGGTCCGCTCAGACTGCCCATCAGTCTGTGGGTGGTAAGCTGAACTAAGCCTAAGCTTTGTTCCTATAGCCTCTTGCAAACTATTCCAAAACCTAGAGGTAAACCTCGGGTCTCTATCCGAAACTATGCTAGAGGGTACACCATGAAGCCTAACTATCTCCTTGATGTACAACTTAGCCAACTTCTCTAAAGGATACTCCATGTTCATCGGAATGAAGTGGGCAGACTTAGTCAGTCTATCCACAACAACCCAAATTGCCTCAAAACCAGCTGGAGTCCTAGGGAGTCCAGACACAAAATCCATGGAGATACTATCCCATTTCCATTCTGGGACACTCAAAGGTTGCAACTTACCCGAAGGCCTCTGATGTTCGATCTTAGCCTTCTGACAAACTAGACACGCATAAACAAACTCAGCTACGTCCTTTTTCATCCTAGGCCACCAAAACATTCGCTTAAGGTCCTGATACATCTTAGTGGCACCTGTGCACACTCAACCCACTCCTATGACCTTCTTCTAAGATCAACCTCCTAAGATCAGGAACATCAGGTATACATACTCTATCCCTAAACCTCAAGATACCATCACCGCCATCCTTAAAACTTAGGTCTCTACCCTGAGCAAGCAACTCTCGCTGGTCTAAGAGATACTTATCTAACTTCTGACCCTCTCTAATCTGACCCATCAGACTATTGGTAACCTTCAAGGTACCAAGCCTAATACTCTTAGGGGTAAACTCACAAGCTAGACTAAGGTCTCTAAACTCCTCAATCAAATCCATCTCCCTAACCATCAAAGCGGAGACATGTAGGGTTTTCCTACTCAAGGCATCAGCCACCACATTGGCCTTTCCTGGGTGATAGGTCAGCTCGAAGTCATAGTCCTTTAAAAACTCCATCCACCTACGCTGCCTCATGTTCAACTCCTTTTGATCAAAGAGGTACTTCAAACTCTTATGATCGCTAAAAACCTCAAACCTTGCTCCATACAGGTAATGCCTCCAGATCTTCAAGGCAAATACCACAGCTCCTAACTCTAGATCATGGGTAGGGTAGTTCTTCTTGTGGGTTTTCAACTGCCTAGAAGCATAAGCAACTACCTTACCATTCTGCATCAACACACCACCTAACCCTTGCTTAGAAGCATCGCAGTAAACTACGAAGGGTTCACTAGGATCTGGCAAAACTAACACTGGTGCTGATGTTAACCAATTCTTAAGGGTTTGGAAACTCTCTTCACACTTAGAGTCCCACACAAACAACTGTCCCTTTTTGGTGAGACGGGTTAAGGGTAAAGCTATCTTAGAGAAACCTTCTATAAACCGCCTATAGTACCCGGCTAACCCCAAGAAACTCCTAATCTCGGTTACAGACTTTGGCGCTTCCCACTGGAGCACCGTCTCTACTTTAGCTGGGTCCACTGCTATGCCACCCTTAGAGATGACATGTCCTAAGAAGCTCACTTCCTCTAACCAGAACTCACACTTAGACAACTTAGCATACAACTGCTTCTCCTTAAGGGTCTGCAAGACAACCCTCAGGTGTTCCTCATGTTCCTCCTTACTCTTGGAGTACACTAAGATGTCATCTATAAACACCACCACGAACTTATCCAAGTAAGGGTGAAAGGTCTTGTTCATGTTCCATGAAGACCGCAGGAGCGTTGGTCACACCAAAAGGCATAACCAAGTACTCATAGTGACCATATCGCGTTCTAAACGCTGTCTACGGGATGTCCTCAGACTTAACCCGAATCTGATGGTACCCTGACCTCAAATCTATCTTTGAAAAGACGCAAGCGCCCATCAACTGGTCCATAAGATCATCAATCCTAGGGAGGGGATACCGATTCTTTATGGTCACCTTGTTGAGTTGTCGAAAGTCGACACACAACCTCATACTACCATCCTTCTTCTTCACCAACAACACAGGTGCTCCCCACAGAGACACACTCGGCCTAATGAACTGCTTCTCCATCAGGTCCTCCAACTGTTCCTTTAACTTAGCTAGCTCTAGAGGAGACATTCTATAGGGTGCTATGGAAATTGGCCCGATGCCAGGCACTAAGTCTATGGTAAACTCAACATCTCTTTCTGGGGGTAAGTTATAAACATCCCCCGGAAACACTTCAGGAAACTCTCGCACAACAGGCATGCTGGCGACATCAGGAGGGCTGCTCTCTATATCCAGGGAAGCTAACATCATGTATACTTGGGCTTCGTCTCTCATCGAAGCTCGTACTTGGCTGGCAGAGAGAAGGTCTGGATTCTTAGACTCCTTTGGAGTTCCAAAAACCAGGGTTTTATCAAAACAGTTCAGAAGGACATGGTTGGAAGATAACCAGTCCATACCCAGAATAATGTCCAGGTCTTTCAAAGGTAAGCATACAAGATCAGCAAGGAAAGTTTTATCATTTATAACAATATGGCAGTTCTTGCATGCATAAGAAGTAGAAACAGGTTTATTTGTAGGTGTAGAAACCAGCAAATCAAACTCAAGGAAGGTAACAGGAAATTCCAGACTCTTGACCCTATCATGCGATATAAACGAGTGAGTAGCACCCGAATCATACAATACAGTTAATCGAGTTCCATCAATTAAACACGTACCTTGGATCAAGTCATCAGACTCGGAGGCTTCGGCTCCACTAAGAGTAAAGACTCTCCCAGTGGTCTTCAGTCTGTTGGCCTGGGACTTCTGATTCTTGCTAGCGCTGGGAGGCTCGGCCTTAGCTCCATCACACTCGCGGCTGATGTGGCCTGGCTTGCCACACTTGAAACAGATGACCTGTGTTTCCTTGCACTGGGACGAATAGTGGTCCTGTGCTCCACACTTCCCACACCTCATAGCTCTAGGGGCATCAGAGAACCCACCCCTGAAGCTACTCTACTGAAACTGGGGCTTCCTTCCACTCTGCTTGAAGTCCTTGCCCGAAGGGGCATACCGCTGCTTGTCCTTATCCCTCTGATCAATCCTCTTGCCACTCTGATTGTCTGATCCTCTGGAACTAGCAGCTCTGAACTGGCTGGCATCCTCATAGATCCTGCACTTGTTGACCAGAATAGGTAAGACTCTGATCTCCTGATAGCTGATGGCCTGTTTGATCTCAGGCCGGAGTCCCGCTTCAAACTTCATACACTTGGAGCGATCGTCCGTCTCATGCTGGTAAGGAGTGTAGTACCTCGCCAGCTCTTCAAACTTAGCGGCATAGTCACCGACTGACAGCGACCCCTGCCTCAAAGACAAGAATTCCATCTCCTTCTTGTCTCTGATGTCCGCTGGAAAATACTTCTCCAGAAACCTCTGCCTGAACACAGCCCAAGTCACCGCTGTGCCCTCTGCTTGCATCCTCTGCCTGCAGTTATCCCACCAGTGCTCCGCCTCTTCAGTCAACATAAAGGTGGCGAAGATGAGCTTCTGCTGATCATTGCAGTCCATTGCACGGAAGATCTTCTCTGTCTCCCTCAGCCACAACAATGCTCCCTCTGGGTCATACGCTCCCTTGAACGACGGAGGGTTGTTCCTCTGGAACTTATCTAGTCCCTGGAACTCAGCTGGCCCACCGTTGTTAGGGTTGACCTGTCCGATAGCATTGCCCAGAAGTGCCAATGCATCAGCAATCGCCTGATCGTTGCGTCCTCTACCGGCCATTAGTTCCTGTACATGCCCAAAACAGCCTTCAATACAGAACTTAGCGAGTAAAAGCTACAGGCAACGAACTTAAAACATCATTATCTATAACAAGTATAGACAATTCATACAAGAGTCACACAACAGACTCACAACAGACTCATACCACGTCCGAACAAGGTCGAACTGCTCTGATACCACTAAATGTGACACCCTTCTACCCCGCATGTTAAAAGCCAATTAATTTAAAAACAATTAAAGGAAAACATGCAATTATTGAATAAAATAAACAATTGTCCATGGGTAGAAAAGTCCCACATGAACCGTTTACAACGCGGAAATGAAATAAGTTTTTAATAGCGAAAACATAACAAACCAATAAAAATAACCCAACCCCGATGTCACATACAGAGCTGTTATAACCGTTCCGGAATAAAATCCACGGAATTACAACTGAACTAATAGCTAAGAAAACATAAACTAGCCCTACTATGAGTGGCGGCTCCTCAGAGTCACACCTCTCCGGGCTGCTCGTCATCCTCTGCAATGTACCAATCAGGCCAAACACAAACAACAAACATATATGGGGAGTAAGAATAGTATAAACATATTAGCATGGAGATAGGCAGTAAAGTAAACAGCAAGCATAGCAGCATCACATCAAACATCAACATCATCATTATGCTATGCAGTGCAATGCAGTCCTACTCCGCTAGACCATCAATGCATGTGGATCCACTAAACTCGGGATGAACGACTTCGGAGTTACATATCCACATTGAGAATCTACTCAACGTCGGAGAATCTACTCCTTGGATAGCCAACGCATCAAACCAACGAATGCCTCATCACGGGGGCGCTAGGAGAATCTACTCCAACCGTGGATGGCCGGATCGCCGTACTCTAGGACGATCTCCCCTATGTCGAACATCCCTAAACAACATCTCCGATGCAATGCGTATGCAACACAACAACAACGGCAACACCACCTCCATAACTCCAACGGAATCGACCGAAGGTAACAGCGGAATCAACCGCACCAACTTGCCTCGCGGAATCTACCTGAGGACTTAAGCGGAATCAACCGCAATACCTGGGGCAAACTCTCGGTCACCAAGGTACATAACAACAACACCTTAGACCCAAAACCGTGGGGTCAAGGCCTCCTTGGCCAAAAAGCACCAAGGCACAGCTCATCAACTTGCGGCACCCAAAAGGGGTATCGACTTAACATCTCACCCTCTCATCATCTTTATTTATCTTTAGTAACATTTACCAAGTTTGTCTAATCAGTTATCATCACGGTCGTGCTCGTAACCCAGCACGGTCGTGCTTAAGCACGTGAGGGGCGTGCTCCCCTGTAAGTGAAGCACGGTCGTGCTTCTTAATGAGCACGGTCGTGCTCAGCAGCACGATCGTGCTCTTTGTCCTGTACGGCCGTGCTCAACAGCACGGCCATCTCCCCAGAATTTAACTGGGAGCACGGTCGTGCTCCCTGTTCAGCACTGTCGTGCTCATCGCGCGACAGTGCTGTTCTGGGCAGGAACAGAGACTGAAACTTAGTTAAATTACCAGGGTTTTTACTCAATTATTCCTAACATCAATTATCAGCATGTTTTCGGGTTTAAACTCATCATCATAACAGCAATCCATTCAACCACGGCATCAACCCAACAACATCATGTTCATAGAAAAGCAACCAACACTAACATTAACAACATATTATGAACATGAACAGTAAACCAATAACATACTAATAACATACCGAAACAGCCAATAGCATACCATCATTAAACAACTAATTCAGCATGTCATTCATACATACAAATATAAACACATCGGGGTTAGGGAACCCCTTTACTTTACACTAAACCCAAACCTACGTAAATACTACCCTTCTCCCAATACCTGGATTGAAGGTAGCTCTCTAAGACTTCCTAACAGCAACCGGTTCCTCTCCTTTGGGCGGCTCGCGCACGAACGAGCCTATACACGAAGTGCAGACGAAACCACGTTTCCCTAGCGTCTCCAATACTCAAACCACACTGAGTATGAAGGAAAAAGGGAGGAAGGGAGGTTGCAGCCGTACTAGGGTTTTTAGTAGCAAAGAGGAAGTGTACGGCGCAACCCGGGGTCTGCTCAACGTATATAGGTCCGGACTTGAGCACGGTCGTGCTCCACTTAGCGTCACGAGACGCGGTCCACGCATTGAGCACGGGTGTGCTCCTTGTTGAGCACGGTCGTGCTCAACTTAAAATCAGAATCACGCTTCTGACTTTAAGCACGGGCTTGCTGGCTGATGAGCACGGGTGTGCTCATGTACCAAAAAGGGACTTTTAGCCAAAAATCCCACTAAGCCCTTGAACAATAAATTCAACTTAATACAACCAGCTTAATTAAAATATTCTGAAAAACAGGGTGTTACAGACTATGCTCAAATTACTGAGTTTCTGTCTCAATCAGAGGATATCTACCCAGACTTGGTTAAGGTATTTTATTGCAACCTTAGGATAGTTGATGGAGTCTTAGTTTTTGAAGTTTGTGGGAAACCCATTCGTCTCAATGATGAGGCGTTTGGAAGAGTAGTTGGCTTGCCTTCTGAAGGCACCTATGCCACTGCCGAGGGTCCTGCTGCAGAACCCTTGGTAAATGAATTTGCTAGAATCCAGGCCATTAAGGATGTCTTATCTGATCCTTCTGATGCTAATGACAGGAAATAACTGGTGGTCAAATGAAAGTGCAAAGCAGGTTATTGCACTATGTGGTAGCTAGGCTTTTATTTCCTAGACGCCATAATTTTTCACAGCTGTTGAGAATGGATGTTGTTATTCTGTGGTTGCTGGAAAATAAAAAGAAAGTAAACTGGGCTGGCTTGGTCATGCAGCATATGTATGACAATAGCAGTAGTGCTGAGTTACTCTATGGTAATCTGGTGACCCGCATCATTAGGCATGTTAGGGTTAATCTCACTAGAGAGACTAAGCTGAATTACAACAAATTCCAAGCTATGATGAAAGAGGATACAATTAACCAGATGGGAATCATGTCTTGAGGTTGCGATTGGGAATACAAACCCAAAGGATGGAAATGGCGGAGTATTCTAGCTGAGGTTTGGGTGAACACCACTGAGATCCGAGCAAACTCTATGGCTATTCGTGAGCTCTCATTGGAAGTGAAATCCTTGGAGCGTAGAGTCACTGCATCTGAGGCCACTCCACTCCGTGAGGCACCACAGCCTCAGGATGACTTGGACAGCAGCAGCACTGATGATGGCACTAATGATGGTGGTGATGATGATGGTGATGATGATGATGGTGGAGATGATGGTGATGAGTACTATATGTAATACTATTTTATATCTAGTTTATATATTTTATCACTATTTTGGATGACTGTATATTTTATATTCCTGGCACTTTAGCTTCCGTACGCACACTCTTTTATTATCTATGACTATGATGTGTGGTTTAATATTTATATGCATGCCATGGCTAAGTATGTATTATTCTTGAAATGTTTAATTCATGGTGGATGTATGCCATGAAGTATTTAACTTGCTTTTCCCGCTTTTTGATAATGCCAAAAGGGGGAGAGATATTTGAGTTCATGCTTAAGGGGGAGAATTTTAAATATTGCATGAAGTGAGGGGGAGTAGAGCTAACGTTTAAGCTCTTATAATATATATATATATATATACTCATTGCTCTAACTCTATCTTTTAGAAATTCCCTCATGAGATGTTTGTCATCATCAAAAAGGGGGAGTTTGTGGATGTATGCCTTGACAGGTACATATATTTTGATGAATGACAAAAGATATTTAAGTCTAAGGACTTTTTTGCAAAACGCGTGAAAAGGTCAAACAAGCAGTCAAGATTAGGCAAAGCAATCAAGAGGGGTAAAAAGGAAATTTTAATACTTGTATTGTTTGTTTTAGAATTATCTGTAAATGGTAAGTAGGGTTCTCAAATTAATATGATCACTCACACACACACATATTTAACATGTGCTTAAAAGATATATCATGTGGTTAAATACTTTATAACATGTGATTAAAAATGACAATTAATTAAGTTTAATTGGGCAAACAATTTCTTAATTGTCAAGTTTTTAAAAGTCAATTGTATACGCACCATAATCGATTATGGAAATCCTACAATTGATTATGAGTCGTGGTTAAATGGCTTTAAGGAGAGTTAATGAGTAATTATGATATTAAAGCCGTTGAATTCAAATTTTGAAATATAATAATCGATTATTGAAATTGGATAATTGATTATGACCTTACTGACTTCCAATGTGCTTCAACAAAACTCTGTAATCAATTATGTAATCGATTATAGCCTTTTATGAAAAAGTCAGTAACATCATAATCGATTAATGAAATTGGTTATAATCTTTTGTGAAAAGTCAGTAACCACATAACCGATTGTGGTAATCGATTATGCCCTTTCAGTCCATAAGCGCGCTTCATGAAAACACTTTAAATAATCGATTATGGTTTTTAGATAATCGATTATTATGCGGCAGAAATGCATTTTAAGAGGCTTGACCTAATTTCACCTTGAACCCTAACCTTTTTTCTATAAATAGAAGACTTGGCAGCCTTGTTCAGAACAAAAAAAACACACTACTCTCCTCTATTCTACTCTGTGCTTAAACCCTGATTGATATTTCATTTTAGTATTTTATCTCTTGCACTTACACTTGATCATATTACTTTGAGAATCTTATACACCATATAGGTGTTGCCGTATTTGTGCTTCAAATTGTATTTCATATCTGCACTTTTGAGTGCTTTCTCATTGTAAATCTTTTACAGTTTACTTTAAGTGAGTATGATCTCACGAATGATTTTTTGAGACTCTTGCACAAGGGATAGTACGTCCTGTGATTTGTGTTAAGAGTTCTCTGATTTGTAAAGGTTCTAGTTTAGCCTGTTTTAAAAACTAGAGTTGATTGAAAACCCTTGGTCGTATTGCCTTGGGGACCGAACGTAGGCCATGTGGGTAGTTGTGTGGCCGAACCAGGATACATCGTTGTGTCATTTCCTTCCTTTATCTCTTTATTTTTACCGCAACGATTTTATTTTTCTTACGCTTTATTTCACAACGTTTTACTCTTAATATATTGCTTATCAAAACAAGTTTTAAATTTAGTTTAAATTGCCAAAAGTTTTCAAAAATCAATTCACACACAATTCACCCCCCTCTTGTGTTTGAGGTCACTTGTCAACACCTTTTTCCTCTATCTTGAGCAGTTTCGTGAGTGTTGGAGACCTTGGGAGACCGTTAGCATATTCGTGTCAAGTATATAGGTAACGTTTCTTCCCTTTCTAAGTTTCCTCTTCATTATTTTGAATGGGGAACTAATCGTTGGTGTTTCTGTTGATCCAAGGTTCGTTTTGGGTGTGAGCTGCTTAAAGGGAAGGAACCGGTTCGTTGTTTAGGACACCGATAGAGCTTCCTTCAATCCAGGTATGGGGAGAAGGGTAGTGTAATCATAGGCTCGGGGTTAGAGTAAAATAAAGGGGTTCCCATAACCCCGACTTGTTTGAATATTTGTTTATATGATTGATTGTTAATTATCCTAATAACATGTTAGTGAGTTTAATATGTTATGCCTATGTTCATAAGGTTTGGTTTATGTTTATGTTGTTGTGATGGCCATGAACATGATGATATTATTGGGTTGATGCCAATGTTGAACTGATGCTGATGATATTATTGATGAGTTTTAATCCTTAAAATCGTGTTAATGGACTTTAGGATTAATGGAATTAAAACCCTAGAAATTGGTTAAGTTTCAGACTCTGTTCCTGCCCAAAACAGCACTGTCGCGCGATGAGCACGACCGTGCTGAACAAGGAGCACGACCGTGCTCCCAGTCGAATTCTGGGAAATAGCCGCGCTGTTTAGCACAGCCGTGCAGGACAAAGGGCATGACCGTACTGTTGAGCACGACCGTGCTCAATGGGAAGCATGATCGTGCTTCACTTAAAGGGGCAGCACGTCCTTATGTGATTAAGCACAACCGTGCTCAACCCTCCTGGACAGAATCAGAACTAAAGAACTTTAAGGGGTTTCCAACCCCATTTTCCCCAATAAAGATAAGTTGATTAGACAACTTGGCTAATGTCTACTAAAGATAATTAAGATGATGAGATGGTGAGATGTTGAGTTGATAAGTCAGTGCCCATTGGGTACCGCAAGCTGATGAGTTGTGCCTTGGTGCTTTTTGGCCAAGGAAGCCTTGACCCCGCGGTTTGGGTCTAAGGTGTTGTTGTTGTACCTTGGTGGCCGAGAGTTTGCCCCGAGTGTTGTGGTTGATTCTGCCAAAGTCATCAAGTAGATTCCGCGAGGCAAGTTGTTGCGGTTGATTCCGCTGTTATCTTTGGTCGATTCCGTTGGAGTTATGGAGGTGGTGTTACCGTTGTTGTTGTGTTGCATACGCATTGCATCTGAGATGTTGTTTATGGATGTTCGACATAGGGGAGGTCGTCCTAGAGTACGGCGATCTGGCCATCCATGATTGGAGTAGATTCTCCTTGCGCCCCCATGACAAGGCATTCGTTGGTTTGATGCATTGGCTATCCAAGGAGTAGATTCTCTGGCGTTGAGTAGATTATCAATGTGAATATTTAACTCCGAAGTCGTTCATCCCGAGTTTAGTGGATCCACATGCATTGTTGGTTTAGCGGAGTAGGATTGCATTGCACTACATACCATGATGAATGTTGATGCTGTTGATGTTTGTTTATGTTGGTGCCATGTCTGTATGATTTTCTTTACTTCATACTTCCTTGCTATTATGTTTACATGATTCTTACTCCCTATGTTTGTTTGTTTGTTTGTTGTTGGCCTGATTGGCACCTTGCAGAGGATGACGAGCAGCCCGGAGAGGAGTGACTCTGAGGAGCCACTACTCATAGTTAGGGCTAGTTTATGTTTTGTTAGTTTTCAGTTGTAATTCCGCGGATTTTATTCCGGAACGGTTATACCAGCTCTGAGTTGTGACATCGGGGTTAGGTTATTTATTGGTTATGTTTTTAATTGTTTTAAAACTTGTTATATTTTTCTGCGATTGTGAACTGGTTCATGTGGGACTTTTCTACCCATGGACAAATGTTTTTAATTTATCCAATAAATGCATGTTTTTCTTTTTAATTGTTTTATATTAAATGCTTAATTACATGCGGGGTAGAAGGGTGACACAATCATCATGAATTAACCACAAACAATACAATTATCAAAGCATGCCATTAACATTGGAATCACATCATACATATATCAATTAACATCAAATAGGCAAACAACATATGATAGGGTCACGGGTTAACCGTTCATCTTACGCTACATCCACGCCTACATGTTCATACTACTATCCCTTCTCCCCATACCTGGTATGATGATTCTAACAACGACGATGCGGGCAACTAAACACGTTCCCTCGAGCGGCTCGATGAACTCCCCAAGCCCTGGCCAAACACAAGAGGATTAACCAATTAATCTCCAATTTAAGAAAAGGGAAAGGAGATTAAAGAGAGGGAGAACCAATTTACCTTTAGAACTCTAGAACTCACGATATGACCAAAACGGTGAAATAGGTTACTAGGACTCTAAAACGATTAAACCTTTCTAAGGCGAAACTTCCCCAAACATAAACTTAGACATAAAAAACAAACATAACAAGCATATACAAACATATATATAACATATATAAACACATTAAGCTTATTTACGAAAAATGGGGTGTTAAAGGTTCACCCCAAAACCAATAGGGCTACGTCTAGTTCTTGGCAGCACCAAGGTTATCACTATAACTGATCAGATTACAGTACAAGTATTCTTTTCACACCTAGCCTCTCTAGGCTCACACTCAAACAAGTATTCTTTTCACACCTAGCCTCTTCAAACTCAACAGTAAAGGGTAAAAGGTTTTGAGTATTTAATACAGCTTTGCAAGTCTTTCTGGTAACACTCAGACTGGAGTAAATGTAAGAATGAAAGACTACGAAATTTATATCAAATGATTGAAAACATAATCAACAAAGGAACGAAGAAATAAATGAGCAGAGTAAATGCTTCTTTGAATATGCGCAATGTGACTCACTTCTTCCTTTTCATGTTTTGCACTATTTAAAGGCTTCAAACAATTTGATCCGTTAGACACGGCTTTAGAAGGTGTGCTCCTTTAACTTGAACTTATGGGACGCCATTAAAGCCAAGGAGTCGTTCTGTGTAAGCATTAAATGTTTAGGGACGTTGAGCCTTGACATATGTGACCAAGAGTACACTTTGTTCTGAGCAGTTGTTGTTTCAGAGTTGCAGCAACAATGTTTTCGTACTTGGAGCATAGAACTTCCCATTTCAGTGCAACACTCAGTTCACCTTTTGGAAAGTACTTTTACTTTGTACTTGAACTAGCTAAAAGTCACTAGCGTGGTACAGAGGTAATGTATTTATTTCTTAAAAACTGGAATGACTGATTTCTTTATTCTTTGTGCTTGGTGCTTTTGTCCAGAGGTCTTCGAGATCCTTAAAGAATGCATCTTTTTCAAATAAGGTTGACTTGGACTTTTCTTCTGACAATCCGACAGTCTGACACTTAGACAAGTGTAGTGGACTCCAAAAAATACACGGGTGCATTGATCAAGAATTAGACGGGTGAGCAAGTTATTTTCAGATGAGTGATCCACTGAAGCTTTTTTAGACTTTTGATCCTTGCCACGTCATCAACTAGATCATATCTCTGACTAAGAGATGACTTGGTCTTTTGACTGAGATGTCTTTTTTAGACTGGTGGTTTTTCATACAAGTCTGAAAAAGTGCATCTTTTTAAAACTTAGACGAGTCAGTTTTAGATGATTGATCTTTAAGTTAAATAGTCTTTTCAACAATTTTACATTGTTCAATATTACCATACTTAATATATTTGGAATCATCAAAACTTTGAGAACCAATCATACCTCTATAGACAGTTTGATCTACCTTTTTACTATCCCCTTCTCTATTCAATTTTGCATTTGCTTCCATGGGAGTTTTCATTGGTTTTGCTGTGTCCAACTTATATTTTTAAGATCTCCTTGGTATATTTTGTTGATGGATGTATATCCCATCATCTGTCTGTTTGATTTGCAGACCAAGGAAGAACTTCAATTCTCCTAAAAGTTCATTATGCATAAGCTTAGAGAACTCTTTGCAGAGTTTTTCATTAGTAGCATCAAATATAATATCATCAACATAGATCTGTACTACAATGAAATCCTTTTTAGAGCTTTTTCTAAAGAAAGTTGTATCAACTTTTCCTCTAATGAAGTCATTTTGCATGAGAAAAGAACTAAGTTTATCATACTAAGCTCTAGGTGCTTGTTTTAATCCATATAGAGCCTTTTTAAGCTTATAGACATGATCTGGTTTTTCATTATCTTCAAAACCAGGTGTTTGTTTAACATTCACTTCTTCAATTATTCCATTAAGAAATGTACTTTTTACATCCATTTGAAATAAAGTAATTTGATGTTGTGCAGCATATGACATGAGTATGCGAATAGCTTCTATCCTAGCTACTGGTGCAAAAATTTCAGTGTAGTCAATACCTTCTTGTTAGTTATAGTCTTGAGCTACTAACCTTGCTTTGTTTCTGACGACTTTTCCATCCTTATCAAGTTTGTTTCTGAACACCCACCTTGTTCTAATAACTGATTTTCCTTTACCTTTGGAACTAGTGACCAAACACCATTTCTTTTGAACTAATTTAGTTATTCTTGCATAGCTAAGATCCAGCTTTCATCTTCAAGAGCTTCTCCAATATTCTTGGGTTCTACTTCAGATAGAAACGCCATATTGTTTGTATCTCTGAAGGTTAATCTAGTTCTAACACCTTGAGAGGGATTGCCAATAATCAATTCTCCAGGGTGATGAGTTTTGAATTTCCAATCTTGTTTGGGTTCATTGCCAGACGCTTGTTGGGTAGGTGGATCAAATGCTTGAGTAGATGCTTCTGCATTCTCAGTCTTTAAGTTTTCGTTAATTTGATCATCTTGTTTTCCAAGATCTAAACCTTCAAAGATCATCTTCAAGATCTGATAGTCTCCTATCAGTCTATAAACCATCATTAAATTTCACATGAATAGATTCTTCAACTACTTCTGTTCTAGAGTTATAAACTCTAAAAGCTTTAGATATAGCCTTATCTACTTTTGAGTCAAAATTTCTAAGTTGATCTCTAGTGTTTAGAATAAAGCATTCACATCCAAAAGCATTGAAATAAGAAATGTTAGGTTTTCTACCTTTCCACAATTCATAAGGAGTCTTATTCAAGAAGGGTCTTATCAATATTATGTTCTGTACATAATAAGCAGTGTTTACTGCCTCAGCCTAGAAGTACTTTGGGAGTTTGCTTTCATTGAGCATTGTCCTAGCCATCTCTTGTAGAGATCTGTTCTTCCTCACTACTACTCCATTCTGCCAAAGAGTTCTAGGAGCAGAGAAGTTGTGAGAAATTCTGTTTTCTTCACAGAATGTATTGAAGTGCTTATTTTCAAACTCTCCCTTGTGGTCACTTCTGATAGTTGAGATACAGAACCCTTGCTCATTCTATACTTTCTTACAGAATATGGAAAACATCTTGAATGACTCATCCTTGTGGGTTAAGAAGAGTACTCATGTATATCTAGAATAATCATCGACTAAGACAAAACCATATTTCTTTCCTGCCTTACTAGTAACATTTACTGGACCAAAGAGATCTATATGCTACAACTGTAATGGTCTAGAAGAAGATACTAGATTTTTGGTTTTAAAGATAGATTTAACTTGCTTTCCACATTGACAAGAATCGCATAGGACATCCTTTTTGAAACTAATATCAGGTAGACCTTTCACAAGTCTATATTTCTGAAGCTTGGTTATCTGTTTCATACTTGTAAGTCCCAGCTTCTTATGTCATACCCATCTTTCATCTTCGATTGACACAAATCACACTTTGATCAGATTGTTCAGTTGGATCAATCTTATAAAGATTTTGTTGCCTGTTTGCTGAAAATAGAACTTTGCCATTAGTATCTTTGACTATGCATGCATTCTTAGTGAAGGAAACATTGTATCCATTATCACATAATTGACTTATGCTAAGCAGATTATGTCTTAATCCTTCAACTAAAAGAACATTAGAGATAGATGGTAGACGTGACCTCCCACCAATTTTACCTCTCCCGATAACCTTTCCTTTCTGGTTTCCACCAAAAGTTACATGTCCTCCTTCTTTAGGTTGGAGGTCTAGGAACATAGATGTGAAAAAATGACCCTACTGTGTTTTGATTAATGACCAAACTAACTTGAATTACACTTTGATTCACTAACTACTTGCCAAGTTTAAATGTTTGTATAAGATATCATCAGTGGAAGGAAAAGGATGCAAAGGATCAAAGGAGCAAAAGAAGGATCATGAAGGAATGCTTGAAGATGAAGAATCACAAAGATGAATCACAAGGGATCTCAAGCAATATTAGATTTTGATGTAAAGAAATTTTTAAGTTTTTCTTTGTGAAATAGTTCTCTAAAAAACAAATCATAAAGGGGTTTTCATAAAGTAAAATGAACTTAGAATGAAAAAGAATTAATTGAAAGTTCTGTACATCTATGTGTACATCGATGTACTTTCAGTTAATTAACTAACTTTTAATGAAAACCTAAGTGTACATCAATGTATAAATAGTATACATCAATGTATACATCGATTGATTGTGCATGACTTGATAAATATGCAAAACAAGCTTCTGTAAATCGATTGCACAATTGATGTGTAAGGTGAAACACACAATCGATGCATAAGGCTAAACAAAAGTCAACACTTGTTGTAATATGCATCCAATCGATTGGTACATCGACGTAAACACATAACAGAAGTAAAGTCTTTTGAAAATGTTAGAACAATCAATTAGTACATCGATGCATAAGCCTAAACAGAGGCAAAGACTTTTTGAAACCAATTATGCAACGATTGACCAATCGATGTACAGATTTCTGGGCTGAGAATGCTTATGATTTTCAAGAGCACAATCGATGTACACATCTATGTATCAGTCAAAATCAAGAATTTCCAAGAACACAATTGCTTTGGCAATCGATGTGTTCAGTTATAAAAATTGAATCTTTGATTAATACATTGATTACACAATCGATTGACTGATAACTGAAATTTTCAAGGAAAGTTTGTTTTGATCTTAACTGACTTTTGAAGTGTTCCCAACGGATCTATTTTGATATACTACTATATAAAGGCATGGGCAAACACTTTCTCAACAACAATTCATTCAATACTGAGATTAAATGCAACATTCATTGAGAAAGCTTTTCATTGAGAATACTTGAAATATTTCTGTTAGAGCTTCAATTTGTAATATTTGATTTCTTAGAATCAGAATAAAAAACCTTTCTTACTGCAAAAGGAAGATTAGAGAGAAGGTGTTCTCTCTGTGTAGATCAAGAGTATAAGGAACTCCTTGTGGTTTGACAAGAGTAGAAGGGACTCTTGGGAATTACAAGATTGCTTTGGCTGAAAAGCTTTCAATTGCGTAGAAGGAACCTGGGAGTTGAAGCTTGTAAAGAATCCTATAATTGTTTTGATTTTAGTGGACAAAACTCACTGTGAAGTGAGGACTGGATGTAGGTTACCAGAGGAGGTAGCTGAACCAGGATAAAATCTCGGTTTGCATTTCTCTCTATCCCTTAACTCTCTTAATTGCTTTCATTTGATGAATTTATGTTTAGGCAATTGTTAAGGATTAAATTTTGTGAATGCTGAATATCTGAAATCAATCTTTTCATCTCTCTTTCTTATTAAAAGAACAAAGTCTTGAATCAATTCATTAAGCAAAAACTTATTTTGGTTAGTTGGTTGACAAAACCTTTTCAAGAAGTTTAGAAAAGTTCCGGTCTTTACATAAAGGGGAAACTTTTTCAAAAATCACCCATACTCAATTCAACCCCCCCCCCCCCCCCCCCCCTCCCCCCTCCCCCCTCTTGAGTATATAGAAGCCACAACCAACAAGTGGTATTAGAGCTTTCACTCTTGTGTAAAGCTTAACAACTTAAAAGGATGGCTTCAAATGTCATCTTGGGAGAAGGGGCTTCTCTAGCAAGACTCCCTGCATTCAGTGGCACTTCCTATATGTATTGGAAAGAAAGGATGTTAATATTCCTTGAGGCAAGTGGTCTTGATGTATTAGATGCTGTTGAGAATGGTCCATTCATCTCTTTCATTCTTGATGCAAATGGCACCAAGACAAATAAGCCTAGAGCTGATTGGGATGATGATGATAAGAAAAGAGTAGGTTATAATGCTAAAGCTAAAAATATTATAACTGCTGCTTTGAGTTATGATGAATTTTTCAGGGTCTCTAATTGTAAGACAGCAAAACAAATGTGGGATACGCTGCAAATTACTCATGAAGGGACAAGTGATGTGAAGAGAGCGAGAATCAACTCACTCATGCACGAGTATGAACTCTTTCACATGAAGCAAGATGAAGACATCAATGATATGCAGAGGAGATTCACCCATATTGTGAATCAACTAAATGGACTTGGAAAGACTATTTCAGATGAACAACAAATCAACAAAGTCATGAGATGCTTTACAAGAGAATGGCAACCAAAAGTCACTGCTATAGCTGAATCAAGAGACTTAGAAACCATGAAGTGATGAAGATGAAGAAGTTGAGGAGGATGAAGATTCAGAAGAAGATATGGAATGCTGGTCAGAAAATTCAAAAGGTTTCTCAAGAAGAAGAAAACCTTCAACAAAAAGCCCACAAACTTCTTTTCCAAAAAGAATTTCTCAAAAGATGAAAGTTCAAATTCAAATGTGAAGTGCTATGAATGTGGCAAACCTAGACACTAAAAGAACGAATGTCCAAAGCTTCAAAAGAAGGACAAACATGATAGCTATGAGTCCAAAGACAAGAAGAATAAAAAGCCAAGAAGAGCATACATAGCATGGAAGGAAAATGACAAGGATTCCTCTGAAGAATCTGAGGAAGAAGAGGAAAATCTCTGCCTTATGACTAGTCATCAAAGTGACAACGAAAATGAAGATGAGGTAAATGATCTTCCCCCTACTTATGATGAACTACAAGATGCTTTTGGAGAATTGCATAGTGAATGTTTGAAAATAACTAAGCAATTAATGTCATCTAGGAAAGTCATTGCTAAACAATGTAGTGATTATGAAACTCTTCAAATTAAAAATAAGGAATTAGAAGCTAAAAATAGTATGCTAAGTGCATCATGTGACACCCTTCTACCCCGCATATTAGTATAAAACATTTACTTGAAAGAGGTGATATAAAAACATGCACTTATTTAATTAAAATAAAACTGGATAGAAAGATACCACATTGTAACAATTACAATGCGGAAAGAAACATAGTTTAAAAATAAATAAAACATAAACATCAAAACATAACTCAACCCCGATGTCACATACAGAGCTGGTATAACCGTTCCGGAATAAAATCTACGGAATACAACGAAATTGAAAATAAACTATCAACTATAAACTAAGCATCCTATCTAGAGTCGCGGCTCCTCAGAGTCACTTCTCCACTGGCTGCTCACCATCCTCTGCATAAAGAGATACATGCCAACAACAAAAACATGGAAAACGGGGAGTAAGAAATCATGTAAACACAACGGCATGGAGATAGTTAAGCAAGATGAACATACATCATATACATAGCATTTATCATCATACAACATTTAGCATCAACATATAGCTATATCAACATATCATCTCAACCAACATATGCTATGCGGTGCAACACTACTCCGCTACTCTGTTATGCATATGGGTCCAAACTATCTCAGGAAGACAACTTTGGAGTTACATATCCACATTGAACATAAAAGCACCAACACCGGCAGTTTACCAAACCATGGGTGAACCCCTTGGATAGCCAACGTATCATAACGAAGATACGCCACCGCAGGGGCACATTATTCACCAAACCTTAGGTGAACCACCCGAGACTTTGCCAGATCGTCGTACTTTAGGACGACCTCCCCTGTGTTGAATTTTCCCCACTAACAACTTCAACGTATGAATGCATGAGCACAACAGCAAACAAGGCAACCACCTCCTTTGCTTGGGCCAATAAGCACCCCAAGACTTATCACCATCATCAACAACATCAACGTCAACGTCAACACGTTAACCCACAGGGGTCAAGGTCCCCTTGGCCAAAAATCACCAAGGTTCAACTCATCAACACCTCGACCAAAAAGCATTGGGGCCACTTTGCCCAAAAAGCACCAAAGTTTATCGACGTGCGGTAACCCAATGGGCACCGGCTTAACCAGCTTATTATTCTTGATTCATCTTAATTATTCTTTAATTAGGTTATCTAAATCTTTCTTCATTTGATTGGTGTTTTATTACATTATTGGGGACATTTGGGGTGAAACACCCCTTTAAACCTTTAATATCAGGTTCTGCACAGGAGGGGCAGCACGGGCGTGCTTCCATTTAAGTGAAGCACGATCATGCTTCCATTTATGCACGGCTGTGCTCGATGCACGGTCATGCTCCTATTCTGCACGGCCATGCTCCTGGAGCCAGCCGTACTGTTCTTGGCAGATTCAACGTGTTCTTGGATTAAAACCTCCTTAAACACTCTTAAGTCAAATCCTTACGTCTTGACTAATCCACTGGGCATCAAAGCTCACCTCTCACTAGCAGTTCATGTTTTATGAAGCATTGGGGAATTAATCCGTTAATTCTTACGTTAACTAAGAGTCCTAATAATCCAATTAGAGTCTTATTAACGGTTCAACATAAACATCATAACTTAGCCATTCAACATTCAGCCAACATAACCATGTCTTAAACAGCATACCAACACAGTAATTACAACATGACATAAGCATACCATAATCAAACAACATTAAAACAATTAGGCATTCATAGCAATTAACAACAATAGGCATACCATTAATCAACCAATAGATTACAGTAATCAGACCAGTTAATCAAACATAGCATGGTATTGACAACAGTTAACACTAACAACAGGGCTATGTGAACCCCTCATCTTAAGCTACCCCTTGCCTAATGTATACACTATCCTTCTCCCCATACATGGTATGAAGATTTCAATAGCGACAACCCAACAATCAACTAACACATCCTTCGAACGGCTCAGTCAACTTTCCAAGCCTTGGTCAAACAGAAAAGGTTAACCAAATCAGTTCCCAAATCTAAATAATAGAAAGGAAACAAACAGAGGGAGAACCTGTTACCTATACCGATTGGCACTGACGAACTAGACGCTCCCAAGGGTCTCTAAAGCTCCAACAATGGAATTGATTTAGAGAGAAAAGGGAAGAAAAGGTTCGTAGCCGCAACAGGGTTTCTATTTGTGCCAAAATAGGGTTTATGAGAAAACCCTCGGTTACTGTTCTCTTTTTAAAGACACAGACCCGAGCACAGTCGTGCTCCTCCTTGAGCACGGGCATGCTCAGCTTAGCGCTTACGAGGCGCGGTCTGTCATTTAGCACGGGCGTGCTCCCTGTTGAGCAGGGTCCTGCTCAACTTAGTTTCAGTCAGACACACTTACCCAACGAGCACGGTCATGCTCTCTATTGAGCACGGCCGTGCTTGTGACTCTGACAGTCACACGACACAAGCCTAACAAAAGGATTTTTCCACTAAAAAACCCCACTTAGCCCACTCTAAACCTCCCTAACAAACAAGGCACACAAAAAAGCACTTAATGAAAAATGGGGTGTTACAATTCCACCCCCTTATAAAAATTTCGTCCTCGAAATTTCTACTCACCTCGATTCAATAGGTGCGGAAACGACTCCATCATCTTGCTTTCTAGCTCCCATGTAGCACTTTCCTCAGTAGCCCCACTCCAAATGACTTTGACCAAGGGAATCTCCTTGCCTCTTAGCTGTTTCACCCTCCTATCCTCGACTCGAAGGGGTAATACCTCAAAAGTCAAGTTCTCTTTTAACTGTATGGTATCGGGTACTATCACGTGACTAGGGTCATGAACGTACTTTCTGAGTTGAGACACATGAAAGACACTATGAAGATTGGACAAGAACTATGATAAAGCTATTTGGTACCCGACTTCGCCGACTCTTTTCAAAATTTGGTAAGGATCAATGAATCTAGGAGTAAGTTTCCTTGCTTTCATCACTCTACCAACCACAGTTGTCGGGGTAACTCTCAAGAACAATGGTCACCTTCCTGGAATTTGAGCGCCTTCCTCCTTTTGTCATGGTAGCTCTTTTGCCTACTCAGTGCTACTTTCATCTTCTCCTAAATCATCCTCACTTTTTCCTTGGTCTCGTGCACCACTTCAGGTCCTAACACAACACTATCACCAGGTTCACACCAATACAAGGGTGTCCTACATCTCCTCCCATAAAGAGCTTCATAAGGTGCCATCCCAATACTGGAACGGAAACTAATGTTGTAGGTGAACTCTATCAAGGACAAAAACTTGCCCCAACTACCCGACTGTTCTAGCGCAAAAGCTCTAAGCAAGTCCTCTAAGGACTGGATGGTTCTCTCAGACTGACCATCAGTCTGTGGGTGATACGCTGAACTTAGCCTAAGCTTAGTTCCTAAAGCCTCTTGCAAACTATTCCAAAACCTAGAGGTAAACCTTGGGTCTCTATCGGACACTATGCTAGAAGTTACACCATGTAACCTAACTATCTCTTTGATGTACCACTAGGCCAACTTTTCCAAAGGATATTCCATGTTCATAGGGATGAAATGGGCGGACTTAGTTAGTCTATCCACAACAACCCATATAGACTTAAAACCAGCTGGAGTCCTTGGGAGTCCAGACATAAAATCCACGGAAATACTGTCCCATTTCCATTCTGGGATACTTAAAGGTTGCAACTTTCCTAATGGCTATTGGTGTTCTATCTTAGCCTTTTGGCACACTAAACAAGCATACACAAACTAAACCACATCTTTCTTCATCATAGGCCACCAAAACATCTGTTTTAAATCCTGATACATCTTAGTGGCACCTGGGTGCACACTCAGTCCACTCCTATGTCCTTCTTCAAGGATCAACTTTCTAAGCTCCAGGATGTCTGGTATATAGACTCTATCTTTAAACCTCAAAATTTCATCACTTCCGTCCTTAAAACTAAGGTATCTACCCTGGGCGAGCAACTCTCGCTGGTCTAAGAGAAACTGGTCTAACTTCTGACCCTCTCTAACTTGATCCATCAAACTGTTGGTAACCTTCAAGGTTCCAAGCCTAATACTCTTATAGGTAACTTCCCAAGCTAAACTCAGGTCTCTAAACTCCTCAAGCAGATTCATCTCCCTAACCATCAAAGCGGAAACATGCAAGGTTTTCCTACTCAAAGCATCTTCCACTACATTGGCTTTTCCTGGGTGGTAGGTTAAATCAAACTCATAATCTTTCAAAAACTCCATCCACCTACGCTGCCTTATATTCAACTCCTTTTGATCAAAGAGATACTTCAAACTCTTATGATCACTAAAAACCTCAAACTTCGCTCCATAAAGGTAGTGCCTCCAAATCTTTAAAGCAAACACCACAGCTCCTGACTATAGGTCATGGGTAGGGTAGTTCTTCTCATGGGTTTTTTAACTGCCTAGAAGCATAAGCTACTACCTTACCATTCTGCATCAACACACCACCTAAACCTTGCTTCGAAGCATCGCAGTAAACTACGAAAAGTTCACTAGGATTGGGTAAAACTAAAATTGGTGCTGATGTCAACCTATCCTTAAGGGTTTGGAAACTCTCTTCACACTTAGAGCCCCACACAAACAACTGTCCCTTCTTGGTAAGATGTGTTAAGGGTAGAGCTAACTTAGAGAAACCTTCTATAAACCTCCTATAGTACCCTGCTAAACCCGAGAAACTCCTAATCTCGATCACTGACTTCGATGCTTCCCACTGGAGTACCGTCTCTACCTTAGCCGGGTCCACGGCTATCCCACCTTTAGAGATGACGTGTCCTAAGAAACTCACCTCCTCCAACCAAAACTCACACTTAGACAACTTAGCATATAACTGTTTCTCCTTAAGGGTCTGCAAGACAACCCTCAAGTGTTCCACATGTTCCTCTTTGGTCTTGGAGTACACTAAGATGTCATCTATGAAAACCACCACAAACTTATCCAAGTAAGGGTGAAAGGTCTTATTCATGTAGTCCATAAACACAGCAGGAGCATTGGTCACACCAAAGGCATAACCAAGTACTCGTAGTGACCATAAAGCATCCTAAACGCTGTTTTCGGGATGTCCTTAGACTTAACCCCTAATCTGATGGTACCCTGACCTCAAATCTATCTTCGAGAAAACACAAGCTTCGATCAACTTATCCGTAAGATCATCAATCCTAGGGAGGGGATACCGATTCTTAATGGTCACTTTGTTGAGATGTCGATAGTCAACACATAACCTCATAATGCCATCCTTCTTCTTTACTAGCAATAATGGCGCACCCCATAGGGATACGCTAAGCCTAATAAGCTGCTTCGGGATCCGATCTTCTACCTGTTTCGTCAACTCAGCTAGCTCTAAAGGAGACATTCTATAGGGCGCTATGGATATTCCCCTAGTGCCAGGCACTAAATCTATGGTGAACTCATTATCTCTCTCAGGGGGCAAGTTATAAACATCCCCCGGAAACACTTCAGGAAATTCCCGCACAAGAGGCACACTTCCGACATCAGGAGGGCTCTCTACTTCCAGGGAAGACAACATCATGAACAACTGGGATTCGTCTTTCATCGAAGCTTTGACTTGGTTGGCAGAGAGAAAGATTGGATTCTTAGACTCCATAGAAGTTCCAAAAACTATTGTTTTATCAAAGCAATTCAGAAGGGCGTGGTTGGAAGACAACCAGTCCTAGCCAATAATGACATCAAGTTCTTTTAAAGGTAGGCATAAAAGATTTAAAATGAAGGTTTTACCATTAATGGTAATATGACAGCTCATGCATGCATGAGAAGTAAGAACAGGTTTATTTGTTGGTGTAGAAACAACAAAATCATACTCAAGAAAAGTAACAGGCAAATTAAGACTCTTGACCCCATCATGCGATATAAATGAGTGCGTAGCACCCGAGTCATACAATACAGTTAAAGGAGTTCCATCAATTAAGCACATACCTTGAATCAAGTCATCAGACTCGGGGAGCCTCAGCTCCACTAAGGGTAAAGACTCTTCCAGCAGTCTTCAGTCGATTAGCCTGAGACTGCTGACTCTTGCTAGCACTTGGAGGCTTTGACTTTGTTTCTCCACAATTCCGACCGATGTGGCCAAGCTTGTCACACCTAAAACAGATGATGTCTGATTCCTTGCACTGGGTAGTGAAGTGATCTGGTGCGCCGCACTTGCCGCACTTCATTGGCCTAGAGGCGGTGGAGTTACCACCCCTAGACCTATCATATGAAAACTGTGGCTTCCTGCCACTCTATTTGAAATCCTGGCTGGTTGGAGCGTAACACTGCTTGCTCTTATCCTTCTGCTCAGTCTTCTTACTGCCCAGACTATCCGAATTCCTAAAACTGGCAACCCTGGACTTGTAGGTATCCTCAAAGATCCTACACTTGTTCACCAAGGATAGGAAGAATCTGATCTCCTGGTAACAGATCGCCTGCTTGACCTCTAGACGAAGACCATCCTCGAACTTTACACACTTTGACCGATCATCAACCATGACCTGATAAGGTGTGTAGTACCTAGCCAGCTCCTCGAACTTTACCGCATACTCACCCACCGACATATTTCCCTGCTTCAGCCCCAAAAATTCCATTTCCTTCTTGTCACGTACATCCGCAGGAAAATACTTCTCCAGAAACCTATCTCTGAACACAGCCTAGGTGACTGTTGTACCCTCAGCCACCATCCGCTGACGATAGTTCTCCCACCAGTGCTCAACCTCCTCCGTGAGCATAAATGTGGCCAAGATAACCCGCATATTAGTATAAAACATTTACTTGAAAGAGGTGATATAAAAACATGCATTTATTTGATTAAAATACAACTGGATAGAAAGGTACCACATTGTAACAATTACAACGTGGAAAGAAGTATAGTTTTTAAAAATAAATAAAACATAAACATCAAAACACAACCCAACCCCGATGTCACATACAGAATTGGTATAACCGTTCCAGATTAAAATCCACGGAATACAACGAAACTAAAAATAAACTATCAACTATAAACTAAGCATCCTATCTTGAGTCGCGGCTCCTCAGAGTCACTCCTCCACTGGCTGCTCAACGTCCTCTGCATAAAGAGATACATGCCAACAACAGAAACAAGGAAAATGGGAAGTAAGAAATCATGTAAACACAACGGCATGGAGATAGTTAAGCAAGATGAACATACATCATATATATAGCATTTATCATCATACAACATTTAGCATCAACATATAGTTATATCAACATATCGTCTCAACCAACATATGCTATGCGGTGCAACACTACTCCGCTACTCCATTATGCATATGGATCCAAACTATCTCAGGAAGGCAACTTCGGAGTTACATATCCACATTGGCCAAAAAAGCACCAACGCCGGCAGTTCACCAAACCATGGGTGAACCCCTTGGATATCCGACGTATCATAACGAGGATAAGGCATCGTGGGGGAGCACGGTTCACCAAACCTTGGGTGAACCACCCGAGACTTGGCCAGATCGCCGTACTCTAGGACGACCTCCCCCATGTTGAACTTCCCCCACTAAACAACTTCAACGTTTGAATGCATGTGCACAACAGCAAACAAGGCAGCCACCTCCTTTGCTTGGGCCAATAAGCACCAAAGACTTATCACTATCATCAACAACGTCAACGTCAACACCTTAACCCACAGGGGTCAAGGTCCCCTTGGCCAAAAAGCACTAAGGTTCAACTCATCAACACCTCGACCAAAAAGCATTGGGGCCACTTTGGCCAAAAAGCACCGAAGTTTATCAACGTGCAATAACCCAATGGGCACCGGCTTAACCTGCTTATTATTCTTGATTCATCTTAATTATTCTTTAATTAGGTTATCTAACTCTTCTTCAATTGATTGGTGTTTTATCACATTATTGGGGACATTTGGGGTGAAACACCCCTTTAAACCTTTAATCTCAAATTCTGCACTGGAGGGGTAGCACGGGCGTGATCCCTCTAAGCACGGGAGTGCTTCCATTTAAAGGAAGCACGACCGTGCTCGATGCATGGTCGTGCTCCTGTCTGCACGGTCATGCTTAAAGCACGGCCACTTTCCAGAATTCAAATTGGGAGCACGGGCGTGCTCCCTATTCAGCATGGCCGTGCTCCTAGAGCCAGTCGTACTGTTCTGGGCAGATTCAATGTGTTCTTGGATTAAAACCTCCCTAAACACTCTTAAATCAAATCCTAATGTCTTGACTAATCCATTGGGCATCAAAGCTCACCTCTCACTAACAGTTCATGTTTTATGAAGCATTGGGGAATTAATCCCTTAATTCTTATGTGAACGAAGAGTCCTAATAATTCAATTAGAGTCTTATTAACGGTTCAACATAAACATCATAACTCAGCTAATCAACATTCAGCCAACATAACCATGTCATAAATAGCATACCAACGCAATAATTACAACATGACATAAGCATACCATAATCAAACAAATTAAAACAATTAGGCATTCATTGCAATTAACAACAATAGGCATACCATTAATCAACCAACAGATTAAAGCAATCAAACCAGTTAATCAAACATAGCATGGTATTGACAACAGTTAACAATAACAATAACAATGGGGCTATGGGAACCCCTCATCTTGAGCTACCCCCTTGCCTAATGTATACACTATCCTTCTCCCCATACCTGGTATGCAGATTTCGATAGCAACAACCCAACGATCAACTAACACGTCCCTCGAACAGCTCAGTCAGCTTTCCAAGCCTTGGTCAAACAGAAAAGGTTAACCAAATCAGTTCCCAAATCTAAATAATAGAAAGGAAACCAATAGAGGGAGAAACTGTTACCTATACCGATTGGCACTTACGAACTAGATACTCCCAAGGGTGTCTAAAGCTCCAACAATGGAATTGATTTAGAGAGAAAAGGGAAGAAAGGGTTCGTAGCCGCAACAGGGTTTCTATTTGTGCCAAAATAGGGTTTATGAGAAAACCCTCGATTATTGTTCTCTTTTTAAAGACACATAACCGAGCACAGTCGTGCTCCTACTTGAGCACGGGCGTACTCAACTTAGCGCTTACGAGGCGCGGTCTGTCATTAAGCACGGACGTGCTCCCTGTTGAGCACAATCGTGCTCAACTTAGCATCAGCGAGATGCGCTTACCCAACGAGCACGGTCGTGCTCTCTATTGACCACGGTCGTGCTTGTGACTCTGACAGTCACAAGACACAAGCCTAAGTAAGGGATTTTTCCACTAAAAAACCCCACTTAGCCCACTCTAAACCTCCCTAACAAACAAGGCACATACAAAAGCACTTAACGAAAAAGGAGTGTTACACATCTAGTTCTACATGCTCTAATTGCAATATTCTGGAAAAATAGGTAGAAAAACTGAAAAGTACTCTCTCTAAATTCACAATAGGAGGAGATAACCTAAATGCCATATTATACAACAAAAAGGAGCATATGAAAAAGCTGGAATAGATTACCAACCAGCAATGCATGAAAAAGCTTTTAAGAAACTCTTTCTTGCACTTAATTCATCTACTAGTCCTTTTGCCATATGTTTCTATTGTGCAAGAAAAGGACACACTGCTTCTACATGCTACTTTAGAAATCCTTCAAGGATAAGTATCAAACAAATATGTGTTCCTAAGGGAACTTATGTCATGACTAATACCAAAGGACCCAACAAAATTTGGGTACCTAAGACAAAATTTGACATTCTCAGAAAGAGATTTAGGCTTTTGTCCTAAGATTTTGTTAGATACTTTATGATGCGTCTAGTCAAAGAATCCTATGCCAGTTTTATCAAGAGAGGGTTTCTGACTTCCTAAAAGCTTAGTCATATTATTTTGCCATTGACAAAACGAACAAGATCAGAGGTGAGCTCTTCTACCTTCTGTTGAAGCTTGTCAACTTCGTCAGATTGTAGCGTCTCAACTATGATCTCAGCCTTTAGCTTACTGTTTTCCTGTGACCATCTATCACACTCTTGAGTCTTATGTTCATGCTCTTTCAAGAGTTTCACATATTGTCTCTTAAGTGTTCTGAAAACCTTAGTTAAACAATTAGATTCCTCAATCAATTCTTCAGAAATTACCTCATAGTAGGAATCAGCATCTGCCATAAGATACAGGTTTGCTTCCTCAATCAATTACTGTTTTCCTGTGACCATCTATCACACTCTTGAGTCTTATGTTCATGCTCTTTCTGGGAGCACGGGCGCGCTCCCTGTTCATCATGGTCGTGCTCCTGGAGCCAGCCATACTGTTCTGGGCAGATTCAACTTGTGTTCTTGAAGCCAAAACTCCATAACACTCTCAAATCAGATCCTAGGGTCCTTTGTCTAATCCATTTGGCATCAAACCTCACCTTTCACTAACAGTTCATTTCTTATGAAATATTGGGGAATTAATCCCTAAACCATTACGTTAATTAAGAGTCCTATTAATTCAATTAGGGTCCTATTAACAGTTCAATTATAGCCAACACTCAGCCAATCAACATCATCAATAACAACAGCCGACAATCATTCTCATAACATCATCATTAATAAACCAATGACATTCAATATAGCAATATTCATCAATATACACTATTTGGCATATAACATCATAGCAATCTAACAACTATAACAGAGATGCATATCAACTAACAATTATAGAAATTAATCCATACAACCAAATAGATCATGGCATTGACAACAATTTAGGCATATGCATAATCAAACATAACATGGCATTAATAACAGTTACCAACAACATATAATAGGGCTATGACAACCCCTCATCTTACACTACCCCATTGCCTAATGTCTACGCTATCCTTCTTCCCATACCTGTGTGGATGTATGCCTTGACAGGTACATGTATTTTGATGAATGACAAAGGTATTCAAGTCTAAGGACTAAAGTGCAAAAAGCGGAAAATTGTAAAGCAAGTAAGCACAAGGGGTAAAAAGGGAATTTTACTATTTGTATTGTTTGTTTTAAAATTATACGGTAAGTAGGGTTCTCAAATTAATAATAGTCACACACACACACACATTTAACATGTGCTTAAAAGGCTTATCATATGGTTAAATGTAGAGCTGGGTATATGGGCCTGGGCCCGCGGACGGTCCGTTTAAACCCGCGATCCGTGCGGGTTAGGACTATACAAAATGTAGGCTCGTTTAAATGCGGGCTTATTTAGCCCGGTCCATTTAACCCGCGGTTTATACGGGTTCGGTCCGCGGGTTAGCGGGCCAACCCGCGGGCCAAAAATTTTAATGCAAAATATAAGTTTATATATGAATATATTATGCATTTTATAATGAAAAAATAATTATTATTTGCAAGTGACTATTTATTTGGGTTGTCGTCTGTGCAATTGATCCTTATTTGCAAGCTTAAATATTTAACTCAACCCTATAACCAAATTAAACTGTATATAAGCTATTGTGAGCTAATTTGAACGTATCAGGTTAGTTAAAATTGAGTGAATTTTGCAAGTATTACTACTTCCGGTAAATTTTCTCTATATCATTTTGGATATTTAGGAACCATACTTCTAATAATTTTTTTAAAAAATAATTAAATTAAAAAAAATCAATTTTAAATGAGTCCGCGGGCCGACCCGTTAACCCGCGGGTTAGGTGGGCCGGACGTGGACTAGAGAAAATATAGGCCCGTTAGCTACACGGGCCAACCCGGTCCAACCCGTTTAACTGCGGGTGAATGCGGGTTGGGCTTAAACGGACCGGGCTGGCCCGTATACCCAGCTCTAGTTAAATGTTTTCTAACATGTGTGTAAAACTGACAATTAATTAAGTTTAATTGGGCAATCAATTCCTTAATTGTCAAGTTTTTGAAATTCAATCTAATACGCACCATAATCAATTATGGAATTCCTATAATCGATTATGAGTCGTGGTTAAATGGCTTTAATGAGTGTTAATGAGCAATTATGATATTAAAGCCGTTGACTTCAAATTTTGAAATAAAATAATCGATTATTGTAATTGAATAATCGATTATGACCTTGCTGACTTTGAATGAGCTTCAACAGAAACCTTGTGATCGATTATGTAATTGATTATCGCCTTTTACGTAAAAGTCAGTAACCTTATAATCGATTAATGAAATCGATTATAATCTTTTGTGAAAAAGTCAGTGACCTCATAATCGATTATGCCTAATATGTCCATATGCACGCTTCCTGAAAATACTTTAAATAATCGATTATAGCCTTTAAATAATCGATTATTATGCGACGGAAATGAATTTTAAGAGGCTTGACCTAATTTCATTTTGAACCTGAAGTTGACACAGGCAAACACAAGAAGGGGGGTTGAATTGTGTTTGTTAATATTTTTCGAAAACAACCTTTTCAAAAATAATTTTCTCACACAAAGATAAAGAGGCAGAATAAAGCACACAGAAAAACAGTCTTTTGAAAGAATAACAAATTCAAGTTCAAATCCCCACAGTTAGTATAAACACGTAAAACCAAAGAGATAAGGGATTAGAAGATTCACACAAGATGTTTTATCCTGGTTCACTCTCTTCCAACCAAGAGCTACGTCCAGTCCCTTCTACTTGAAGGATTTCTCCACTATTTTCCAAATAGATTACACCAAGTATTCAACACCTCTCCAGGCTCACAAGTATTTCTTTCTTACCAAGCCTCTTCAGGCTCCACCTCTAATAAAGAGTTTTTGATTTCTTTGATCTTCTAACTCACTATGTGTGAGAATATGAAAGTTTAAGATCAGATGAATATTATAGCAATATTCAAACTATGATATTACAGACTTTTGCTTTTTGAATGAATAAGAGAATATTTGCTCGCAAGAGATTTCTTGAGATTTCTTTGTATGCGCAAAAGTTGTTTCTTCAAAAGCCTTAGTCTTCTATTTATAGGGTCCTTGATCTTCTCTTCAGAATCATCAACGGTTGTATTTGAAATTTCCGTTTAGTGATAGAATCAACCAAGTAAATATCCGTTGTGACTCAGCTTGCTCGTGGCCTTTGTACTATGTGACAAATTCTTGCATGTAATGGCACACCTCTGAGCAAAAGCAACTTGAGAAACAGTTTTGCCTTCCTTGTACAAGTTCCAGCTATTTCAGCGTAAAAGGTGACAAGGTACACAACGTTTTGCATTGTACTATTCTGCTTTTTGCAATTCCTTATTTGTACTATGTCTCTCTCATTGAAACAAGGCAATAAAAAACCGTTAATAGAAAAAGAGAAGAACCATTATAAATGAAATGAATATCAATCATATGAAATAAATTTGCTTTGGTTCAGATTGATATAAATGCTCAAAATTCTTCGTCCAGCAAAACAATAGTAAAGGCAAGTTAAGAAAAAAGAGTTTTAAGGCTCCGTCCACTGACGTGGCAACCAAAACTTCGTCTGCATAAAACATCGGTCTTGCCAGTACTTGAGACATTTAAAATCTCCGTCCAGTGACGTGGCAATAGAAAACTAAGGTTATTATTTGAGAGAAGCTCACGTCTACATGAAAAGAAATTCTCCGTCCACTAGAAACATTCAAGCGCTCGTCCACTGACGTGGCACTTGAGTTTAAGGGAGATCCTTGATAGAGTGGACTCGACCACTCTTTCAATATAAAATATATGGTCGCGGATTTGCAAAGAAAATAGACTTAACATTTTAACTTATAAGAACAGAGATTCTTTAAGACTAAAGGCACTAGTTAGATTCAAAGCTTTAACACTTTGCTACACAAATTTAATTCTCATTGTTAACATCAAAACCTAGAGATTATTTAATCCAAATTATTTTGGTTCCAACAATATCCCCCTTTTTTATGATGACAAAAACTAATTAAATTTATTTTGCAAAGTCTAAGAGAGCTTACAAGGCTCCCCCTAGGACAAAGCAGTCATCAGATAAAAGCAGTTAAGGCATAATAAGCTAAGTCTTATTTGCAATATAATATAGGTTAACAGATCAAGATAGCAGCTTATTAAACATTTGGGATTCAAAGCAGTATCGAAGCATAAACATAAATTCAAGGCATAGTATCAGAAAGATGAATATACACTTATGCATATGCAGACAACTATGTACTTTTTGTTTAAAAAAATCTCTGTATTATAAAATTTAATCTTTCCTTTCTCCCCCTATTTTGTCATCAGACAAAAAGTTAAAAGGGAGTGGACCATCATTGTCAGCTAACAACAAAAAGATAAAACAGAGAAGGAAAAAGTTTTTAGGTAGAAGGAGGTGGTGGAGGAGGTGGTTGATTAGGATGTGGATTTTGATTCTTCTGAAATTCCAAGATCAGAGCCAGCATCTGATTCATCACTGCATTTGTAGGGGCCAGAGAATCTTGAACTTGCTTCTGTATCCTTTCTTCAATCTGTTGAGCCATCTGTTCAGTCTTTTCCTCAACTATCTTGCCAACCTTATCATCAACAATTTTTCCAATGATGTCTTCAAGATTGGGTGGCAAGGAAAGTTGTCTTGAGCTCTCAGCAGTGTCAGAGACAGTGTCTTGAGCTTGGGCTGGTGGTCTAACCATAGCAAGAGCTAATGGTTGAGAAGAAGTCTTAGCAGACTCAGCTCCTTGATTAGAGACACCAACCTCAGCAGACTGCTTAGCTTGTGCAGATGGAGGTTCCACTGAAGTAGGTTGAGAAGACAGTTGAGCATCAAATTCAGGGCCTTCTACAATCAACTCTTCAGCCATATGATCAGAGGATGAATTTGCTGGAGAGGCAGTGGCAGCTTTAACAGATTTCTGAGGGACATCCTTTGCCCAGTGGATAGGAGTAATTTCCTCCACATCCCTGCTGGTAATAGGAAGTGCCCACAGATCTTTGTAGATCATGTGCCTTACTTTGGATAGTCCACACTTTCCTCTGAACTTGGGAATTTTTTGCTTCTCTTCCTGAGTCAAGCCAGAAGAAGAAGCATCCCTGGTACAGTGGATGATATGGGACAACCAGAAGTCTGCAGCTTTCATTTCTCCAATATTCTTCACATCCTCCATATACAGATAAAAGTCGAGCTGGGAGTGATCAAAGGTTTCCTGAGACAAATCCAGCATAGCAGAATGAGCTTCAGGCATGACTCCCTTATTTCTTCTGAACCTCATATCTTTGTCCTTGTTGAGGTCTATCATGCCAAGCCTTGGACAGATAGGGTAGGGAGCAATGCCTACACGTGTTTCCTTATTATGCCTCAGCCATGTAATAGGAACCCAACGTGCAGCTCTTTCAATTTAGAAGTAGCTAAACTCCCACTTCAGAATATTATAGATCAGTTGATCTACGAAGGGGTCTGACGCACTTCCATAAATGCTGGGATGCTCGAATTTCAGCCATTTTGTGTTTGCATCCATAATAATTGAAACGTGCGCAGATGATCTAGCTCTCTTCTGAGGTAAAGAAGGCTGTCTGTTCCTTTTAGGATCAGTTTCCCATACAGGAATGATGTGCCTTGCTACTCCTTCAGTGTGAGGAATCAATGGTGGGGTTTTTTGTAGGTTGGGGTAAATTTTCCTTTGGGGAAAACAATTGAGGGGTAGATGGGTGAGGAGAGGGCCATGGTGGTTGTTCATCTCAGATGGAAAGGGACCTTTAGGAGGCTGAGAGTTTGGGTATTTGGTGGTCCAGGGGTATTCCTCATAGGGTTCATAGTCATAATCAGGATGGGAGTACACCTAGTTAGAGGAATTTCAAGGTTAATTTCAGGGTCAGGTTGGTGAGTATGAAATAGAATTTTCCAATTTCTTTTGACCTGAGCCCAATTCTCAGACTTATTGGCAAAAATAGTGGATGGGGGTATAATTGGTGGAAAGAGTTTTCTTAGGGGTTTAGGAAAGGGGGCACCTCGGCAAATTCCATCATCCTCTTGATGAAACCAAGGATCCGAGTCAGGAATTATGGGTGGAAAGAGGGTTTTGAGTGGTGTAGGTTGGGGTGTGGTTAATTGACTTGGGCTAATTTGTGGTGAAGATGGATTTGAAGTTTGGTCAGATTGGTCTTTTTGTGGTGAGGGTTGGGGTGTGGGTAATGTAGGTCTATATACATTATCAAAGAATCCTACTCCCGGAGTAGGGGCATCATCACTCACAGTATTAGTAGGAACATCAGAAGAGGTGTTTACCTCAGAGGCTGCAAAGGTTCTTGCTTTCCTTGCAGGTTGCCTCCTCTTGGTAGGCACAGCAGCATCAGCAGCAGCATCAACAACAACAGCTGCTTTCCTCTTTAAAGCTGTTCCCAGAGGAACATTGTCATCTTCATCATCCTCATCTTGAGGCAGAACCAGCTTTCTAGCTCTCTTGGGAGCAGGTCGAGGAACAGGTTGAGGAGCCTAATTCCCAGGCTCATTAATAACAATGCCTCTGGTAGGCCTTTTAGGAATAGGCCTCCTGACAGCCATTGTTTTCCTTTTAGTTCCTCTCTTGAGACCAAGAATAGCTGCATTGTTGGCCTCAACAGATTCTTCCTTAATCTTCATTTTCTCCTCTTGTTTTGACATCTCAACTAGTTTGTACGTGTCAAGATGCATGCTGCTGAGGTTGCTCTTTCCGAAAATGGCAGCTTGCATCCCCTTCGAACGAAAGATCTTTTCTTGTTCTTCTTGAGGCTTTGCATTTAAGTAATCATACAAGCCTTGCTGCGTGAAAACTCTTGACAGAAGATGAGAGAAGGTGATGTGGGAGGCGGTTTCTCTGTTTGTAATGGCATCCTTGAAGCGATGAAACAGGATCCATGGCAGGTTTATTTTTGTCTCATAGATCATGTTGCAGAGACAAAACTTGTGAAGGGCAGAAAGGTTGTCCTTAGACCCTGCCTTATGAAGCACCGTCTTGTTCAGAATCTGATGAAGAATCCTGATATGATCCTTCATTTCAGATGACATCCACGAGTGAGTCCTCACTGTATCTTCTCGCATCAGTGTAACCACAATAGTCTCTATACCACCAAGATCTTCTTCCCAGTTTTCTGTCATGATCAAACCCTCTTGAGCACAAACGATTGCATCAGAAATGGTCCTCTCAAACAGTTATCTTCTTGCCTTGAACAAACCCTACTACCTCAGTGTTAATAATCGTTGGTTTCCTCCAGAAATCCCTTACTAAGTCCGGATAAATCGAGACCTTTTCCAAAAACAAACCATCCCAACCAGCAGCATTGATGTACTTGCTTACATCCAAGTTATACTCACACAGAATTTCAAAATTAAAATGATGCTCTGCGCAATACTTATGATGTCAGTAGCATAGGCAGGCTCGAGAGTTGAGGTTGAAGCCATTGTTGAGTAAAAGTTAAGGTTTGAAGAACAGAGAATTCGAAAACTTTCAGAGAGAAGTTATCAGAGATAAAGAGTAGCGAAAGGTTTTTCAGAGGGAAAGGGGCTTCTTTTAAGGAGTTTCCGAATACCAACAGTTTTCAAGGGAAATTCAAAAAAGAAAAGATTGATTAGACAAGACTTTAGTGAAAAAACGCGTTGGTATATTGGGACCGTAAAAAGTTACGATGGGATTGATGGAAGTAGCTGACTCAGCAAGGAAATGATTAAAATCAAACGTTTTAAGATAACTGAGTTCAGATATATAAAGATGCAAATATTTTAAAAACAAATGTATGTAAGATTAGGTCCACAAAAGATTGAGGGTGGACGCATAAAAAACATATGTAGTGGACGCGGCACACCAACAGTAGTGAACGCGTAGACTACACGTGCTCTGGACGCCAAAACCAGTGGACGCGCAGATAAAACATGCAATCAATACATATACCAAATTAAACCACATACAACATGTTAAGGTGTTTTCTGATAAAAATAAATCTGTCCTCAGCAAGAGGTTTAGTAAAGATATCTGCCCATTGATGGTCAGTATCTACAAATTGAACATCAAAAACACCTTTTTGCACATAGTCTCTGATAAAATGATGTTTGATTTCTATATGCTTAGCCCTAGAATGAAGAATTGGATTCTTAGACAGATTAATTGCAGCAGTATTATCACACATTAGTGGAATACTACTTACAAACACATTGTAGTCCTCCAATTGGTGTTTAATCCAGAGGAGTTGTGAGCAGCAGTTTGCAGCTGATATATATTCTGCTTCAGCAGTTGATAGAGCAATGGTACTCTGCCTTTTGCTTGACCATGATACTAGATTAGCTCCAATGAAGTGACATCCCCCACTGGTGCTTTTTCTTTCAATTCTATCTCCAGCATAGTCAGCATCACAAAAGCCAACTAATCTGTAATCTCCATCTTTCTTAAAGCACAGACCAAGATTAGTAGTACCTTTTAAATATCTAAAAATTCTTTTAACTGCTGATAAATGAGATTCTCTAGGATCAGATTGAAATCGAGCACATAAGCAAACACTGAACATTATATCAGGCCTAGAAGCAGTTAGATATAAGAGAGATCCAATCATACCTCTGTATACCTTCTGATCTACCTTTTTCTCTTTATCATCTTTGTTCAGTATGGACGTGGGATGCATAGGTGTGTTCATAGGTTTGCAATCATCCATCTTAAACTTTTTGAGAAGTTCCTTTGTATACTTAGTTTGATGGATGTACACCCCGTCCATAGATTGTTTGACTTGAAGTCCAAGGAAGAATTTGAGTTCTCCCATCATGCTCATTTCAAACTCTTTCTGCATTAGCTTTGAGAATTCTTTGCACAGAGATTCATTAGTAGCACCAAATATAATATCATCTACATAGATCTGTACTACTATGAAGTTGGAATAAATTGATTTTCTAAACAAGGTTGTATCAACCTTTCCTCTGACAAAGCCATTATCCATTAGAAAAGAACTTAGCCTATCATACCAAGCTCTTGGGGCTTGTTTTAGGCCGTATAAAGCTTTCTTAAGCTTGTATACATGTTCAGGTTGGGTTTCACTCTCAAAACCCGGAGGTTGCATAACATAAACTTCTTCATTGATAAAACCATTTAAAAAAGCACTTTTTACATCCATTTGAAAAAGCATAATATTATGATGTGCAGCAAATGAAAGTAAAATTCTAATTGCTTCCAATCTTGCAACAGGTGCAAAGGTTTCAGTATAATCTATACCTTCTTCTTGAGAATAACCTTGTGCAACCAATCTTGCTTTATTTCTTATAACCTTACCATTTTCGTCAAGCTTGTTTCTGTAAACCTATTTTGTTCCTATAACAGATTTATCCTTAGGTAGGGTTACCAGAGTCCAAACTTCACTCCTCTCAAACTGATTTAGCTCTTCTTGCATTGCTAAGATCCAACCATTGTCCAGCAGAGCCTCGTCTACAGTCTTTGGTTCCAATGCAGAGACCAATGCAGAGTCTTCTTGCTCTCTGAAGGTTGATCTGGTTCTTAGCTTATCACTTGGATTTCCAATTATTTGTTCCGGAGGATGATAATTCTGGAAATGCCAAGTTCTCTGAGTATTATCTTGTTGAGAGGTGGATGTTTCAGGTTGATGAGAAGTGTCTTCAACTTGATCATCAGTTTTAACTTCTTTTGTTTCTCCTGAGATGTTTAAGTCAAGATCTGCAAAACTTTCATCTAGCTCTGATAATTTCTTATCAGGCTGTTTGTCATCAAATCTAACATGTATAGATTCTTCTACTGTTAAAGATCTTGAGTTATACACTCTAAGTCCTTTTGAGGTTTCAGAAAATCCTAGTAGAATTCCATTGTCTACTTTTGCATCAAACTTACCAAGTTGATCTTTTGTATTTAAAATATAACATTTACATCCAAAAGGATGAAAATAAGATATGTTGGGTTTTCTGCCTTTCCACAATTCATAGGGAGTCTTACTCAGAATAGGTCTAATGTATATTCTGTTCTGAATGTAGCAGGCAGTGTTCACAGCTTCAGCCCAGAATTGTCATTGAGCATAGTCCTAGCCATCTCTTGAAGAGATCTGTTCTTTCTCTCTACCACACCATTTTGCTGTGGTGTTCTTGGTATTGAGAAGTTGTGTTGAATTCCATTTTCTTCACAAAACTCATTGAATAGCTCATTGACAAATTCTCCCCCATGGTCACTTCTAATTGAAGCTATACACATGCCTTTTTCATTCTGTACACGTTTGCAGAATACAGAAAAGACCTTGAAGGACTCATCCTTGTGAGCAAGGAACATAACCCATGTCCATCTAGTATAGTCATCTACAATGACTAGACCATATTTCTTACCACTGATAGAAGCAGTCCTTGTTGGACCAAAAAGATCAAGGTGTAGCAGTTCTAGTGGTCTCTTGGTACTCACAATATTCTTAGATTCAAAAGAACCTTTGACTTGTTTTCCCTTCTGACATGCATCACAGAGAGCATCATATTTGAACTTAAGGTTTGGTAATCCTCTCACGAGGTTATGCTTATTTAGCTTTGAGATTAATCTCAAGCTTGCATGACCTAGCCTTTTATGCCAAATCCAACGTTCATCTTCAATGGACACTAAACATGAGACACTTTGATTTGAGAGGTCCTCCAAGTCAATTTTGTATAAGTTGTTTTGCCTCTTAGCAGTGAATAAGATTGGTCCATCATTTTTCTTGACATAACACATGTTCTTATTAAAAGAAACATCATATCCACTGTCACATAATTGACTTATGCTCAGTAGATTATGTTTTAAACCATTCACAAAAAGAACATTATCAATGGAGGGAAAAGGATGTTTACCGATTTTACCTATACCAGTGATCTTTCCTTTCTGATTTCCTCCAAATGTCACCCAGCCACCATCCTTATGTTTAAGGTCTTGGAACATATACTTTTCTCCCGTCATGTGACATGAGCATCCACTGTCCAAGTACCAGGATGTTTGTTTCTTTCCTGTTGTTAAGCAGATCTGCAACAGGTATTATCTTGTCCTTAGGTACCCAAACTGACTTGGGTCCTTTCATGTTAGTTTTCTTTGGACGAGAATATTTGGCATGCCTGTTATGTATGTATCTAGATGTAGAGTGCCCACTTTTTCCACACACTTTACAAAACGTGTTGGACGGGCCTGATTTGGTTTTCGCATACCTAGCTGGAGCTTTTGAAGCTCTTTACTGTATAGGTGGTTTTGACTTAATGTAAGATGCCTCATGCTTCTTATTGTCATAACCAAGGCCAGATTTATCAAAGGGTGACCTAGAATACCTTAGGATAAGACTAAGCTTATCTGAGCCTCCTACAAATTTTGACAGAGAGTCTGTCAAGTATTCTACATCTTGTTTTAGTTTTACAACTTCACAAGAATTGTCAGGCTCACATTCAGATTTGTCAGTTAGACTGACATTCTCTGATTTCAGCTTATCATTTTCTTGAAACAAACTTTGTTTTTCCATGCAGACTCTATCATATTCTTTGGTTAATTCTGCAAACTTCTTTTAAAGACTTTTGTATTCATGAGACAATATGGATGAGTCATGCAGTAATTCATCAAAGGCATTTTTGAGAGTTGAAGGTTCAGAATCTGTTACCTCATCATCATCAGTGTACTCATTTTCTGATGATGTGTCAGCCATGAGGCAAATGTTTGCCTCTTCCTCAGCTTCCTCTTCCTCATCTGATGAGGATAAGTCCAAGTCCTCCCATGTAGCCATTAAGCCCTTCTTTTTCTTGAAGAACTTCTTCTTTTCTTTAGGTTAGGACAGTCAGCTTTGAAATGGCCTGGCTTTTTGCATTCAAAGCACAGAGATGGACCTTTTTCTTTGGAGTCTGATTTCTCCTTAGAAAATTTCTTGTTGAATGGCTTTCTCTTGAAATTACCTTTTCTTCTCCACATATGTTGTATCTTTCTGGAGATGAAAGATAATTCATCTTCATCTGATCCTTCATCACTGTCTGAAGGTTCAGCATCATCTGAAGACTCAGCAGCTTTGAGGACTTTTGAAGAGCTTGCTTTCTTTGCCTTTAAAGCAATGGACTTTCCCTTTCTGGAATTGTCTTCCTCATTTAGTTCAAGCTCATGAACTTTTAATGATCCTAGAAGTTCTTCCAGAGAGAGAGTATTCAGATTCTTAGCTTCTTGAATAGCAGTGACCTTCGGTCTCCACTGCTTGGAGAGACTTCTCAGAATCTTTCTGATATGATCTCTATTCTCATATATTTTTCCCAGAGATCTGAGACTGTTTGTTATTGTTTGAAATCTTCCAAACCTCTGATCTATAGACTCATGATCAGTCATCTTGAAGAGTTCATACTGGTGAACCAGCATGCTTATCTTTGACTCCTTCACTTGTGATGAGCCTTCATGAGCGAGAGCCAGTGCATCCCAGATTTCCTTTGCTGTGTTGCAGCTGTGAACCTTATCATGTTCTGATCTGGTAATAGCACACATCAAGTAATGTTTGGCTTTGAGATTTAGTTGATGTTTGGCTTTTTGATCAACACTCCATTCTGCTCTAGCCAACACTGCTTGGTTTTCACCTCTTGGCTCAGAATAGCCATTCTCTATCAGTTCCCAGATGTCTAAGTTCTACGCATCTAGGAAGGCCATCATTCTCTTCTTCCAATAGTCATAATCAGTTCCATCAAAGAGTGGAGGTCTGTTGATAGCTTGTCCTTCTGCATCCATGGTGGTAGGATCGTACTTCCTCAGCACTTGTTAGATGCTCAACCCTTTCGAGGCTGAGCTCTGATACCAACTGAAGTTGACACAGGCAAACACAAGAAGGGGGGTTGAATTGTGTTTGTTAATATTTTTCGAAAACAACCTTTTCAAAAATAATTTTCTCACACAAAGATAAAGAGGCAGAATAAAGCACACAGAAAAACAGTCTTTTGAAAGAATAACAAATTCCAGTTCAAATCCCCACAGTTAGTATAAACACGTAAAACCAAAGAGATAAGGGATTAGAAGATTCACACAAGATGTTTTATCCTGGTTCACTCTCTTCCAACCAAGAGCTACGTCCAGTCCCTTCTACTTGAAGGATTTCTCCACTATTTTCCAAATAGATTACACCAAGTATTCAACACCTCTCCAGGCTCACAAGTATTTCTTTCTTACCAAGCCTCTTCAGGCTCTACCTCTAATAAAGAGTTTTTGATTTCTTTGATCTTCTAACTCACTATGTGTGAGAATATGAAAGTTTAAGATCAGATGAATATTATAGCAATATTCAAACTATGATATTACAGACTTTTGCTTTTTGAATGAATAAGAGAATATTTGCTCGCATGAGATTTCTTGAGATTTCTTTGTATGCGCAAAAGTTGTTTCTTCAAAAGCCTTAGTCTTCTATTTATAGGGTCCTTGATCTTCTCTTCAGAATCATCAACGGTTGTATTTGAAATTTCCGTTTAGTGATAGAATCAACCAAGTAAATATCCGTTGTGACTCAGCTTGCTCGTGGCCTTTGTACTATGTGACAAATTCTTGCATGTAATGGCACACCTCTGAGCAAAAGCAACTTGAGAAACAGTTTTGCCTTCCAAGTACAAGTTCCAGCTATTTCAGCGTAAAAGGTGACAGGGTACACAATGTTTTGCATTGTACTATTCTGCATTTTGCAATTCCTTATTTGTACTATGTCTCTCTCATTGAAACAAGGCAATAAAAACCGTTAATAGAAAAAGAGAAGAACCATTATAAATGAAATGAATATCAATCATATGAAATAAATTTGCTTTGGTTCAGATTGATATAAATGCTCAAAATTCTTCGTCCAGCAAAACAATAGTAAAGGCAAGTTAAGAAAAAAGAGTTTTAAGGCTCCGTCCACTGACGTGGCAACCAAAACTTCGTCTACATAAAACATCGGTCTTGCCAGTACTTGAGACATTTAAAATCTCCGTCCAGTGACGTGGCAATAGAAAACTAAGGTTATTATTTGAGAGAAGCTCACGTCTACATGAAAAGAAATTCTCCGTCCACTAGAAACATTCAAGCGCTCGTCCACTGACGTGGCACTTGAGTTTAAGGGAGATCCTTGATAGAGTGGACTCGACCACTCTTTCAATATAAAATATATGGTCGCGGATTTGCAAAGAAAATAGACTTAACATTTTAACTTATAAGAACAGAGATTCTTTAAGACTAAAGGCACTAGTCAGATTCAAAGCTTTAACACTTTGCTACACAAATTTAATTCTCATAGTTAACATCAAAACCTAGAGATTATTTAATCCAAATTATTTTGGTTCCAACAGAACCTTCACCTGTTTTCTATAAATAGGAGAATAGGCAGCATTGCCTAATACACAACATACTACTCTCTACTATTTTACTCTGTGCTAAAACTCTGATTGATTTTCGATATACTATTTCATCTCTTGCACTTACACTTGACCATATTACTTTGAGAATTTTATACACCATATAGGTGTTGCTGTATTGGTGCTTCAAATTTTATTTCATATCTGCACTTTTGAGTGCTTTCTCATTGTAATTCGTTTATAGTTTTTCTAAGTGAGTGTGATCTCACGAACTGTTTTTGAGAATCTTGCACAAGGGATAGTACGTCCTGTAATTTGTGTTAAGAGTGCTCTGATTTGTAAAGGTTCTAGTTTAGCCTGTTTTAAAAACTAGAGTTGATTGGAAACCCTTGGTCGTATTGCCTTGGGGACTGATCGTAGGCCACGTGGGCAGTAGAGTGGTCAAACCAGGATACATCGTTGTGTCATCTTCTTCTCTTATCTCTTTAATTTTCCGCAACACTTTTATACTTCTTAAGCTTTATTTCATAAACGCTTTATCATTAATCTATTGCTACACAAAAACCGTTTTTAAGTGTTATTTAAATTAGCAAAAGTTTTAAAAAATAATTCACACACAATTCACCCCCCTCTTGTGTTTGAGGTCACTTGTCAACAACCTGGTATGAAGATTCTCGCTAACTAAGGCAGATCACCAACTGGTTGCTTCGAACGGCTCGACGAACAATCCCTAAGCCTTGGCTAACACGAAAAGGTTAACCAATTAGTTCCCAAATCAATAACACGAAAATGGAAACTAAAAGGGAAGAACTATTACCTTACTACGATTGGCACTGACTAACTAGACGTTCCCACAAGTGTCCAAAGCTCCAACAACACAAAGGGTTTTGAGAAAATAGGGAAGAATGGGTTTGCTGCCGCATAAGGTTTCTGTTTGTGCCAAAATAGGGTTTACAACTAAAACCCTCGGTTACTATTCTCTTTTTAAAGGCACAGACCCGAGCATGGTCGTGCTCCTCCTTGAGCACGGTCTTGTTCAACTTAGCGCCTACAAGGCGCAGTCTTCCATTGAGCACGTGAGTGCTCCCTGTTGAGCACGGTCATGCTCAACATAGTGTTAGTGAGATGCACTTTCCTAACTAGCACGGTCGTGCTCCATGTTGAGAACGGCCGTGCTTGTGACTCAGAAAGTCACAAGACACAAGCCTAAGGAAGGGATTTTCCACCTAAAACCCCACTTAGCCCATTCTAAACCTTCCTAAAAAACAAGGCATATAGAAAAGCACTTAACGAAAAACGGGGTGTTACAATTCCACCCCCTTATAAAAATTTCATCCTCGAAATTTCTACTCACCTCGATCGAAAAGGTGCGGATACAACTCCATCATCTTGCTTTCCAGCTCCCACATAGCACTTTCCTCAGTAGCCCTGCTCCAAACGACTTTGACCAAGGGAATTCCTTGCCTCTCAGGTGCTTCACCCTCCTATCCTCGACTCGAAGGGGTAATACCTCAAAAATCAAGTTCTCTTTTAACTGTATGGTATCGGGTACTATCACGTGACTAGGGTCATGAACATATTTTGAGTTGAGACACATGAAAGACACTATGAAGAATGGACAAGAACGGTGGTAAGGCTATTGGTAGGCGACTTCGCCGACTCTTTTCAAAATTTGGTAAGGACCAATGAATCTAGGAGTAAGTTTCCTCACCTGCATCACCAACCCCAGTTGTCAGGGTAACTCTCAAGAACAGATGGTCACCTTCCTGGAATTCGAGCGCCTTCCTCCTTTTGTCATGGTAGCTCTTCTGCCTACTTTGTGCCACTCTCATCTTTTCCTAAATCATCCTCACTTTATCAGTGGTTTCTTGTACTATCGCGGGTCCTAACACAACGCTATCACCAGGTTCACTCCATCATAAGGATGTCCTACATCTCCTTCCATAAAGAGCCTCATAAGGTGCCATCCCAATATTGGAATGAAAACTAATGTTGTAGGTGAACTCTATCAAGGGCAAAAACTTGTCCTAACTACTAGACTGCTCTAGCACACAAGCTCTAAGCAAGTCCTCTAAGGACTGGATGGTTCTCTTAGACTGACCATTAGTCTGTGGGTGATAAGCTGAACTTAGTCCAAGCTTGGTTCCTAAAGCCTCTTGCAAACTGTTCCAAAACCTAAAGGTAAACCACGAGTCTCTATCTGATACTATACTAGAGGGTACACCATGTGACCTAACTATCTCTTTGATGTACAACTGGGCCAACTTTTCCAAAGGATATTCGATGATCATAGGGATGAAATGGGCAGACTTAGTCAGTCTATCCACAACAACCCATATAGCCTAAAACCAGCTAGAGTCCTAGGGAGTCCAGACACAAAATCCATGGAGATACTGTCCCATTTCTATTATGGGATACTTAATGGTTACAACTTTCCTGATGGTTTCTAGTGTTCTATCTTAGCCTTTTGGCACAGTAAGCACACATACACAAACTCAGTCACATTTTCCTTCATCCTAGGCCACCAAAACATAAGCTTAAGATCCTGATACATCTTAGTGGCACCTGGGTGCACACTCAGTCCACTCCTATGTCCTTCTTCAAGGATCAACTTTCTAAGCTCCGGGACATCTGGTATACAGACTCTATCTTTGAACCTCAACACTCCATCACTTCCTTCCTCAAAACTATGGTTTCTGCCCTGAGCGAGCAAATCTCACTGGTCTAAGAGAAACTGGTCTAACTTCTGGCCCTCTCTAACTTGATCCATCAAACTGTTGGTAAAACCTTTAAGGTTCAAAGCCTAATGCTCTTAGGGGTAACCTCCCAAGCTAAGCTCAGGTCTCTAAACTCCTCAATAAGATCCATCTCCCTTACCATCAAAGCGGAGACGTGCAAGGTTTTCCTACTTACACCGTCAGCCACTACATTGGCTTTTACTGGGTGGTAGGTTAGATCAAACTCAAAATCCTTTAAAAATTCCATCCACCTACGCTGCCTCATATTCAACTCCTTTTGATCAAAGAGATACTTCAGACTCTTATGATCATTAAAGACCTCAAACTTCGCTCAATAAAGGTAATGCCTCCAAATCTTTAAGGCAAACACCACAGCTCCTAACTCTAGGTCATGGGTCTTTAACTACCTAGAAGCATAAGCTACTACCTTACCATTCTTCATCAACACACCACCTAAACCTTGCTTCGAAGCATCGCAGTAAACTACGAAAGGGTCACTAGGGTCTGGCAAAACTAACACTGGTGCTGATGTTAACCAATCTTTTAAGGTTTGGAAACTCTCTTCGTACTTGGAGTCCTACACAAATAACTGTCCCTTCTTGGTGAGACGGGTTAAGGGTAAGGCTAACTTAGAGAAACCTTCTATGAACCTCCTATAGTACCCTGCTAAACCCAAGAAACTCCTAATCTTTGTCACTGACTTTGGCGCCTCCCATTGGAGCACCGTCTCTACCTTAGCCGGGTCCATGGCTATCCAACCTTTAGAGATGACGTATCCTAAGAAACTCACCTCCTTCAACAAAAACTCACACTTAGACAACTTAGCACACAACTGCTTTTCCTTAAGGGTCTGCAAGACAACCCTCAGGTGTTCCTCATGTTCCTCCTTGGTCTTGGAGTACACTAAGATGTCATCTATGAAAAAACCACAAACATATCCAAGTAAGGGTGAAAGGTCTTGTTCATGCAGTCCATGAACACAACAGGAGCGTTGGTCACACCAAAGGGCATAACCAAGTACTCGTAGTGACCATAATGCATCCTAAACGCTATCTTCGGGATGTCCTCAGACTTAACCCGAATCTGATGGTACCCTGACCTCAAATCTATCTTCGAGAAAACACAAGCTCCGATCAACTGATCCATAAGATCATCAATCCTAGAGATGGGATACCGATTCTTAATGGTCACCTAGTTGAATTGTCGATAGTCGACACACAACCTCATACTGCCAACCTTCTTCTTTACTAGCAACACTGGTGCACCCCATGTGGATACGCTAGGCCTAATAAACTGCTTCTGGATAAGATCTTCCATCTGTTCCTTCAACTTAGCTAGCTCTAAAGGAGATATTCTATAGGGCGATATGGATATTGGCCCGGTGCCAGACACCAAGTCTATGGTGAACTCAACATCTCTCTCAGGGGGCAAGTTATAAACATCCCCCAGGAATACTTCAAGAAATTCCCGCACAACAGGCACACTTCCGACATCAGGAAGGCTCTCTACTCCCAGGGAAGACAACATCGTGAACACTTGGGCCTCGTCTTTTATCGAAGCTTTAACTTGGTTGGCAGAGAGAAGGGTCGAATTCCAAGATTTCTCAGAAGTTCCAAGAACTTTGGTTTTATCGAAGCAGATTAAAAGAACATGGTTGGAAGACAACAAGTTCATTCCAAGAATAACATCGAGCAGTTTTAATAGGTAAGCTCACAAGATCAGTTGCAGAGTTCTTATTATCAAAAGATAACAGAACAACCTTCCTAAACACAAGAAGCCTCACAGGCTTCTTGGATCGGTCAAGACAAGCCACCAAATGCAGTAAGTCAAGCCAAAACGAAGCTATAGATACTTAGTACCACGTAACATTGTCTATATAAATATAGGAAATTCAAATAGAGCACACAACAGACTTATACCACAGCCTGATAGGACAGACCTGCTCTGATACCACTAAATGTGACACCCTTCTACCCCGCATATTAATATAAAACATTAATATAAAGAGGTAATATAAAAACATGCATTTATTTGATTAAAATAAAACTGGATAGAAAGATACCACATTGTAACATAAACAACGCGGAAAGAAACATAGTTTTTAAAATATAAAACATAAACAACGTATAAACATAACCCAACCCCTGTGTCACTTACAGAGCTGGTATAACCATTCCGGAATAAAATCCTCCGAATACAACTGAAACTGAAACTAAACAAACTAACAACTATAACTACTGAACATCCTACTAGAGTCGCGGCTCCTCAGAGTCACTCCTCCACTGGCTGCTCACTGTCCTCTGCATAAAGAGATACAAGCCAACAACAGAAAAGAGAAAACGGGGAGTAAGAAATCATATAAACACAACGACATGGAGATAGTTAAGCAAGATGATCATACATCATAGCATGGCATAGCGATATACAACATATAACAACATATAACATCAACATACAAATATAACATAACAACATGCTATCTCAACCAACATATGCTATGCGGTGCAACACTACTCCGCTACTCCGTATGTCGATCTAAACTATCTCAGGAATGCAACTTCGAAGTTACATATCCACATTGGCCATAAAAGCACCAACGCCGGCAGTCCACCAAACCATGGTGAACCCGTTGGATAGCCGACGTATCATAACGAGGATAATGTTGTTTTGGCTTAAAAGACTCAAGAGGGGGGGTGAATTGAGTTTTCAAAAATTCTTCCTTTTCAAAAACTTACTTTTCAAATTAGATTTGCCTCAGGATCTTAACAGATTAAGAAAGGGCTTTTTAAGATTCAAGAACAGATAATACAGGTATTAGGTACAGGCCTTAATCAGTCAGCAACTGAAGTTACAATATATCAGTTTCAAATTCAGTTTCAGTTTTAATCAACTCAGTTTTGAACAATTAATAACTCAAGATTGATTGCAATAATACTTCTGGTTTCAATTCAAATTAAACAGATCAAGTTCTCAACTTTAACAACCAGGTTCTATAGCATACAATTCAATCTTTAAGAAACAAGAATAGATTGTATATGTTTGAGTTTTAAGCCTTACAATTCAAGAACAGTTATATGCAATTCAGTTCAGATATTGAGCCTTAAGATCAGATTTGAACAACACAGATTAGATTGCAGTTTGCACAAAGTTCAATCAGGTATTTCAGATTATAACAGAAACAATATTGTAACAATGTATATCAAAAACTCAGTTTTATGCGCAAGATAGAAATTAAAGAGCTTTGAGTTTAGGAATACCACACAACCAGATTTATCCTGGTTCAGCCACCACCACTGTGACCTACATCCAGTCCCCACTCCACATGTGGGATTTCACACACTAACACAGCAAGCTTTAGCCAGGTAGCTTGAAAAACCTTTACACCACAGAGCACTTCTTTCACTTCTAGGATACCACACCTCTTGTGAAAAAGCCTCAATGTTCTTCCTTAGGATTCCTCACCCTAATCACACAGAGAGACTCCCTCTCTCTTACAATCAAATGAAAACAGAAAGATTGATTTCTAACTCTCAAAAGTTGAATACACAAATTGAAGCTCTAATGAGAATGAAACACTCTTTTCACAATAAGCTCAAGAAAGATGATGAATGATTTTCACAATTGATCTCTCAAATTAATTTCGTGTGTTTCTGATATGATATCAGTATTCTATTGATCCCACTTTATATAGAAAACAAGTTGTAACCGTTTGGGATCAGTCCAAACAGATTTGAGTCTGATATCAGAATCAGCTAAACTGATTCAAGTTCTTGGACAAGGGTTGAGTACAGGGATGTATTAACCATTTTACATACTGAAAGTTTCTGTACACCTGTGTAATACATGGCTGTACGAGTTCTTTAAAAACTTGATCTTGGTTAATCCATCAGTACCACCAGTACACCCATTCAGTACATCTATGTATTAATGAACATCAGATTTTTCCAGAAACTTGAATACACGAGTACATAGCATATGTACAGGCCTGTATTCAGTTAACCATTTATAACTGATCTGATTTCATGTTATTCATAGGTGTAGTACATCTATGTACTGAATATTAAGAACTTTATATTCACTTGTCAGTTACAGGAAATGGTATAAATCCATTTAATACATGGCTGTACTGACAGAGAATTTACTTAACTTCCAAAAATCATTTTCATTAAAACTTATTCCTTTTTAATGCAGGTTATGAAAATTGATTTTCTTCATGCATCATTTCAACTGAGCTATTTGTGAATAAGAGATTTCTTCTCTTACAAATCATCTAAGACTTAATTCTAAATCTCCTTTAAGCTCTTGTCTTGATGACTCCTTGATGTTTGTCCTTGCTTGTTGCTCCTTGTGCTCTTCAAGTTCTCCTTTGGATATTCTCCTTTAATTGCTTACAGAACTTGATAGATTCAGCTTGATACCTGTCTTTGCAATTTGATACTAAAACACTTGCACACACATTAAATTGTATATTTGTCATATATCAAAATCTCTAAGTCATTGAGTCTTACAAACTCCCCCTTTTGATTATGACAAACCTTTTAACAAATTCTTAAATCAGAGTGTAAGTATAGCAGAAGCTAAGTGTTTCTGAATTCCTCTAGTGACATTTTGATCTTTATTCCTTTAACTTCAGAGCTAATTCCATTTGCATTCATCTCAAATTCTCAGGGGTCTTAGAGGTTTCTGCTCCACGAATTAAGTGAAGAGAGAGTTTTCCTGATCCTCTATACAGCTATTGATCACACCCATGTATAAAACAAATTTCCAGTTTTTATACACGTACATGGGTTAAGTACATAGGTGTACCTGATCAGAGATCAGATATAGGATTGGTCAATTATGCCTAATTCTCTTCTAATGAAAAAGAAGCTTTCCTTGTTCAAAGGCTTAGTAAAGATATCAGCAAGTTGCTTTGTTGTATCAACATATTCAATCACAATTTCTCCACTTTGAACATGATCTCTAATGAAATGATGTCTGATTTCTATGTGTTTGGTTCTAGAGTGCATTATGGGATTCTTAGTTAGGTTAATTGCACTTGTGTTATCACACTTAATAGGAACTTGGTCTAGTTGCACACCATAATCAACTAATTGTTGTTTCATCCATAAAACCTGTGCACAACAGCTACCAGCTGCTACATATTCAGCCTCCAGTGGATAGAGCCACAACATGATATCTGGCCTACTTGCAGTAAGATAAAGTAATGAACCTATCATACCTCCGTATTTTGAAATATCTACAGGTTTACCTTGTTCATCCTTGTCCAGATAACAGGCAGTACTCATTGGAGTTGTCATCTCCTTAGCATTTTCCATGCCAAACTTCTTGATCAACTCTTTGCAATACTCTCATTCTTTTAGGCACTAGGTTCCATACTTGATTTCTCTCAAACTGGTTTAATTCATCATGCATAGCCATCATCCAATGTTCATCAGTTATAGCATCATCTATATTCTTAGGTTCTACTTGAGACACAAATGCCATATGATTACATGCATTTCTAAGAGAGTTTTGGCTTCAAAGACTCAAGAGGGGGGGTGAATTGAGTTTTCAAAAATTCTTCCTTTTCAAAAACTTACTTTTCAAATTAGATTTGCCTCAGGATCTTTAACAGATTAAGAAAGGGCTTTTTAAGATTCAAGAACAGATAATACAGGTATTAGGTACAGGCCTTAATCAGTCAGCAACTGAAGTTACAATATATCAGTTTCAAATTCAGTTTCAGTTTTAATCAACTCAGTTTTGAACAATTAATAACTCAAGATTGATTGCAATAATACTTCTGGTTTCAATTCAAATTAAACAGATCAAGTTCTCAACTTTAACAACCAGGTTCTATAGCATACAATTCAATCTTTAAGAAACAAGAATAGATTGTATATGTTTGAGTTTTAAGCCTTACAATTCAAGAACAGTTATATGCAATTCAGTTCAGATATTGAGCCTTTAGATCAGATTTGAACAACACAGATTAGATTGCAGTTTGCACAAAGTTCAATCAGGTATTTCAGATTATAACAGAAACAATATTGTAACAATGTATATCAAAAACTCAGTTTTATGCGCAAGACAGAAATTAAAGAGCTTTGAGTTTAGGAATACCACACAACCAGATTTATCCTGGTTCAGCCACCACCACTGTGACCTACATCCAGTCCCCACTCCACATGTGGGATTTCACACACTAACACAGCAAGCTTTAGCCAGGTAGCTTGAAAAACCTTTACACCACAGAGCACTTCTTTCACTTCTAGGATACCACACCTCTTGTGAAAAAGCCTCAATGTTCTTCCTTAGGATTCCTCACCCTAATCACACAGAGAGACTCCCTCTCTCTTACAATCAAATGAAAACAGAAAGATTGATTTCTAACTCTCAAAAGTTGAATACACAAATTGAAGCTCTAATGAGAATGAAACACTCTTTTCACAATAAGCTCAAGAAAGATGATGAATGATTTTCACAATTGATCTCTCAAATTAATTTCGTGTGTTTCTGATATGATATCAGTATTCTATTGATCCCACTTTATATAGAAAACAAGTTGTAACCGTTTGGGATCAGTCCAAACATATTTGAGTCTGATATCAGAATCAGCTAAACTGATTCAAGTTCTTGGACAGGGGTTGAGTACAGGGATGTATTAACCATTTTACATACTGAAAGTTTCTGTACACCTGTGTAATACATGGCTGTACGAGTTCTTTAAAAACTTGATCTTGGTTAATCCATCAGTACCACCAGTACACCCATTCAGTACATCTATGTATTAATGAACATCAGATTTTTCCAGAAACTTGAATACACGAGTACATAGCATATGTACAGGCCTGTATTCAGTTAACCATTTATAACTGATCTGATTTCATGTTATTCATAGGTGTAGTACATCTATGTACTGAATATTAAGAACTTTATATTCACTTGTCAGTTACAGGAAATGGTATAAATCCATTTAATACATGGCTGTACTGACAGAGAATTTACTTAACTTCCAAAAATCATTTTCATTAAACTTATTCCTTTTTAATGCAGGTTATGAAAATTGATTTTCTTCATGCATCATTTCAACTGAGCTATTTGTGAATAAGAGATTTCTTCTCTTACAAATCATCTAAGACTTAATTCTAAATCTCCTTTAAGCTCTTGTCTTGATGACTCCTTGATGTTTGTCCTTGCTTGTTGCTCCTTGTGCTCTTCAAGTTCTCCTTTGGATATTCTCCTTTAATTGCTTACAGAACTTGATAGATTCAGCTTGATACCTGTCTTTGCAATTTGATACTAAAACACTTGCACACACATTAAATTGTATATTTGTCATATATCAAAATCTCTAAGTCATTGAGTCTTACAGATAAGCCACCGCGGGGGCACACGGTTCACCAAACGTTGGGTGAACCTCCCGAGACTTGGCCAGATCGTCGAACTCTAGGACGACCTCCCCTATGTTAAACTTCCCCTACTAACAACTTCAACGTATAAATACATGAGCACAACAGCAAACAAGGCAACCACCTCCTCCCCTTGGGCCAATAAGCACCCAAGACTTATCACCAACATCAACATCAACTTCAACACCTTAACCCATAGGGGTCAAGGTCCCCTTAGCCAAAAAGCACCAAGGTTCAAGTCATCAACACCTCGATGAAAAAGCATCAAGGCCACTTTGGCCAAAAAGCACCAAAGTGTTTCAACGTGCGGCAACACACTAGGCACCGGCTTAACCAACTTATTATTCTTTGTTATCTTAATTAATCTTTTAATTAAGTTATCTAACTCTTTTTCATTCAATTAGTGTGTTACAACATTATTAGGGAGTACGGGCGTGCTCACCCCCGCACGGTCGTGCTCACTGTCCTGCACGGTCGTGCTCAAAGCACGGCCACTTTCGAGAATCCAACTGGGAGCACGGGCGTGCTCCCTGTTCAGCACGGCCGTGCTCCTGGAGCTAGCGGTACTGTTCTGGGCAGATTCAACTTGTGTTCTTGGAGCCAAAACTCCCTAACACTCTCAAATCAGATCCTAGGGTCCTTTGACTAATCCATTTGGCATCAAACCTATCTTTTCACTAACAGTTCGTGTCTTATGAAATATTGGGGAATTAATCCCTAAACCGTTACGTTAATTAAGAGTCCTATTAATTCAATTAGGGTCTTATTAATAGTTCATCTGTAGCCAACACTCAGCCAATCAACATCATCAATAACAACAGCTAACAACATTCTCATAACATCATCATGAATAAACCAATGGCATTCAACATAGCAATATTCATCAATATACACTATTTGGCATATAACATCATAGCAAACTAAAAACTATAACAGAGATGCATATCAACTAACAATTATAGAAATTAATCCATGGCATTAATAACAATTAACAACAACATATAACAGGGCTATGGGAACCCCTCATCTTACGCTACCCCCTTGCCTAATGTCTACACTATCCTTCTCCCTATACTTGGTATGAAGATTCCTGTTAACTAAGGCAGATCACCAACTGGTTCCCTCGAGCGGCTCAATGAACAATCCCCAAGCCTTGGCTAACACGAAAAGGTTAACCAATTAGTTTCCAAATCAATAACACGAAAAGGGAAACTAAAAGGGAAGAACTATTACCTTACTACGATTGGCACTGACTAATAGACTTTCCCACAAGTCTCCAAAGCTCCAACAACGCAAAGGGTTTAGAGAAAATAGGGAAGAAAGGGTTTGCTGCCGCACTACGGTTTCTGTTTGTGCCAATATAGGGTTTACAACTAAAACCATCGGTTACTGTTCTCTTTTTAAAGGCACAGACCCAAGCACGGTCGTGCTCCTCCTTGAGCACGACCTTACTCAACTTAGCGCCTACGAGGCACGGTCTTACATTGAGCACGGGCGTGCTCCTTATTGAGCACGGTCGTGCTCAACTTAGAGTCAGCGAGACGCGCTTTCCAAACTAGCACGGTCGTGCTCCATATTGAGCATGGTCGTGCTTGTGACTCAGAAAGTCACAAGACACAAGCCTAAGGAAGGGATTTTCCACCTAAAACCCCACTTAGCCCATTCTAAACCTTCCTAACAAACAAGACATACAGAAAATCACTTAACGAAAAAGGGGTGTTACACAACACGGGTCTGCGACCGAGTAAAGGTTATTTTGCCTTTTGCAACAAAAGGAATTTCAAACACGGATTGATGCTTTGAGCTTCTGAAATCGGTTTTCTTGATTAGAAAATGCAAAGGAATATTCTTCTCTTCAAATATAAGTGAAGTGAAGGACTTCTAGTCAAGTTGTAGGATCAGACGCATTTTCGTAGCTTGTAGATACTGTGTCTTCCTTCAGATGCATTGTGTTGTCATAACATACACGCATCTTTAAGACTTGTTGTTTTTGCCAGAAAGTTCTTGCTTTATGATCTGCACACTTAATACACATATTAGCAGATTTCAAAAGATTCATTTAAAATCATTCTTTGTTTGGACTCATTAAAATTAGAGATGTCAAAAACTTAGACTTAACAAGGTGAGGGCAAAAAACAATGGAGGGCGGAGGACGAATCACTGAGATGGGGACGAAGGACGAAACGATGAGTGACTAACAGAGATTGGGGGTGGTGTAACATCTGTGTTTTAAGGCATTATTTATATGTTGGATAACTATGTTTAAGACTTTGATTTAAGGTCAGATATGCATGTTTAGGTGTTGGGAACCTTGCATGGAAAGTATGGGATTAACCGGCGTTGAATTGAATAAGAAAGTGTTCTAGAATTTCTGTTATATAATTTAGAATGCATAAGAGTGCACAATAGGAAATTTATTTTCTGGAAGAGATTAGGTATTTTTGAAGGCTTAGTCTTATTCCTTAGGTATAGAAGAGTCTATGTTTCAAATTTCAGGTCAATCGGACTTCAAACGAGCTTAGAACGCGAGAAAGCGTCAGAACTGGAAATGCTAGACAGAAACCAGCGCTGAGCGCAAGCTTCCGGGCACTGAGCGCTGGCCCTTGCCACGTGGCACACCACGGTTGGCGCGCTGAGGTAGTGCAGAGGCACCAGCGCTGAGCGCTGGTGCTGGGGCGCTGAGCGCCCAGAATAAAACAAAAAAAAAAGAGAGATAAATGTTGGAATTTCGTGGAACTTGTTAGAAAAAGCCAGAAACTCAGATTTTAGAGTGAGAGGGAGAGAAAAGAAAGGAAGAGAGAGAAAATTCCAGAGCTGATTCTGATCAATCCGTTCGTCCTATTGAAAAACCGATTGTACCGTTGTGATCCTTGCGACTTCTACTTCATCATCCTACCTTTCTTTTCTTGGTAAGTCTATGTTTTTATGCCGAAATGATGTCCGTGATAGTATTGAAGTTATCTCTCAATCCGGTTAGCTGTTTTCAATTCTGTCTTCAGATTTGAGCTAAACGTAACGTGTACTTCGCGAATATGTGTTCAGGTGAATTTTTGGAGCCCCAGAGGTAGGAGAACCTCACGAGGCAGATTTGGGGAGATTGGAGTGGGCTCGTTTCGTTGCTCTAAAGCTAGCCTATGACACCTCAGGTGGGGGAAAGTAACCATCTAGCGTCGGAAATGTCTCAGTAACATTTTATTCGATATTGGCGTAGGGCGACCTAAACCCTACTAGTGGGCGAATAATAGACAATATCAATATCACATTGGGGACTATTTAGTGGTACCGATGATGATATGGAGATTGTAGATTTATCGCCGTTAGGTTAATTTTATGATATCTGAGGTTGTCTAGTTTTATTATGTTTGAATTGTTTGCTGTGTGCTGTTTGGATTAACATGTTAAATTATAGTTATTATATTTATTAGAATATGTTAGTATTATTTTATTATTATTATTGTGATTATTATTTATTTTGATTATGGTTGATAACATGTTGTTCAGATTGATAATATGATTTATCTGGGATAATATGATTAGCAACATCTAGGTGATGATATCTGATATTTTTGAGTGATGCATGTTGGGAAGTGTATGATATATGATTTAGAAGTGCCTAACCTAATTAATTAATATTTTATTATGACGAGATTGATGAGGTGATATATGCTATGAGATAGTGATGAGAGGTTAAGGCACTAGGATATGATTCGATATATGCCGGTAAGATCCATATAGATGCATGTTGTTGATCACATCCGTGTGTTTGGAACACACGAGGTCAGAAGTCCTCGCGGGACCGTCCCAACTTAGATTTAGGTTGTGCAGCTATAGTGTCATTGCTTTGCATGAGCACCCTTGAGAGAGAACCAGGGTGTACACCGACGTGTATTGTGCAGCTATAGTGTCATTACTTTGCATGACCATTCTCACCGCGGATGAGAATGTGCACCGGTGTTTGGGGACGTGTCGCTTGGACGACTGGCTAACATCCTTGAGCGGGTAAGGGATGTGTGACAGGATTGGTGGTGGCCACGTCAGCATAAGTTGCATGAGTGCGAAGGGTAGAGGATGATAATATATCTCGAGGATGATTGTATATATTTATTATATATATATTTATCTGTGATGCATGTCTATGTGCCTTTATTGTTTATATGTTACGTATCCTTTTCCTTATATGATGATAGATAGTTTCTTATCCCCTATTTCTTTTATATGTATGTTTCTTTTATGTGCTCCTTTTAAGAAGACACTGTGGATGAGCCGGCCACAGAGGAGCTTGATGGGGATGCTGGAGGACGAGCAGTGACCTCCAGCCTTTGAGTTTAGGGTCGATGGCTAGTGCGTCTTTTGTGACGTTTTAGTTTCCGCTGCTTATACCATTTTGTATCAGTATGTATCTTTTGGGACCCTACTGATGGAGTACCCTCTTTAGTTTATCAACATAGTATATTTGTATTTATATTTATATGTGTGTGATGTGATGTTTAAATTTTGTTCTTACCTTTAAGTTTTTAATAATTACGATTTTATATATATGTCCAATGCTAATATTACGATTAAGTTTTAGATAAATTAGGTTTTTATTTAATGGGACATCGGGGTGTCTCAGGTGGCAGCGACGAGTGACGTACCATGGGCGGAGGACGAGTTGTAGAAGGTGTTCTCACTTCTCACCGTGGGAGGGGGGGGACTCTGGGATGTAGATAAGAGAAACAAAAAAAGAGGGTTTTACTTTTGTTCTAGCATAAATAAATGGCCTTGGGTTCTCCAGATTATTTTTTGCACTTTTTTAATGTAAAATGGGCCTAATTCAGGTGCAGTTTTTTTATTTTTTTTATGATGGCTGGACCAAAAAAAAATAAAGGAATTTTGGGCTGAAATTATTTATTTTTTTACACTTTTGGGTGCAAATATCAGATTTATTTTTATAAATTCGTTAACATAAAAGACAAAAAACTATTTTATATTTTTAAAAAAATGTAAAACTTTAAAATTTATGTTAATATTACTTAATATATTATAGTAAAAATTAAAATATATTTTTTAATTATTACTAGTTCAACCATAGTTCAACCATAGTCAGATCATTGAACCTTGTACCAGTGCCTTCACCGGTTCAATGACTGGTCCGATTTTAAAATCATTGTTGAATATCCAACTGTCAATATATATTTTCCTAAGATATGTGAGATCAAATTGGAAATATCTCAATGGATTGACTCCTCCAATGAGTTGATTAAAAAAATGGCGGAAGGGCAAATTTGATAAATATTGGAGTGTCATTCATGATATAATGGGAGTTGCTACTGTTTTGGATCCTAGAAACAAAATGGAGGTGCTTGAATATTATCATGAAAAATTGTATGGAAATGACTCTTTTGAGCAAGTTAGGATGATTCGACAGTTGTGTTATGATTTGGTTTCTGATTACCAATTAAAAATGAATAAAGACTCTAGTGGTGGCTCTCCAATGTTGGATGCTAGTCATATGTCGGTGGAGATCGTTTGAGCGAGTATGATGTGTATATCTTGAGGAATAAAAGAGCTAGAACTTCATTTATTAAAACAAAGTTGGATCATTATTTAGAGGAGGATGTTTTACCAAGAAGTTCATATTTTGATATTTTATGGTGGTGGAAGTTGAATGGCATTAAGTATCCAACACTCCAAGCAATTGCGAAGGATGTATTAGTAATTCCTATCTCTACCGTAGCTTCTGAATCTGCATTCTGTACTAGTGGTCATATCTTAAGCCCTCATCGCAGCCGACTTCATTAGACTACTTTAGAGCCCTTGATGTGTGCTAGAAGTTGGTTATGGAGTGTTGAGAATATCGATAAAGTTTCAAATTATTCATTCAAATATCTTATGAAATGGCAAATAATTTTGTATATTTTAACTAATCATTCTTTATATTGTACTGTATTTGATATTTATAGGTGGTTTGAATTCTAAAGTAGGCAAAGAATATGCTACTATACTCAATGAAATGGAGTCTGATGATGAAGGGATTCCCAACTTATTTGCTTTAAATTTATCAAGTTTAATGTTTATATTTTTAACTTTTGTTTTTTTCTTAATACAAGTGAAATGCTGATTAATGGTGCTACTTCTCATTAAGAAGATGATCAATAGATGTTTTGTTATTTAATAGATTGTTATTTTGTTACTTTGATATTTTGTTATTTGGAACATTGGTTGTGTGGTTAATGAATGTTGGATGTCATTAGAACATTGGAACATTATTTGTGTGGTCCCTAGAATCTATGACAAAGACCGAAGTTGGTTTGATTAAATTCATGTTCAGTTCTTATTTGAATTCATGTTGCAGGTTGTATGATCAATGAATTCCTGATAAGTTGTCATTTGAATTTATTGTTATTTGTCTTGATTGTTTTTATTAGTCATCTATTAAATAAATTAATTGTCTTTAAAAAAAAGAAGAAGAAAATGTATATTTCATAGTCTGGGGCAGGGGGCGGACGGGGCGGGGAAACCAGTCCCCAAGCGGGGGCAGGCATGGGGAATATTTTTCCACCCAATGGGGATTTGGGGCGAGGTTGGGTTCGGGTAAGGAGGCGGGGGCGGGGATGGGATAGGGAAAAACCACCCCCGCCTACCCCATTGTCATGCCTAATCAACATGGCTGGTAAGAGAAAGAAAAGTGTTTTTCATTGCTGAATATTTTTTGTTTTAATTTATAAAGAAATAGTAACTAGGTAATAAAAGAATTTAATTGGTATATACTGTCAGTATAAATTTTTTGGCTAAATTATATTTTTGGTCCCTTATCTTTATTTTAGGTTTCAATTTGGTTCCTCTTTTATTTTGTTTCAAAATAGTCCCTTATTTTTCAAAGTTATACAAATGTAGTCCCTCTTTTATTTTTATTTTTTTTCGAAACGGTCCCTCATTTTGCAAAATTTAAACTAATGTGGTCCCTTTTTTGTTCCAAAATGGCGCCTCTTAATTTTTTCCCCCAAAATGATCCCTTATTTTACCAAATATATATCAATTTGGTCCTCTTCGTATCATATTTTAAACAGAAATGACCATATTGAAACCTAAATTAAAGATAAGGGACTAAAACGAAACAAAAAATAAAAAGACCAAATTGAAACCTAAAAAAAGGTAAGGGACCAAAAGTATAATATACCCAAACTTGTTACAATATCAACCAACCATAAATTGTCATATCATTAAAAGTTTTAATTCTTGTCATAACAATATTAAAAGTCACATCTAACATGATTAGTGATTAGTTGGTAGAATAAAAAACTGTACACTAACAATATTTCAAAATTAAACTTAAAATAAAATAAAAATAAAAATATTTTAATAGAGTCTTAGGGTTTTTTTTTTTTATATAGGCAAATATTAGTGTTAATGTTAATATTTTACTAGTAGGTAAGATTTGAACTATCTTCCTCCTTATCACTCCACTCCTTAATTCTCTCACCCCAACCACCAAGTCAATCTTATAAGTTATAACCCCTAGATTCTTAGAATTGAAGAGAGGTAGAAGATGAAAATCATGCAACTCACCCTTCTATTATAACTTCACGGGGAATGGATATATAAATACGATGGACATGACATAAAAATTAAATTGAACTGTATTACGATGGCCTTTTAAGACAATGAAAACGGAATAGTTTATAGGCAGATAAGGGGCTATTTACTTTTTAAAACCATTTTCAGTTTTTATTTTCTAAAATGTGTATTGATTTTAGTATTTCTCTTATCATATTCTTTTTCAATTTTTGAAAACAGATTTCGTATTTCCAGATTTGAAAATGTCAAAAAATTGTTTTCATTGTTTTCAGAAATGCATTCCTCCTAACTAATATTTTATCTTTTCTTTGTCACAATTGTTTATTGTAAGAGTTTTCCATCTTCTTGTTAGCAATCTAAAATCAATATAAATTTTAGAAAATAAAAACTGAAAATGTTTTCAGAAAGTAAACAGACCCTAAGTTTTGCTTCTAAAAACACACTCAATTCAAAAGCACCTAAGTCAATATAAAATGCTTTTGCATATGGCCTGTGTATATGCTTAGCTAAAGCTAAAAATGTATATAGGCTTATGATAAAAGGAGGGTTAAATATGTTTTTAATCCCTTATTTTTTACAAAAGTTCGATTTTAGTCTCTCATTTGGAAAATATACTTTTTTAGTCCCCAATTTTTTAAAATGTGTCAGAAATGGTCCCTACACCACACTTCCATTTAAAAAATGAGGGACTAAAACTGAATTTTTATAAAAAAATGAGGGACTAAAAATGTGTAGTTTTCAAAAATGGACTAAAAATGTGTGATGTAGGAACTACTTCTGACACATTTTAAAAAACGAAGGACTAAAAAAATATGTTTTCAAAATGGGGGACTAAAACCGAACTTTATAAAAAATGAGAGACTAAAAACATATTTAACCCTAAAAAGAATAAGAAACTCTTTTATAACCATTGTTTAAAAAGATTTTAATATTTTATCTTTTAAAATGTTGTAAAAAAAGGTTAGATAATATATTATATTCGAATTCGTTACCCAGCTAGTTGTCAATGGTGTTAACTCCAACAAAGCTGATATGTCCGAGTTCGGTGCTATAATTCAGGAGTACAGGGATTTTCTTGCTTTGAAACCAAACTGGTTAATTTTGTTATAGTTGTTCATACCAACATTTATGAGTTTTCACCATCTTGTATTTCCAATTATTTCAATATAATATGATATGAGCTTGCTTTTGTCAAAATAAAATAGAATAAAATTTAATATAAAGACAAAGTTACTAGAAAAATTAATCTGTGACATATATTACTGACATGAAGCATAATTTTGATATAAAAATAGCAGGAATTTTTTTTTTTTTACTGGAATAACAGGATTTTTTTAACATGTAGTAGATAAGACATTTCACGAACATAGAACTTAAACAACACTATGTAAATACGCCAAGCCAAATCTAAGAAATTCACAAAAGATTAATCATAATAAGAACAAGAATAATAAAGTAAAATTGAAGAATGGTTAAATAAATTGAGGGAAAAGATATCGAGTTGTTACAAAACATGAAACAAGATCCAGATAGGCCGAACTGGTGACGTCTTCAATGCACCCCAATTTGTGAGGTATAATTTGCTCCCAATTCTTAGATGAAAATGTGACCGTTGGATCAAGTTAAGTAAGGGACCCTTGTAACCTCTCACTAGTTGAGCAGGTCATGTTTGATTCATGCCTTTATTGCTACTTAGTCATTTATGTTGGAGTAATTTACTTAAGAACCCTCTACTCTTTTTTAAAAAAATTATTCAATAATTGTTTATTGTTTAGTTGAATCTGTATTGTTTAGTTGCTCCATCTGTTTTTTTTTAAAAAAATAATAATTAAAACTTCAAAACCCAGAATTCAGTATCGACATCTAACCCACAAGCGCACGACCCAGCCCTCCCCTACTGCCACGACACCGCCACGGCTTCGTCGCTACCGCCCGTCTCCACGGCTCCGTCATCGCCACAGTAAACCTCAGAATCTTCAGCAGTCCTCTTGTTAAAAGCCTTGAATCTTCAGTTCTTCACCTACTTCCTATCTCAAGCCTTGTCTGATTTCTCTCTCTCCTTTGGTGGTTAATTGTTGCCAGTTACCACCTATGGCTGCTCTTGAACCCTGTGGGTTGGTTTCATTCAACCACGTTGGAGTAGTTCCAAACCATGCAAATCAACAGGATCAGAAACAAACCCAAGCTAGCAGCAATAATATTGACTTCTCACAAAGGGCCCAATGGCTTCGTGCTGATGTAATGGGCCTATGGGAGCCAATGATGGGTTGATGTCTATTGCTTCATTGATCATGGGCATAGGGGCTATTCGGAGAGATGTCAAACCTATGTTGCTTGTTGCGGACACGACGACGAAGCCATGTGGATGGGCGGGGGCAACAAAGCAACGACGGCAGGGGAGGGCTGGGTCATGCGCATGGGTGAGGTCATAGGTGTCAATACTAATTTCTGGTTTTTGAAGTTTTAATTAGTTTTTTTCTCAAAAATAAAATAAAAATAAGAGGGAGCCATGTATCACCTCCTGGACAGACGGATTAATATGACGGCTCAAAGGCACTAAATCCGTTTCCTTAAATGAGCAGGCAAATGTTTTAATAAAGGGCAAATAGGACTTTTTTGCAATTTAAATTAATTTAGGGATTTACTTTAAATTAATGGAAAAAAAAAAAACCCACAAACTTGCTATGATAGGTCAGAAAGTGGGGTGTAAATTACACCCCACACATGTTTGGTGCACATTAGAAGCAGCCGAACGAACTAGTACCAAGCATAATCATTATAAGAGTAAACTTTCAATTGATTCGTTAGGTGATAGTATTGTTTTGAAGATTTTCTTTACCAATTAAGCCCTTGAAATAATCTAAAATTGAAATTTTTTGTCACCAATTAAATCCCTAGAAAGACTAATGTGATGACGTTTTAAATATTTCATGGACTTGATTGGCAACTAAAAAACTTTCTTCTCAAACACTGAATTGAGGATTTACTCGGTAAACAAACAAACAAACAAACAAGAGTTGAAAAAACAAGAGCCAATAGCTTAGAATTTATTTTGAAAAGGAGCAGTGCTAACATTACACGATAATAAAGGATGTGTTGAAGAGGAATGTAATAGTGTGTTCTAAACACTTTTCTTCAAAAAGTTTTCGAGGAAACCAACTAAACTAAGGAGAGCCGTATCAGCCCCCACACCGAATGCATGTCGAGGGTGAAGCTAAAAGATTTTTATTGAGAAATTTACGGGGAGAAAAACATTACTTTATTTATAAGCAAAAACAGTACTTTATTTAGGAAAGAAGCTAAAAAATATACTTTTTTTCCGAAAATTTATATGTATAAAACTAAAAATCTTCTGCATCAATAGCTTACCCACCGCCCCTGTGCAGATAAGGCAGTGCAACTATCACATGCTCATGCAGAAATGCAAAATAGCAAGAATTAAATGTAGCGAAAGAAAGATGCACGGATAGTGTGAAACCCTATTCTACGGAGCATGAATGGCATTTCCTTTTATTTCCTCGACTAAAATGAAAGCAATAGAAAAGGGGGAGGAATTAAAAACCTGACGGATAAAAGCAATGAAAGATATAGAAATTGTCTCAATGTGTACTTTCAGGAGAATGATGTATCCGGCTTAAAATTAGTGATTCAGACTCATTTGACCCAGGCATCAAAGCATCACAAGCTCTGGGAGAAGCATCCTCAAAAATTAAAGGACTAACCATTGTGTCACCAAAACCCAGCTTTTCATCTGCACGATGGGTAAAATCAGTTGGTTTGGCTTTGCTATTCATGTTATCACCATCCTCGTGCAAAGTTGGTGCCAACTGAGATTTATTTTTGAACGCTGCAGGGTTATTATCCTCTGCATCCCCTGAATTCACCATATCAGAAGTGACTTCGTCCTCTTTCTCACACAAACCTGCTACAGGCTCTCTTTGCTTCTCATGACCAGAAGATTGACTAGACATGACTGGCTTCAAAGGATGGGAACAATCCTGATCCTGCTCCTTTTGACTGCAGGATTGATTGATCTCTTCCAAATGCTCCTTCGCAGGAGAGAGAGCTTCCATTTTCTTCTGTTCCAATGTAGATTTTGGCACATCTTCCATTCCATGAGAAACTGAGGCAGAAACCTGCCTATTCTCCAAACTGGGAATGGGAATTGATTCATCCACTTGCACCTGGTTGGATGCCCAAAAAATATCTGATGTCCCCCTATTAGGCATTTCCACGCTCTGCTTCTTGTAAAGGTCTATGGCTCTCTGCAAATTGGAGAAAATGTTATCATCAAGAGTCCAGAATTCAGTATTTATGATTGTACTAAAGTCAACAAAATGACTAGTCCAAGAAATCAAAATTCAGGAAGAAAATTCAAATTTCTGATAGGAACCCAAAACAGAATAAATGGAAATTGGATGTATTATTTACTAAAGGAAAATGATTACAAGAGTTTCCCCCTATAATCCCCAGAGCTAAGCTCCTCAGAGAAGACAAAGTCTCTCTCTGCCTATCCAATAACAGAATAACAATCCCAATGCCTTTTCTCTCATTCCCAACCTCCCTATATACTTTATTGCATGAAGTAACTAACTCACCACCTTAGCACTCTCTATCCTTGGCCTCTCATGACTGAGGCCCACTAAGAGTCCCCAGTTGGATTCCCCCATAGGCCCACTGTCTAAGGTCCTATCATTACCCACCCCTTGAAATTCAGCCTTGTCCTCAAGGTGAAGGATTGGGCATGACAAGAAACGTACACCGGGGTCCCATTGCTTGAAGCCAAATGGTCTAGTTTCCATTTCCTTGGGAATCGGCCCTATAATAGCATCCAACCTGTGGTTTCCAACAACCTCGGCTTCAAATCTCCACTTCTTTCCTCTATCATATACATAATGACCTTTTGCATATTCTACATATTCACTGACTTCCTTGGTAGCATCTTTTGAAACTTGCAGCATGTGGAGCATCTCTTGCTGCAATCTCTTAGACTGTTGCATACTTGGGTCCTGCATGTTTCTTGATGCCTCTGAAATCATGGTAGTTCTCTTAGATGTAAAGGCAGACAAAATTGCTGCAATTTTCCCCAAGGCCTGCCCCTCCTCTCTTGCAACCTCTTCCTTGAACTTCATCTCAAAATTAGTTAATTGGTGAAACCTTTCATTTTGAGCTTCTTCAAGAATTTTCTGGACTTTAGAAGAACGCAGATGAATGTCATTTAAGAAGTTTACAGTTGCCTCTGAAACCACTTGTGCTGAAGTCAAACTTTGCTGGAATCCTTCCTCTTGTTGGTGAATGGAGAATGGTAACTGCTGTTTTTGCTCATCAAGAGAAATCTGGATATTGCATATAACATCCTTGGTCTCGGCAGTGGCAAGAAAATTCTGAACAGCCCATGTCTGTGATGAAAATCTACTGAAAGCAGTGGTTGCTAGCTTCTTCTCATCCTCCAAAGCCCACTTCTTTTCTCCACTAAGTTGGTCCACCTTATCAGTTTTTAGCATTTGTTGAGGTCCACTGTTTAGCATCAAGTAAGGCCTTGTCCTTCCATCATTAAACCCATTAAGAGAACTCATTTGGGCCTGGCCCAATAGGTAAAGAAACTGAACAGTTTTCTCTAATTCCAATTCCACCTTTTTACTCACTTGACTCCTATCTACGTTTCTCCTCTCACATTCTGCACTGTCCACTTTAGAATTATCTTGTTTAACAGCCCACTTCCATTTTTCAAAGAGATGGGCTTGGCCCATTAGGTCAAACAAGTGACCAGATTTTTCTAATTCCGTCTCTGCCCTTTCAGTCATCTGTTTCTCATTCCCCTCTTCAACCTCAGCCGCTAGTGGCAATGGAGGCACGACCATACCATGCGACGGCGGATCTGACGGCAGTGGCAAAAGAGACGGATCTAACGGCGGTGGCTTGGTCGACCGGAGCTTAGCCTTCTCCTCCTCCGAATCCAATGACTCCCTACTTCTACTCTTACCCTTATGTCCAATCATTTCACAACTTGGCGGCGACTCCGATGGTGATGGTGGTTCCGGCAAGGATGATGGGGTTGGGTTCTTGGCTGGACCTCTTAAAACACGGTGGTTCTCAGCCACCACTTCCTTCAAAAACACCCACCTCTTACCCTTCTGCCTAATCGTTACACAACTCGGCGCCCACTCCGACGGCGGCTCTGGTGGTTCCGGAGGCAGCGGTAGCGGAGGGTTGGCCCAGTCAGTCATCGTCGAATGCCATGGGTCCGGAGGCTCTGGCGGTTCTGGCGTCTCTGACGGCGGCGTCTGTGAAAACCCCAACTCCGCCACCATAGCTGATTTGTCAGCTTTCGAACCTAGATAGGGGTGGTTCTCCTTGAAAACAATTTTCCTTTCATCTTCAATTCTGATGTCCAGCTTCCCCTCTAATGCCGTCAGTTTTCGTTCTGATTCTTCATCTTCAACAGTAGAGATTTCCACCCGGAGTTTATCCACCTCCTCAGAAAATTCTCCGACAGCCGTCAACAGCTCCGATTTTGAATCCGACTCCTCTCCCAGCTCCTCTTTCGGCTCCTCTATTTGCTCCACATACTTAATCTGCCGTTTCTTCAACTCAGGATCATTGCTGGTTTCAGTTTTCACCACTTGAATCTCATATCTACCCCTTTTGTCTTGCTCCTCATCTTCTGAAACTTGAAGCATAGCCCACAGATCTGGTATGAATTTCTTGATCACGGCCCTTTCAAAAGTCTTCCATGTTGCATCCTGATTGTTTTGCTTCCAAGAGGACCACCATATGAAAGCTTCTCCTCTCAATGCTAACATAGTCACCCACATTTTCTTCATCTCTTCATGGATCCAACTGTTGGCCTCAAAATACCGATCAAGCTGGATCAGCCACCAATAAGCGTTGCTTCCGTCAAACAATGGAATCTCCCTCTCCGGCATCACTGGCTCTCCCTCGAAGATCCGGCAGGTCGGACCAATTGATAGGAACCCAAAACAGAATAAATGGAAATTGGATGTATTATTTACTAAAGGAAAATGATTACAAGAGTTTCCCCCTATAATCCCCAGAGCTAAGCTCCTCAGAGAAGACAAAGTCTCTCTCTGCCTATCCAATAACAGAATAACAATCCCAATGCCTTTTCTCTCATTCCCAACCTCCCTATATACTCTATTGCATGAAGTAACTAACTCACCACCTTAGCACTCTCTATCCTTGGCCTCTCATGACTGAGGCCCACTAAGAGTCCCCAGTTGGATTCCCCCATAGGCCCACTGTCTAAGGACCTATCAATTTCCATAGCCAATAAAGAATGATCATATCATTTGAAGTCTTAAAGAAAAACAGGTATTATTCACCAATAAAAAATGACTGTGCCTAGTTGTAACTCAAGCAGATTTACCTGGAAGATGGAATTATCAGTTGCTGGAAAAGGTTGCCTTAAAAAAGTAGCAGCATATTTCTTTTGTGCCCTAGAGCCATTCTGTCAAATCACAGGATTGGGGAAAACTGAAAATGTCAGAGATCATTGTATTGTATTTAATTAAAAAATAAAGCCAAAAAGCACAATTCTAATTTGAGTAAATACACCAGCTGACTCAATAACCAAGTTAAAAGTACTTGTCAAGGGGTTAGGTTAAAAATCCACATAGTTAATGCATCAAAGTTACAAACGGCCTTAGTCCCCATCCCCCCTGTCCCCGCTGAACAGGAGAGAGAAAAGAACCAAAAGGAAGTGAGAAGTTTTCAAGATTTAATACCTTCTGGAATAGTTTTGCACTGGCACCAGCAGTACTCGATGCATTCTTCTCAACATTCACCAAACACATATACTGGTCATACAACTCTGGAATTACTAGCTCTGCTGAAATATCAAGTTTGGAAAGGTAGAACTGACTAAAAAGACTAGCATTGTCACTTGGTGTCGAAGAATCAGTTAACTTTTCAAGTACAGTTGCGGACAAAGAGTTCAAAGGTACTTTTACTGGAGAACTGAGACTCGACAACTTTGTTTCAGGAGATTTCTCATGAAACTCATCCTGGTTGTGTTCATCATCCTGAGACATAGGAGTAGCCTGATTTGTTAAATCATCATCCACCTGGGCAGGAACTGACTCATCTTTGCAGGCAGGGGAGGGCAAGTCCTTAGAATCACCATTATGTTCTTTCCAAGCCTCTGAACCTGATTCCCACCCACGACTATTTGTTGAATGCCTGTTCTGGTCCCAATCAGAACTACCATACAAGTGAGGGTCATCTCTAAAGGCACCATTATTGCTTTCCCATCCATGCAAATGAGCAGGGCCTCTACCACCCATCACATTTTGCCACCCAAGTGGGCGCAAGTGACCAGGAAACCTATCAGTATCAGCAATATGATAAGGAATACCAGTGCAGTTAACTTCCATTGAAGGCCTAACGCCAAAGAGTGGTTGAGATGTAAACTGAGGCATCATTGGTTGAAACCCTCCATGTGCTGGCCCAGGTTGGAAAGGAACAAATCCATTTGGTACTGGTGAAGTCCAGTTTGGAACAGCCCTCCGAGAATTGACATGCCCTCTACCAAAACCAGGGTCACTATTTCTTCTGTATCGAGTACTGGAATTATCTCTAACATCGTCCTCTAAAGAACCCATAAAAGGCCTGTCTGGTGCAGCCCTGAAAGCAGGTAATGGAGGAATTAATGATGCATTGCCCTGATTAGTCCTACCATAAGAAGATGATTCTGCTTGAGAGGGCTCTTCCAATAGCGGTTTCTCTAGAGTCAACTCTGGGCAACGTCTAACATCAGAAGTGGAGAAATCTCGTGCACTAATATTTTTCCTCCGTCCACTTTCTTCAATTTCAAGACTCCGCCTAGCACCACTTTTATTCATGTACCTGTGTTCAATGCTTGGGGATGATCTTTCCATCAGGCCCATGGATGCAGCCTTGACAATGGAAGACCTTTCAGTTGACAAATCTCCTATAGGACCATCATCCATTTTGATCGGTTTTTCCATTGATTTGTAGTTAGGGCCTACCTCTAATATCCCAGAATATCCCTCTCGTGAGCCTTTGGTTCTCTGTTCTATCATTGAATCTCTATACACTGTATCTTCAGAATTTGCATTCCTGAAACAATGGGGAAATGGCAACAAATTATATTTGTCAACGGTATAATTTCCATGCTTACATGCTTCCCAAGAGCAAAAGCAATAGTTGAACTCAACAATAAAACAATAAAATTTAAATCATGCAAACAATATTTCAACTACCGTTGGACGAACTCGTGTTAATTATTTCAGGAGTTGGCAAAGCAAAGGAATGTTTCATTGCAAAATTAATGTTTTAACAAAGTATAAGATATTGTAAAGATCATCTTTACAGATAATGTCATTAATGATAATGATTACCATGCATTAATTATTCAAACTTCCTCAGAAAATTCCACATGAAAACTGATCATTTGAAATGATAGCAAAATACAACATAAAAGCAACAATACTCTGATAAACTAATGAAACTGAGAAGTGCAAAAATGAGGAGGGAATGATACTCTATACCCTGATTCCTGATGTCTCATGCTAAGCACACAGGCAGGGAGGGAATGATACATAAAGACTCTGAACATTAACTTACCATGTTCCAATCAAACTAAAAAGGTACCTATATTCATCTTTTCGAATACGTGTATTTGAGGCAGAAGAAGATCTGTCTTTGTTAGTAGTCCCTGCTGAATCTGCGTAAGCTTGCCGAGGTTGGGATCTTCCCCTGTCAACATGAGAATCAGCTCTACTGCTGTTCAAACTTCTCTTCTCTCCATCAGTATATTGGCCTTTAATAACTCTAGATTTAGAGTCAGTATAATCATCATGATCATCCAAAGTTCTTTTCTTTGTCCGACTCTCTTTGCTTCTGGCATTATGATCATCCACATGTGATACATCAGGATCACGGCGACGGTCACGATCACGATGACGATCATGATCTTGATCCCAGTCTCGATCATTGTCAAAATCATGATCCCTATCAAGATCATAATCATGATCAAGAATACGTTCATTCTGCCGCTCACAATCTCGACCATATTCAAAATAATGGTCTCGATCTCCAGCTCGATCACGATTATGGTCTCGATCTCGGTCACTCTCTAGAAGCTTTGCTCTCTTTTGTGGTGATTCTAAACTATCATGTTCTTCCCTTGCATGTTTATCATCGGACTTAATGCTTGCATGATCTTTTGCAGGATGCACATCTCGTTGCTTGTCATGTCGATGCTTGCTCTCCTTGTCCATCTCTTCCCTACACTTGTCTCTATATTTCTCATCCTTTCGCTTCTCATATTTCTGCCTTCCATCCTTGGCAATTTCATCCCTTGAAGATAAACGTCTATCATAATCATCTCCATCATCTTGATGCTTACCATCACCAGAGTCCCTCTTCTTCCTTGTTCGCCTCTCATGCTGCTTATCAAGTTCAGGGTTTCGCAACTCATCTACATTCCTTGAATCTGCAATAAGATATAAATCAGAGTTAACAACTGTTTTGGGGGCAAATAATGCGCATCACATGAAAGGAAAAATAAAAATAAAAAACAGGACCAAAACATTAAACACCACAAAGTCCAAACTAGCTTCATCCGTGGAAGTGGTAAATTTGAGATGTTTAAAGGCACGTGTCATAAACAAAACAACAGCAAGCACAACTACAAATTACAATTTTAACTTTTCAAATTTAGAGAAGGTGGGGCATAAAACTTGATTAGCATCACTTTTATATCCCATATTCTAGAGTCACTAACCCCAAACACATTAATTAAACATTAATCGTAACGTGTACCACAGGTTGCACAATATTGCCAGATTTATCCCAGCATGATATTCATTTTAGATGATAAAATAAAGAGGACACGATTTCCTTTGGTTTTACTCTTAAAATAAAGAGGGAATATTTACTGGGCACACTCTCAAAGAACACAGAGGTTGACAACTCCACAGAACATTTCATAAAAACTATTAAAAGATAATATGACATGATGACTAGAATGGTAGATTGTTAGGAAGAACCAGCAGAGTCCTAAGCTAAAAGTAAACAATACATCATAAAGTTTTCTCGAATTGGCCCACTGGAATTGACAACATCTCCAAAAGCCACAGACCATCATAATCATAATATAAATATTGAAAAGAAAATCTACTTAAAGTCTTAAACTTTAATATATCTAAAAAATAAAAGTTGGCAATTTGCATGCATCAAGCATTTAATCTTAATCAGTAGCACCAACTTCAGAGAAAGAAAGAAAGAAAAATTCTAAATTAAGCATAACAAATTCATGCCACATGAATAGAAGGTGAAGAAGTTTTACAAGGACCAGTAAGGAGTACTATTGAACAAAACCACTAATAAAGAACATCTGTAAGGATAACACAGAATCCTTAAAATTTTTATTCGATAAGTACACAGAATCCTTAAATTTGCAAGCATTCTGCTTCAACCAAATACAATGAATACCACATTAAGACAAACTACAGAAAGTATTGCCCTCCTTACAAGGTAAATAGACATGATTTACCCTTATACAATACATATGACAAAACAGCGGTGGCAAAAAGATATCCATAGCCTCAACCACGTGAACACGCTATTACAACATAAGCAAGAAAAGTATTATCACCCAAACACTTAATCACAAGCTTGGAACTAGGCCAAATCACCTTTTTCTAATGTAGTACAAATACAGATCTGACAAGAGAAGAAAATGCTTCACCATTGTCACCATCCATATAATCAACAGTCAAATTTCCATATGCAATCGTATTTATTAATTCTACAGCCAGTATCAAGGCCTACCACATCAACGAAACCAATAACTTTTGACAAGAATAACTAATCTCTAACACAGACAAGATTTCATATTATTGCCACAAAATACTTGACCAAAACAATTCAATGAATATATGAGGTTAAACTTTGGCACAATGGTAAGATTGTTGCTTTGGTTCAAGTTGGAGAAACAACCTCTCCGCTTACCAGGGTACAACTGCTGATGCAAACCAAAAATGATGTCCAATTTAAGGACCAATTTGATTTTAGTTGAAAATTTTATTTTTAGTGATGAACTCGTTGTCTTGATTTGGCTGTATCTTGCGCTCCAGACCTCCGATTGATGCGTTGTTTAGGGCATTGGAAAGTTAAGGAAATTTGCTACAAATCGTATTTCAAGCTTCTTGACCAGATTCGACTTAGATTATGATTAAAAATGGGCTAGAAGTTGAAGATGAATATTTGGATGGAATTTTCTAGTATTTTGGGTTTTTCATTATGTTTCCTTTATATTTTGTTATTTTATTATTTTCAAGTCTAGAATGTCTTTTGATGTTCCAAATTCCCAGAGTTTCTTTTAGTGTAATTCCTAGAATTGATCAAGGAGTGTTCTAGGTGCTTTCATTAGCCACTTAGTGGAATAGTTAATGCTTTATTAGCCACTTAGTGGAATAGTAATTTCTTTTATGAGGGGATGTCACTTTATGGTGACCTTTTGTTTGCATGATGTATGTAGCCCCTAACTCTATATGTATCACACCTATTATCAATGAATACAATTTGGATGTTAAGAATTTGGATTTGTTCCAATTGTGAGAGTGCTTTGTCTCTCTTAGGTTCTTCATTGAGCCAACCCCTTAGGTCTTATCAAGAGCCAATACTCTTGCGGCGATCATCACCTTGGCTTATCAATTCCCCTTGGAATTGTGGTGCCTACCTTCAATTCCTTATTTTGTCCATTTTTGTATTCTTCTTCTTCGAATTTTGGCTGTTCACTCAAGGATAGATTCTAATTTCTATATGTTCCTTTCTAGGATCATATCATGTGGTATCAAAGCCAAGGATCTTAGAGTGACTTTTGATCTTGTTCTTCATTTTTTTCCGGAAATTCAATATTGTTCTTACTTTTTCTCATCTTCTTCTTTGAATCTAAACCATGAGGGAACACCACCACTTACCATGGAAACCCTATCCATTCCAATCCAAAGCTTTGTAAGACGCATGGAGAACCTACTTCAAAAGCAAATGGATGATTTCCATGAGATGTTTGACAAGCTAGAAGAAAGAGAAAGGAGGAGGCATGGAGGAAGGAGATATGAGAGAAGAGATAGGGAAAATGAGAGGGAGAATAGGGAGTATGAAAGAAGGGTGAGAAAAGAGGACAGAATGAAAAGACAAATTTCTAGTTTTGAAGCATATTGGAAGAAAATGTGTGAAGACAGAATTCAAGAGAAAGAGGGAGAGAAAGCAAAACAAGAGAGTGAGGTCCAAGTTGAGAGAAAACTTGAGAATGAGGTGAACGCAAAAGAGGAAGCTCAAGAGAGAGAAGAACTGAAAGGAAAAGAACAAGAGAGTGTGCAAAAGAAAATTTCCCGATGTGAACATAAAATTCAAAATGAAAAGGGAAAGGAGGAAAACAAAGAGAATGAAAAAGATGTTGAGGAAAATGTAGAGAGTCTATTTATAAAAGAAAGTAAGGTGGAGAAAGCATTCTTTGAACATGGGAAATAAAAAGAAACAGTGAGGCAAAGGTTGAAAGAAAAATGGTGAGTCTTCCTATAAGAGAAAATAAGGTGAAGGGAGTGGCAAAGCAACCTATATATATCTTTCTATGTAAAGATGCTTGTTTGACTTCTAATGCTAACTCTTTGCCTAGATGTGATAATTTTATTTTGAAGGAAGTTGAAGAAGTAATTTCAACAGAGGTGTCACATGGATTCAAAAGAGTTGTGTTTGAACCCAGAGGATGAAGACAATTCCCAAAGGCAATAAATTCGAGGTTGAATTCTCTTAAAGAGGGAGGGAATGATGCAAACCAAGAGTGATGTCCAATTTAAGGACCAAATTGATTTTTGCTGAAAATTTTATTTTCATTAGTAAAGAACTCGTTGTCTTGATTTGGTAGTATCTTGCGCTCCAGACCTCCGATTGATGCGTTCTTTAGTGCGTTAGAAAGTTAAGTAAATTCGCTACAAATCGTATTTCAAGCTTCTTGACCAGATTCCGTTTAGATTATGGTGAAAAATGGGCTAGAAGTTGAAGATGAATTTTTGGACGGAATTTTCTAGTATTTTGGGTTTTCCATTATGTTTCCTTTATATTTTGTTATTTTATTATTTTCAAGTCTAGAGTGTCTTTTGATGTTCCAAATTCCTAGAGTTTCTTTTGGTGTAAATCCTAGAATTGATCAAGGAGTGTTCTAGGTGCTTTCATTAACCACTTAGTGGAATAGTTAATGCTTTTATTAGCCACTTAGTGGAATAGTAATTTCTTTTATGAGGGGATTTGTCACTTTTATGGTGATCTTTTGTTTGCATGATGTATGCAGCCCCTAACTCTATATGTATCACACCTATTATCAATGAATACAACTTTGGATGTTCAGAATTTGGATTTGTTCCAATTGTGAGAGTGCTTTGTCTCTCTTAGGTTCTTCATTGAGCCAACCCCTTAGATCTTATCAAGAGCCAATACTCTTGTGGCAATCATCACCTTGGCTTATCAATTCCCCTTGGAATTGTGGCGCCTACCTTCCATTCCTTATCTTGTCCATTTTTGTATTCTTCTTCTTCAAATTTTGGTTGTTCACTCAAGGGTAGATCCTAATTTCTATATGTTCCTTTCTAGGATCATATCAGCTGCATATATCTATTCCTCTCCAAACTCAGACAATGATGGAAGCCTCATGCACTGAGATAGCCTTCATACACACATACATATTTTCCTGTAATATTGCCTTGCTATTAATTTGAATTCTCTACCATGAAAGAGGGCTTTATGTTTTATAGATTCTTTTTATTACTATGAAATTATTTAATTAATGCTATGTAGTCAATCCCAAAAATGCTATAGCGGAGAAGTGGGTAGTGGTATGGCAGCATAATGGAGATAGCAGATACAATAACATAATTTTTCATACACATGTTAATTTAATACTAAATTTACAAAAGACACAATTACTATTAATCTTAAGCATAACTAATAACAATAAGTTAGTAATAATCAAAACCATATCAAGTGTGGGAAGAGAAGGTTGAAACAGAAACTGAAATAGAGCGAGAAGCTGTATGAAACAAGTGTGGCATGCTAGGAACTTGCCAAAACAGAGTGCACACAGTGTTAAACAAGTGCAGTCTTCTAGGAACAAGTGCGGAGGGCGCTGCTGGGATAAAACCGAAACAAAGAGGCTGTGAAAATCCTTGCTGTGATAGAGGTTTGTGCGAGGAAAAAGTAGGCTGCAAAATTTCTCTGTGCTATGGGCCTCTGCAATGACTTTTGTGAGGGGGAAGGTCTCGGTGGAATTTGGAAGAGACAGCCAAAGTAAGGATAAAACTCAATCTTACAAGCTTAAGTCTGAGTAAACAAAACATTTGATAAGTTAAAAGAGTGGGCAAAATGGAGATTTGCTGAGCTAAAGAGGGCAAAATGGAACTTTCATGAGCCAAAAGCTTGGTAAAAAAATAAAAATAAATAAATAAATAAATATGATGGAAACAAAAATGTGGGGAAAAAATTTTCTAATTTAGTAGCCATATGAAAGTTTGTAGAAGGTTTCAGCAGCCGCATGAAGACAGCAGCCGCGATAGCTGCTGTGATGGGCCGCAATTGGCCACAACAAGGAAACGCTCTGCAGCGCACGAAGTGTTGCGGCTAGAGATGGCGATGCTCTGCCACAGCGCAATGTCAGATTCATAGGAGACATCCATTTCTTCAACATGAAACAGTTTATATTGTTCTCAAAAAAAAAAAAAAAGAAGGATATGATCTTCCAAACCTAGAGTGACGTTTAATGGAAAATTATTTATCCCTGATATTAAAAGCCTATATAAAATAATGGATTTCCAGTTTTGTCTACCATTCCTAGGAATAGAGATAGATCCAAATTAATGAATAGACATGGAGAAACGACACTCTTGCGCATGACCTCTCAAAGATTATTGCTCCAATCAAGTAAAATGTCAGAAACTGTTAGAAAATCTGAAATCTCGTAATATCTTTTTTATATCTTAGAATATTTTAGAGTGTCTTAGGATTTATTTCGTATTTATTTTCCATAATATGTGTTCTTATTTAATTAGGACTGGAATTCTACTATTAGTATAAATTAGTACCAATAGGAATGTTAGCTTTGTCTTTTGCAACTCAAGATCGTCACATCATATTAAAATACCAGTCTCAAATAAGTCTTTATTCTCTCTTCCTCTGTCCATACCTAAAACCCTCCAATACAATAGAAAGCCAACTCGGGCATAAATTCAGGCATCATGTGATACAATAAACAATTTGATGCAGCAAATACTTGTCTTATGATTATAAATTCAAACATAAAAGAGTAAAAGACGACTTTCAAAAGAATCTCGATAGCAATTATCCATTCAAAATTTCTAATAGCCTCATGAAAAACAACTCAAGTGAAAGAATAACTATAAAAGATCCATGCAAGATCTACATTAAGTACCAAATGGTAAAAATGTTTGGTTAGAATGAAATGATCCTAAATTCTGTTGTTTGGATTCTTTAAAATAGGATACAATGGAATGGCACCTGATGGAATGTATCCCATTTCATTACATCCAATAACTCTACTTTTCATCCCTCACAATTTGGAGGGTATTAGAGTAAGGGATGGAATGACATGGAACGAACTTATTATTCACTCCATTCCACTCTATTAGTTAAAAAAAATATCCAATTTTAATGTTACATTCTATTCCATTCCATTCAATTCCATCACATTCCAATCCACCACAAAGATCATTAAATATCCAAACATAACCTAAATCTACACTCTAATCACTCACCCTAATTCTCAAGATTTGAGTCTAATCCTGCAAAATATGATTACACTACAAATGTAATCATAAGCACACACATGAATAGACATGCAGCAAATCAATAAGTTACCTTACCACTATTTTCGTAACTTTGCTTTGACATTCTCTGCTCTTCATTATCAACCACCGATCTCTCACTTCTACCTTCCTTAACCTTCCGTTCCTTCTCGACCGCCGTGCCTTCTCTACTATCCTTTCGGCTCGAATCCTTATCATTCTTCCCATCGCCCCTTCCGCCACTCTTCGAATCCCCGGTGGCCACCGCCTTCTTAGACTGTTCCCCTCGGTCGTCCTCGCCGCCAGTCCACCTCTCTCCCCGGCCGCCACCGCCGCCGTCTCTACTCCGATCCTTGATCCTCTTCAATGAACTATACTCATCCAAACACTCCCCATTCACAATCCCATCCTTCGAATCAAGCTTCCTCTTCTCGGCCGAACCGGAATCCCTCGAAGCCTTGGTGGAAGCGTTTTCATCCTTTCCCTTCCGATGATCTTTCAACCCCGAATCCCTCTCGGAATCCGAGTACTCCCTCGAACCGTGCTTGCTCGATTTGTGCTTCGAACTCCGCGGCATCGAAGAAGAAACGGTGAAATCGGAAACGGAACCCTAATTTGCGAAGCAAGCAACGACGTCGTTGAATCGGAAGCAGAACCCCAACGGTGAAAATTGTAAAGGCTTTTCTGTGAGGAGAGTGAAGTGAAGCTGTGAGAATTTTTCACGTCGGAGAAAGAGGGGGTGGGGGCCGGTATATGGATATGAGATAGGGATCGAGTGAGACCAAAATTACGGGAGAGTCCAATACAAATTGGGTCGGTGTTTAGGGATAAACGTGGAAGATCGTGTAGGTGACTGTGATGTTAAATCGGATTCGAATGCCACATTAGTAATTAGTAATTAGTTCTCTCTTTTCTTTGATTTTTTAGTGTTTCTTATTTTTTGGTTTGGGGGTGCCGGGGGTGGGTTTTGCAATTTTCGAAAGACTGGGCGACGACTTGGATGTGAATGGTATAACTAGAAAATCGTGTGACGGAATTGACCGGATATTTTTGGTTTATGGTAGAGGAGTCCCCGTGCTTTATTTACAGGGTAGGAAGAAACAGGCCGCTTGTTGGGGTGGGGGCCTATAGCCCTATAAGCCTTGGAGAAATGATTGCTTGACACAAAAATCCTATATCATACGGCTTACACAGTATAGTGTCATACTGTATGGTACTGTAGTTATACTATACGGCATTGTAGCGGTTTTTTTTTATAATTTTAGTTTTTTTTTTTAAATGTTATTTTTTAGATAAATTTTTTGGTTAAGTACGTGTAAATATCTGGTGAATCAAGTATAAATATCTGGTGAATTCAGCTCATTATCTAGTGGAAATAGCGGGTTTTTCTTTTCGTTTGAGGTACGTAGAAATTTCGAGGACGAAATTTTTATAAGGGGGGTGGAATTGTAACACCCTGTTTTTCATAAAATGTTTTTATAAAGCTAGTTTTATTATTTTAAAAATGTTGGTTAAGGGCTAAGTGTAACACCCCGCTTTTCAGAATTTATTTTCTTAAGCTAGTTTATTTATTTTAATAAGGTTGGTTAAGGGCTAAGTGGGATTTTAGCCCAAAAAGTCCCTTTCTGGTACATGAGCACGCTCGTGCTCATCAGCCAGCAAGCTCGTGCTTAAAGTCAGAAGCGTGATTCTGATTTTAAGTTGAGCACGACCGTGCTCAATAGTGAGCACGCCCATGCTCAATGCGTGGACCGTGTCTCGCTGACGTTAAGTAGAGCACGACCGTGCTCAATGATAAGCACGACCGTGCTCAGGTCCAAACGTTATAAACGTAAGCAGAACTCGAGGGTTACGTAAAAACCCTACTTTTGTGAATTGCAAGAGCCGTAGTTGCGGCCAGAATACGTTCCCACTCTACTCCCTCTTCGTTCTTCATTGTTGAGAGTTATTGGAAGTCGTTTGGGAAGCCGGTTTGGTCTGTGGTAGTCTAGAGGTAACGTTCTCTCCCTTAGTGTTTTCCTTTCATAATGGTGTGAATAGGAAACTAATGTTTGTGTTCGGTTTGACTAAGGTTGTGTTGAATCGAGCCGCGTTGGAGAACTGTGACCGTTTGCGTTAGGAGCTAACGTTGGAGCGACCTTCAATCCAGGTATGGGGAGAAGTGGGATTGTACTCATTAGGCAGTGGGTAATGTAAGGTAACGGGGTTCCCTATGACCCCGGTGTTTTTGTATGCATGTTGTGGTAATATGGCAATTAATCTGTGATAGTATGTTTCTGGTTATTGTAGTGTTATATGCCTATGAACATGATGGTTGTTTATACGATGCTATGTTATTGTTATTAACATAATGATGTTGGATGGTTGACTGTTGTTGTTGTTGTTACTGTTTGATGAGTATAATGTTGATAAAGTTGTTAAGGGAATAATTAAGTTTAATAAACGTATAAGGTTAGGTGTTTAATCTATTAGAATTTGGTTAGAATACGGTTTCTGTCCTTGCCCAGAACAGTGCAGTCGTGCATTGAGCACGACCGTGCTAAACAGGGAGCACGACCGTGCTCCCACTCAAATTCTGGAAAATGGCCGTGCTGCTCAGCACGGCCAAGCGGGTCAAACAGCACGATCGTGCTGCTGAGCACGACCGTGCTGAATGTGAAGCACGATCGTGCTTCACTTAAAAGGGCAGCACGCCCTCACGTGTCCAAGCACGACCGTGCTAGGGTCTAAGCACGACCGTGCTGACCCCCTGGACAGTAATGCAATTAAAGGACTTAAGGGGTTTTTAACCCCATTCCCCTATGATGATAAGTTGAGATAATTAATCAAAGATAAATATTAGACAACTTGGTTATTAATTATATAAGATAATTAGATAATCAAATGTTAAGTCGGTATCCGTTGGGTTACCGCACGTCGATAAGTTGAAGTCTTGGGTGCTTATAGGCCCAAGCACGTTGAGTTGAATCTTGGTGCTTATTGGCCAAGGGAGCCTTGACCCCACGGTTTGGGTCTAAGGTTGCGTTGAGTTGATGTTGAAAGTCTTGGGAGCTTCATGGCCCAAGCAAGGAGGTGGTTGAGATTGTTTGTTGTTGTGCCATTTGCATAAAGCATTGGAGTAGTTGATGGGGGAGGTTCGACAAAGGGGAGATCGCCCGAGAGTACGGTGATCTGGCCATCCACGGTAGGTCACCCAAGGTTTGGTGATCGAGGCCCCCCGTGATGAGGCATCCACGGTTTGATGCGTTGGCTATCCATGGGGTTCACCCAAGGTTTGGTGAACTGCCGGTGTTGGTGCTTCTATGGCCAATACGGATATGTAACTCCAAAGTCGTTCATCCTGAGTTAGTTTGGATCCACATGCATAGTTGGAGTAGCGGAGTAGTTGATGCATTGCATAGCATAGCATACTTGATTGTTATGAGACTGTTGGATGTCGATGTATGCTTATGTGTATGTTTACCTTGCGTACTATTTCCCTGTTGTTTATATGATTACATGAATCTTACTCCCTGTATTGTTTGTGTTTGGCCTGATTGGCATTTGCAGAGGATGACGAGCAGCCCGGAGAGGAGTGACTCTAAGGAGCCGCCACTCATAGTAGGGTTGTTTTAGTTTAGATAGTTTGTTTCCAGTTGTATTCCGAGGACTTATTTCCGGAACGGTTATACCAGCTCTGAATTGTGACATCGGGGTTGGGTTATTTATTTGATTATGTTTTTATTTGATTAAACTCATTTTGTTATTTTCTGCGTTGTAAACGAGTTCATGTGGGACTTTTCTACCCATGGACAATTATTTTATTTAATTCAGTTAAATGCATGCTTTTCTTTTAATTGTTTTATATTTAAGTGCCTTATAACATGCGGGGTAGAAGGGTGTCACATTTAGTGGTATCAGAGCAGTTCGACCTTGTTCGGACGTGGTATGAGTCTGTTGTGTGACTCTTGTGTGAATTGTCTATACTTGTATAGATAATGATGTTTTAAGTTAGTTGCCTGTAGCTTTTACTCGCTTAAGTTCTGTATTGAGAGTTGTGTTGGACTTGTACAGGAACTAATGGCCGGTAGAGGACGCAACGATCAGGTGATTGCTGACGCATTGGCACTGCTAGCCAATGCTATTGGTCAGGTTAACCCTAACAACGGTGGGCCAGCTGAGTTCCAGGGACTGGATAAGTTCCAGAGGAACAACCCTCCGTCGTTCAAGGGCGCGTACGATCCGGAAGGAGCTTTGTTGTGGCTGAGGGAGACAGAGAAGATCTTCAGAGCCATGGATTGTAACGATCAGCAGAAGCTCATCTTTGCTACCTTCATGCTGACCGAGGAGGCTGAGCACTGGTGGGATAACTGCCGGCAGAGGATACAGACTGAGGGCACAGCGGTTACATGGGCTGTGTTCAGACAGAGGTTCCTGGAGAAGTACTTTCCAGCGGACATCAGAGACAAGAAGGAGATGGAATTCTTATCTTTGAGGCAAGGGTCACTGTCAGTTGGTGACTATGCGGCAAAGTTTGAGGAGCTGGCCAGATACTACACTCCCTACCAGCATGAGACGGATGACCGTTAGAAGTGTGTGAAGTTTGAGGCTGGACTCCGACCTGAGATCAAGCAGGCCATCAGCTGCCAGGAGATCAGAGTCTTCCCTATTCTGGTCAACAAGTGCAGGATCTATGAGGTTGCCAGCCAGTTCAGAGTTGCCAGTTCCAGAGGGTCAGATAGCCAGAGTGGCAAGAGGACTGATCAGAGGGACAAGGGTAAGCAGAGGTATGCTCCGACCGACAGAGATTTCAAGCAGAGTGGTAAGAAGCCACAGTTTCAGCAGGATGGGTTTAGAGGCGGGTTCTCTAACGTCTCTAGGCCCGTGAGGTGTGGCAAGTGTGGTGCTACAGATCACTACTCGTCTCAGTGCAAGGAGACGCAGGTTATCTGCTTCAAGTGTGGCAAGCCAGGACACATCAGCCGAGAGTGTGAAGTAGCCAAGGCCGAGCCTCCCAGCGCCAGCAAGAATCAGAAGTCCCAGGCCAACCGACTGAAGACCACTGGAAGAGTCTTTACTCTTACTGGAGCTGAAGCCTCCGAGTCTGATGACTTGATTCAAGGTACATGTTTTATAGATGGAACTCGATTAACTGTGTTGTATGATTCGGGTGCTACTCATTCATTCATATCGCATGATAGGGTCAAGAGTCTTGAATTGCCTGTTACTTTCCTTGAGTATGATTTGTTGGTTTCTACACCTACAAATAATCCTGTTTCTACTTCTTACGCATGCAAGAACTGTCATATAGTTATAAACGATAGGACATTCATTACTGATCTTGTATGCTTGCCTTTGAAAGACCTAGATATTATTCTGGGTATGGACTGGTTATCTTCCAACCATGTCCTCCTGAACTGTTTCGATAAAACCCTGATTTTTGGAACTCCAAAGGAGTCTAAGAATCCGGACCTTCTCTCTGCCAGCCAAGTTCAAGCTTCGATGAAAGACGAAGCCCAAGTGTACATGATGTTAGCTTCCCTGGAAGTAGAGAGCAGCCCTCCTGATGTCGCCAGCTTGCCTGTTGTGCGGGAATTTCCTGAAGTGTTTCCGGGGGATGTTTATAACTTACCCCCAGAGAGAGATGTTGAGTTTACCATAGACTTAGTGCCTGGCACCGGGCCAATCTCCATAGCACCCTATAGAATGTCTCCTCTTGAGTTAGCTATGTTGAAAGAACAGTTGGAAGACCTGATGAAGAAGCAGTTCATTAGGCCGAGTATGTCTCCGTGGGGAGCACCCGTGTTGTTGGTGAAGAAGAAGGATGGTAGTAAGAGGTTGTGTGTCGACTTTCGGCAGCTCAACAAGGTGACCATAAAGAATCGGTATCCCCTCCCTAGGATTGATGATCTTATGGACCAGTTGATGGGCGCTTGCGTCTTTTCAAAGATAGATTTGAGATCAGGGTACCATCAGATTCGGGTTAAGTCTGAGGACATCCCGAAGACAGCGTTTAGGACGCGATATGGTCACTATGAGTACTTGATTATGCCTTTCAGTGTGACCAATGCTCCTGCGGTCTTCATGGACTACATGAACAAGACCTTTCACCCTTACTTGGATAAGTTTGTGGTAGTGTTCATAGATGACATCTTAGTGTACTCCAAGAGTAAGGAGGAACATGAGGAACACTTGAGGGTTGTCTTGCAGACCCTTAAGGAGAAGCAGTTGTATGCTAAGTTGTCTAAGTGTGAGTTCTGGCTAGAGGAAGTGAGCTTCTTAGGACATGTCATCTCTAAGGGTGGCATAGCAGTGGACCCAGCTAAGGTAGAGACGGTGCTCCAGTGGGAAGCGCCAAAGTCTGTAGCCGAGATTAGGAGTTTCTTGGGGTTAGCCGGGTACTATAGGCGGTTCATAGAAGGTTTCTCTAAGATAGCTTTACCCTTAACCCGTCTCACCAAGAAGGGAGAGTTGTTTGTGTGGGACTCTAAGTGTGAAAAGAGTTTCCAAACCCTTAAGAATAGGTTGACGTCAGCACCAGTGTTAGTTTTGCCAGATCCTAGTGAACCCTTCGTAGTTTACTGCGATGCTTCTAAGCAAGGGTTAGGTCGTGTGCTGATGCAGAATGGTAAGGTAGTTGCTTATGCTTCTAGGCAGTTGAAAACCCATGAGAAGAACTACCCTACCCATGACCTAGAGTTAGGAGCTGTGGTATTTGCCTTAAATATCTGGAGGCATTACCTGTATGGAGCGAGGTTTGAAGTCTTTAGTGATCATAAGAGTTTGAAGTATCTCTTTGATCAAAAGGAGTTGAACATGAGGCAGCGTAGGTGGATGGAGTTTTTAAAGGACTATGACTTCGAGCTGACCTATCACCCAGGAAAGGCCAATGTGGTGGCCGATGCCTTGAGTAGGAAAACCCTGCATGTCTCCGCTTTGATGGTTAGGGAGATGGATTTGATTGAGGAGTTTAGAGACCTTAGTCTAGCTTGTGAGTTTACCCCTAAGAGTATTAGGCTTGGTACCTTGAAGGTTACCAACAGTTTGATGGATGAGATTAGAGAGGGTCAGAAGTTAGACAAGTTTCTCTTAGACCAGCGAGATTTGCTCGCTCAGGGTAGAGACCTAAGTTTTAAGGATGGCAGTGATGGCATCTTGAGGTTTAAGGATAGAGTTTGTGTGCCTGATGTTCCTGAGCTTAGGAAGTTGATCTTAGAAGAAGGTCATAGGAGTGGATTGAGTGTGCACCCAGGTGCCACTAAGATGTATCAGGACCTTAAGAGGATGTTTTGGTGGCCTAGGATGAAAAAGGATGTAGCGGAGTTTGTGTATGCGTGCCTAGTTTGTCAGAAGGCTAAGATAGAGCACCAAAGGCCTTCGGGTAAGTTGCAACCTTTGAGTATCCCAGAGTGGAAATGGGATAGTATCTCCATGGATTTTTTGTCTGGACTCCCTAGGACTCCAGCTGGTTTTGAGGCTATATGGGTTGTTGTGGATAGACTGACTAAGTCTACCCATTTCATTCCGATGAACATGGAGTATCCGTTGGAGAGGTTAGCTAAGCTGTACATCAAGGAGATAGTTAGGCTTCATGGTGTACCCTCTAGCATAGTTTCAGATAGAGACCCGAGGTTTACCTCTAGGTTTTGGAATAGTTTGCAAGAGGCTTTAGGGACAAAGCTTAGGCTTAGTTCAGCTTACCACCCACAGACTGATGGGCAGTCTGAGCGGACCATCCAGTCCTTAGAGGACTTGTTGAGGGCTTGTGTGTTAGAACAGTCAGGAAGTTGGGACAAGTTCTTGCCCCTGATAGAGTTCACCTACACCAACAGTTTCCATTCCAGCATTGGGATGGCACCTTATGAAGCTCTGTATGGGAGGAGATGTAGGACACCCTTGTGTTGGAGTGAACCTAGTGATAGTGTGGTGCTAGGGCCAGAGATAGTCCAGGAAACAACAGAAAAGATCAGGTTAGTTCAGGAAAAGATGAGAGTTGCACAGAGTAGGCAGAAGAGCTACCATGATAAAAGGAGGAAGGCGCTCGAATTCCAGGAAGGAGATCATGTATTCTTGAGAGTTACCCCGACGACTGGGGTTGGTAGAGTGATGAAGGCGAGGAAACTTACTCCGAGGTTCATTGGTCCTTACCAAATCCTTAAAAGAGTCGGCGAAGTCGCCTACCAAATAGCCTTGCCACCGTTCTTGTCAAATCTCCACAATGTTTTTCATGTGTCTCAACTCAGGAAGTACATTCATGACCCTAGTCACGTGATAGTTCCCGATACAATACAGTTAAAAGAGAACTTGACATTTGAGGTGTTACCCCTTCGAGTCGAAGATAGGAGGGTGAAGCAGCTAAGAGGCAAGGAGATTCCCTTGGTTAAAGTAGTTTGGAGCGGGGCAACTGAGGAAAGCGCTACCTGGGAACTCGAAAGTCAGATGATGGAGGCGTATCCGCATCTTTTCGTTTGAGGTACGTAGAAATTTCGAGGACGAAATTTTTATAAGGGGGGTGGAATTGTAACACCCCGCTTTTCAGAATTTATTTTCTTAAGCTAGTTTATTTATTTTAATAAGGTTGGTTAAGGGCTAAGTGGGATTTTAGCCCAAAAAGTCCCTTTCTGGTACATGAGCACGCTCGTGCTCATCAGCCAGCAAGCCCGTGCTTAAAGTCAGAAGCGTGATTCTGATTTTAAGTTGAGCACGACCGTGCTCAATAGTGAGCACGCCCGTGCTCATGCGTGGACCGCGTCTCGCTGACGTTAAGTAGAGCACGACCGTGCTCAATGATAAGCACGACCGTGCTCAGGTCCGAACGTTATAAACGTAAGCAGAACCCGAGGGTTACGTAAAAACCCTACTTTTGTGAATTGCAGTAGCCGTAGTTGCGGCCAGAATACGTTCCCACTCTGCTCCCTCTTCGTTCTTCATTGTTGAGAGTTATTGGAAGTCGTTTGGGAAGTCGGTTTGGTCTGTGGTAGTCTCGAGGTAACGTTCTCTCCCTTAGTGTTTTCCTTTCATAATGGTGTGAATAGGAAACTAATGTTTGTGTTCGGTTTGACTAAGGTTGTGTTGAATCGAGCCGCGTTGGAGAACCGTGACCGTTTGCGTTAGGAGCTAACGTTGGAGCGACCTTCAATCCAGGTATGGGGAGAAGTGGGATTGTACTCATTAGGCAGTGGGTAGTGTAAGGTAACGGGGTTCCCTATGACCCCGGTGTTTTTGTATGCATGTTGTGGTAATATGGCAATTAATCTGTGATAGTATGTTTCTGGTTATTGTAGTGTTATATGCCTATGAACATGATGGTTGTTTATACGATGCTATGTTATTGTTATTAACATAATGATGTTGGATGGTTGACTGTTGTTGTTGTTACTGTTTGATGAGTATAATGTTGATAAAGTTGTTAAGGGAATAATTAAGTTTAATAAACGTATAAGGTTAGGTGTTTAATCTATTAGAATTTGGTTAGAATACGGTTTCTGTCCCTGCCCAGAACAGTGCAGTCGTGCATTGAGCACGACCGTGCTAAACAGGGAGCACGACCTTGCTCCCACTCAAATTCTGGAAAATGGCCGCGCTGCTCAGCACGGCCAAGCAAGTCAAACAGCACGATCGTGCTGCTGAGCACGACCGTGCTGAATGTGAAGCACGACCGTGCTTCAACTTAAAAGGGCAGCACGCCCTCACGTGTCCAAGCACGACCGTGCTAGGGTCTAAGCACGACCGTGCTGACCCCCTGGACAGTAATGCAATTAAAGGACTTAAGGGGTTTTTAACCCCATTCCCCTATGATGATAAGTTGAGATAATTAATCAAAGATAAATATTAGACAACTTGGTTATTAATTATATAAGATAATCAGATAATCAAATGTTAAGTCGGTATCCGTTGGGTTACCGCACGTCGATAAGTTGAAGTCTTGGGTGCTTATAGGCCCAAGCACGTTGAGTTGAATCTTGGTGCTTATTGGCCAAGGGAGCCTTGACCCCACGGTTTGGGTCTAAGGTTACGTTGAGTTGATGTTGAAAGTCTTGGGAGCTTCATGGCCCAAGCAAGGAGGTGGTTGAGATTGTTTGTTGTTGTGCCATTTGCATAAAGCATTGGAGTAGTTGATGGGGGAGGTTCGACAAAGGGGAGATCGCCCGAGAGTACGGTGATCTGGCCATCCACGGTAGGTCACCCAAGGTTTGGTGATCGAGGCCCCCCGTGATGAGGCATCCACGGTTTGATGCGTTGGCTATCCATGGGGTTCACCCAAGGTTTGGTGAACTGCCGGTGTTGGTGCTTTCTATGGCCAATACGGATATGTAACTCCAAAGTCGTTCATCCTGAGTTAGTTTGGATCCACATGCATAGTTGGAGTAGCGGAGTAGTTGATGCATTGCATAGCATAGCATACTTGATTGTTATGAGACTGTTGGATGTCGATGTATGCTTATGTGTATGTTTACCTTGCATACTATTTCCCTGCTGTTTATATGATTACATGAATCTTACTCCCTGTATTGTTTGTGTTTGGCCTGATTGGCATTTGCAGAGGATGACGAGCAGCCCGGAGAGGAGTGACTCTGAGGAGCCGCCACTCATAGTAGGGTTGTTTTAGTTTAGATAGTTTGTTTCCAGTTGTATTCCGAGGACTTATTTCCGGAACGGTTATACCAGCTCTGAATTGTGACATCGGGGTTGGGTTATTTATTTGATTATGTTTTTATTTGATTAAACTCATTTTGTTATTTTTCCGCGTTGTAAACGAGTTCATGTGGGACTTTTCTACCCATGGACAATTATTTTATTTAATTCAGTTTAAATGCATGTTTTTCTTTTAATTGTTTTATATTTAAGTGCCTTATAACATGCGGGGTAGAAGGGTGTCACACTAAGTGGGATTTTAGTCTAAAAGTCCCTTTCTGGTACATGAGCACACTCGTGCTCATCAGCCAGCAAGCCCGTGCTTAAAGTCAGAAGCGTGTTTCTGATTTTATATTGAGCACGACTGTGCTCAATAGTGAGCACGCCCGTGCCCAATGAGTGGACCGCGTCTCGCTGACGCTAAGTGGAGCACGACCGTGCTTAAGGAGAAGCACGACCGTGCTCAAGTCCAAGCTTTATAACCGTGAGCAGAACCCGAGGGTGACGTAAAAACCCTATTTTCTGTTTTGGCAGCCGTCACTAGTTTCGGCCAGAGTGATCTTTTTCCCTATTTTCCTCTTTGTTGCCATAGTGGAGTTGCGGAAGCTAGTTGGGAAGCTTAGTGCATTTGGGTTAGTGTTAAGGTAATAGTCCCTCTTCCTTTGTCAGTTTCCTTTCATTTTAATGAGAGATACTGATTAATTGTGTTTTTTGATCAAACAAGGCTTAGTACCGGAGTGAGCCACTTGAGGATTCGGGACCAGTTCATCGTTGGGGACCGTCAGTAGAGTAACCTTCAATCTAGGTATGGGGAGAAGGGCTTGTATTCATTAAGTAGTGGGTTAGTGTAAGGTAACGGGGTTACCCATAACCTCGATGTCGTTGTATGCTTATGAGTCATGATGTTCTCGTTGATAAATGTCTGTTTCTGGTTAAATGTTCATAATATGTATTTTATGTTCATGTTGGTTGGTTAATGAGTATGGTGATATGTTGATTATTGATATTAATATGATGTTGGTTGATTGATGTTGTGGCAGTGATGATTAGTGGGTTGATAAAACTGTTTAAATTGAATAATTAGGTTTAATGAACGTGTTAAGTCTAGGTATTAAATCCCTAAATGATTTGGTTAACATTCGGTTACTGTTACTACCCAGAATAGTGCAGTCGTGCATTGAGCATGACCGTGCTGAACAGGCAGCACGACCGTGCTCCCATTTAAATTCTGGAAAATGGCCGCGCTGCTCGGCACGGCCGAGCAGGTCAAATAGCACGATCGTGCTACTGAGCACGACCGTGCTGAGTGTGAAGCACGACCGTGCTTCACTTAAAAGGGCAACACGCCCTCACGTGTCCAAGCACGACCGTGCTAGGGTCTAAGCACGACCGTGCTAAACCCCCTGGACAATAATGAAATTAAAGGACTTAAGGGGTTTTAAAACCCCATTCCCCTATGATGATAACTTGAAATATTAATCAAAGATAAAGATTAGACAACCTGGTTATTAATTATATAAGATAATTAGATAATCAAATGTTAAGTCGGTATCCGTTGGGTTACCGCACGTTGATAAGTTGAAGTCTTGGGTGCTTATAGACCCAAGCATGTTGAGTTGAACCTTGGTGCTTATTGGCCAAGGGAGCCTTGACCCCACGGTTTGGGTCTAAGGTTACGTTGAGTTTGATGTTGAAAGTCTTGGGAGCTTCATGGCCCAAGAAAGGAGGTGGTTGAGATTGTTTGTTGTTGTGCCATTTGCATAAAAGCATTGGAGTAGTTGATGGGGGAGGTTCGACAAAGGGGAGATCGCCCGAGAGTACGGTGATCTGGTCATCCACGGTAGGTCACCCAAGGTTTGGTGACCGAGGCCCCCCGTGATGAGGCATCCACGGTTTGATGCGTTGGCTATCCATGGGGTTCACCCAAGGTTTGGTGAACTGCCGGTGTTGGTGCTTTTATGGCCAATACGGATATGTAACTCCAAAGTCGTTCATCCTGAGTTAGTTTGGATCCACATGCATAGTTGGAGTAGCGGAGTAGTTGATACATTGCATAGCATAGCATATTTGGTTGTTATGATACTGTTGGATGTTGATGTATGCTCATGTGTATGTTTACCTTACGTACTATTCCCCTGCTGTTTACGTGATTACATGAATCTTACTCCCTGTATTGTTTGTGTTTGGCCTGATTGGCAATTGCAGAGGATGACGAGCAGCCCGGAGAGGAGTGACTCTGAGGAGCCGCCACTCATAGTAGGGTTGTTTTAAGTTTAGATAGTTTGTTCCCAGTTGTATTCCGAGGATTTATTTCCGGAACGGTTATACCAGCTCTGAATTGTGACATCGGGGTTGGGTCATTTATTTGATGATGTTTTTATTTGATTAAACTTATTTTTTATTTTCCGCGTTGTAAACGAGTTTCATGTGTGACTTTTCTACCCATGGACAATTGTTTTATTTAATTCAGTTAAATGCATGTTTTTCTTTTATTCGTTTTATATTTAAATGCCTTATAACATGCGGGGTAGAAGGGTGTCACATTTAGTGGTATCAGAGCAGTTCGACCTTGTTCGGATGTGGTATGAGTCTGTTGTGAGTCTGTTGTGTGACTCTTGTGTGAAATGTCTATACTTGTATAGATAATGATGTTTTAAGTTAGTTGCCTGTAGCTTTTACTCGCTTAAGTTTCTGTATTAAGAGTTGTGTTGGGCTTGTACAGGAACTAATGGCCGGTAGAGGACGCAACGATCAGGCGATTGCTGACGCATTGGCTCTCCTAGCCAATGCTATTGGCCAGGTTAACCCTAACAATGGTGGGCCAGCTGAGTTCCAGGAACTGGATAAGTTCCAGAGGAACAACCCTCCATCGTTCAAGGGCGTGTACGATCTAGAAGGAGCTTTGTTGTGGCTGAGGGAGACAGAGAAGATCTTTCGAGCCATGGATTGCAACGATCAGCAGAAGCTCATCTTTGCTACCTTCATGCTGACCGAGGAGGCGGAGCACTGGTGGGATAGCTGCAGGCAGAGGATGCAGGCTGAGGGCACAGCGGTTACATGGGCTGTGTTCAGGCAAGAGATTCCTAGAGAAGTACTTTCCAGCAGATATCAGGGACAAGAAGGAAATGGAATTCTTGTCCTTGAGACAGGGGTCGCTGTCAGTCGGTGACTATGCTGCCAAGTTTGAGGAGCTGGCCAGGTACTACACTCCCTACCAGCATGAGACCGATGACCATTCGAAGTGTGTGAAGTTTGAGGCTGGATTCCGACCTGAGATCAAGCAGGCCATCAGCTACCAGGAAATCAGAGTTTTCCCTATTCTGGTCAACAAGTGCCGGATTTATGAGGATGCCAGCCAGTTCAGAGTTACCAGTTCCATAGGGTCAGATAGCTAGAGTGGCAAGAGGACTGATCAGAGGGACAAGGGTAAGCAGAGGTATGCTCCGACCGGCAGAGATTTCAAGCAGAGTGATAAGAAGCCACAGTTTCAGCAGGATGGGTTTAGAGGCGGGTTCTCTAACGTCTCTAGGCCCATGAGGTGTGGCAAGTGTGGCGCTACAGATCACTACTCGTCTCAGTGCAAGGAGACGCAGGTTATCTGCTTCAGGTGTGGCAAGCCAGGACACATTAGCCGAGAGTGTGAAGGAGCCAAGGCCGAGCCTCCCAGCGCCAGCAAGAATCAGAAGTCTCAGGCCAACCGACTGAAGACCACTGGAAGAGTCTTTACTCTTAGTGGAGCTGAAGCCTCCGAGTCTGATGACTTGATTCAAGGTACATGTCTTATCGATGGAACTCAATTAACTGTGTTGTATGATTCGGGTGCTACCCATTCGTTTATATCGCATGATAGGGTCAAGAGTCTTGAATTGCCTGTTGCTTTCCCTTGAGTATGATTTGTTGATTTTTACACCTACAAATAAACCTGTTTCTACTTCTTATGCATGCAAGAACTGTCATATAGTTATAAATGATAGAACATTTATTGTTGATCTTGTATGCTTGCCTTTGAAAGACCTAGACATTATTCTCGGTATGGACTGGTTATCTTCCAACCATGTCCTTCTGAATTGTTTTGATAAAACCCTGTTTTTGGATCTCCAAAGAAGTCTAAGAATCCGGACCTTCTCTCTGCCAGCCATGTTCAAGCTTCGATGAAAGACGAAGCCCAAGTATACATGATGTTAGCTTCCCTGGAAGTAGAGAGCAGCCCTCCTGACGTTTGCCAGCTTGCCTGTTGTGCGGGAATTTCCTGAAGTGTTTCCGGGGGACGTTTATAACTTACCCCCAGAGAGAGATGTTGAGTTTACCATAGACTTAGTGCCTGGCACCAGGGCCAATCTCCATAGTACCCTATAGAATGTCTCCTCTAGAGCTGGCTAAGTTAAAGGAACAGTAGAAGGACCTGATGAAGAAGCAGTTCATTAGGCCGAGTGTGTCTCTATGGGGAGCACCTGTGTTGTTGGTTTAAGAAGAAGGATGGTAGTATGAGGTTGTGTGTCGACTTTCGGCAGCTCAACAAGGTGACCATAAAGAATCGGTATCCCCTCCCTAGGATTGATGATCTTATGGACCAGTTGATGGGCGCTTGCGTCTTTTCAAAGATAGATTTGAGATCAGGGTACCATCATATTTGGGTTAAGTCTGAGGACATCCCGAAGACAACGTTTAGGACGCGATATGGTCACTATGAGTACTTAGTTATGCCCTTCGGTGTGACCAATGCTCCTGCGGTCTTCATGGACTACATGAACAAGACCTTTCACCCTTACTTGGATAAGTTTGTGGTAGTGTTCATAGATGACATCTTAGTGTACTCCAAGAGTAAGGAGGAACATGAGGAACACTTGAGGGTTGTCTTGCAGACCCTTAAGGAGAAGCAGTTGTATGCTAAGTTGTCTAAGTGTGAGTTCTGGTTAGAGGAAGTGAGCTTCTTAGGACATGTCATCTCTAAGGGTGGCATAGCAGTGGACCCAGCTAAGATAGAGACGGTGCTCCAGTGGGAAGCGCCAAAGTCTGTAACCAAGATTAGGAGTTTCTTGGGGTTAGCCGGGTATTATAGGCGGTTTTATAGAAGGTTTCTCTAAGATAGCTTTACCCTTAACCCGTCTCACCAAGAAGGGAGAGTTGTTTGTGTGGGACTCTAAGTGTGAAAAGAGTTTCCAAACCCTTAAGAATAGGTTGACGTCAGCACCAGTGTTAGTTTTGCCAGATCCTAGTGAACCCTTCGTAGTTTACTGCGATGCTTCTAAGCAAGGGTTAGGTGGTGTGCTGATGTAGAATGGTAAGGTAGTTGCTTACGCTTCTAGGCAGTTGAAAACCCATGAGAAGAACTACCCTACCCATGACCTAGAGCTAGGAGTTGTGGTATTTGCCTTAAAGATTTGGAGGCATTACCTGTATGGAGCGAGGTTTGAGGTCTTTAGTGATCATAAGAGTTTGAAGTATCTCCTTGATCAAAAGGAGTTGAACATGAGGCAGCGTAGGTGGATGGAGTTTTTAAAGGACTATGACTTCGAGCTGACCTATCACCCAGGAAAGGCCAATGTGGTGGCCGATGCCTTGAGTAGGAAAACCCTGCATGTCTCCGCTTTGATGGTTAGGGAGATGGATTTGATTGAGGAGTTTAGAGACCTTAGTCTAGCATGTGAGTTTACCCCTAAGATTATTAGGCTTGGTACCTTGAAGGTTACCAACAGTTTGATGGATCAGATTAGAGAGGGTCAGAAGTTGGATAAGTTTCTCTTAGACCAGCGAGAGTTTGCTCGCTCAGGGTAGAGACCTAAGTTTTAAGGATAGCAGTGATGGTATCTTGAGGTTTAAGGATAGAGTTTGTGTGCCAGATGTTCCTAAGCTTAGGAAGTTGATCTTAGAAGAAGGTCATAGGAGTGGACTGAGTGTACACCCAGGTGCCACTAGGATGTATCAGGATCTTAAGAGAATGTTTTGGTGGCCTAGGATGAAAAAGGACGTAGCTGAGTTTGTTTATGCGTGCCTAGTTTGTCAGAAGGCTAAGATCGAGCATCAAAGGCCTTCAGGTAAGTTGCAACCTTTGTGTATCCCAGAGTGGAAATGGGATAGCATCTCTATGGATTTTGTGTCTGGACTCCCTAGGACTCCAGCTGGTTTTGAGGCTATATGGGTTGTTGTGGATAGACTGACTAAGGTTGCCCATTTCATTCCGATGAACATGGAGTATCCATTGGAGAAGTTAGCTAAGCTGTACATCAAGGAGATAGTTAGGCTTCATGGTGTACCCTCTAGCATAGTTTCAGATAGAGACTCGAGGTTTATCTCTAGGTTTTGGAATAGTTTGCAAGAGGCTTTAGGGACAAAGCTTAGGCTTAGTTCAGCTTACCACCCACAGACTGATGGGCAGTCTGAGCGGACCATCCAGTCCTTAGAGGACTTGTTAAGGGCTTGTGTGTTAGAACAGTCAGGAAGTTGGGACAAGTTTTTGCCCCTGCCACCGTTCTTGTCAAATCTCCACAATGTTTTTCATGTGTCCCAACTCAGGAAGTACATTCATGACCCTAGTCACATGATAGTTCCCGATACAATACAGTTAAAAGAGAACTTGACATTTGAGGTGTTACCCCTTCGAGTCGAGGATAGGAGGGTGAAGCAGCTAAGAGGCAAGGAGATTCCCTTGGTTAAAGTAGTTTGGAGCAGGGCAACTGAGGAAAGCGCTACCTGGGAACTCGAGAGTCAGATGATGGAGGCGTATCCGCATCTTTTCGTTTGAGGTACGTAGAAATTTCGAGGATGAAATTTTTATAAGGGGGTGGAATTGTAACACCCTGTTTTTCATAAAATGTTTTTATAAAGCTAGTTTTATTATTTCAAAAATGTTGGTTAAGGGCTAAGTGGGATTTTAGTCTAAAAGTCCCCTTTCTGGTACATGAGCACACTCGTGCTCATCAGCCAGCAAGCCCGTGCTTAAAGTCAGAAGCGTGTTTCTGATTTTAAGTTGAGCACGACCGTGCTCAATAGTGAGCACGCCCGTGCCCAATGAGTGGACCGCATCTCGCTGACGCTAAGTGGAGCACCACCGTGCTTAAGGAGAAGCACGACCGTGCTCAAGTCCAAGCTTTATAACCGTGAGCAGAACCCGAGGGTGACGTAAAAACCCTATTTTCTGTTTTGGCAGCCGTTCACTAGTTTCGGCCAGAGTGATCTTTTTCCCTATTTTCCTCTTTGTCCATTGCCATAGTGGAGTTGCGGAAGCTAGTTGGGAAGCTTAGTGCGTTTGGGTTAGTGTTAAGGTAATATCCCTCTTCCTTTGTCAGTTTCCTTTCATTTTAATGAGAGATACTGATTAATTGTGTTTCTGATCAAACAAGGCTTAGTACCGGAGTGAGCCACTTGAGGATTCGGGACCAGTTCATCGTTGGGGACCGTCAGTAGAGCAACCTTCAATCTAGGTATGGGGAGAAGGGCTTGTATTCATTAAGTAGTGGGTTAGTGTAAGGTAACGGGGTTACCCATAACCTCGGTGTCGTTGTAAGCTTTATGAGTCATGATGTTCTGGTTGATAAATGTCTGTTTTTGGTTAAATGTTCATAATATGTATTTTATGTTCATGTTGGTTGGTTAATGAGTATAATGATATGTTGATTATTGATATTAATATGATGTTGGTTGATTGATGTTGTGGCAGTGATGATTAGTGGGTTGATAAAACTATTTAAATTGAATAATTAGGTTTAATGAACGTGTTAAGTCTAGGTATTAAATCTCTAAATGATTTGGTTAACATTCGGTTACTGTTACTACCCAGAACAGTGCAGTCGTGCATTGAGCACGACCGTGTTGAACAGGGAGCACGACCGTGCTCCCATTTAAATTCTGGAAAATGGCCGCACTGCTCAGCACGGCCGAGCAGGTCAAATAGCACGATCGGGCTGCTGAGCACGATCGTGCTGAGTGTGAAGCACGACCGTGCTTCACTTAAAAGGGCAGCACGCCCTCACGTGTCCAAGCACGACCGTGCTAGGGTCTAAGCACGACCGTGCTAAACCCCCTGGACAATAATGAAATTAAAGGACTTAAGGGGTTTTAAACCCCATTCCCCTATGATGATAACTTGAAATAATTAATCAAAGATAAAGATTAGACAACCTGGTTATTAATTATATAAGATAATTAGATAATCAAATGTTAAGTCGGTATCCGTTGGGTTACCGCACGTTGATAAGTTGAAGTCTTGGGTGCTTATAGACCCAAGCATGTTGAGTTGAACCTTGGTGCTTATTGGCCAAGGGAGCCTTGACCCCACGGTTTGGGTCTAAGGTTACGTTGAGTTTGATGTTGAAAGTCTTGGGAGCTTCATGGCCCAAGAAAGGAGGTGGTTGAGATTGTTTGTTGTGCCATTTGCATAAAGCATTGGAGTAGTTGATGGGGGAGGTTCGACAAAGGGGAGATCGCCCGAGAGTACGGTGATCTGGCCATCCACGGTAGGTCACCCAAGGTTTTGGTGACTGAGGCCCCCCGTGATGAGGCTTCCACGGTTTGATGTGTTGGCTATCCATGGGGTTCACCCAAGGTTTGGTGAACTACCGGTGTTGGTGCTTTTATGGCCAATACGGATATGTAACTCCAAAGTCATTCATCCTGAGTTAGTTTGGATCCACATGCATAGTTGGAGTAGCGGGGTAGTTGATGCATTGCATAGCATAGCATATTTGGTTGTTATGATACTGTTGGATGTTGATGTATGCTCATGTGTATGTTTTACCTTAACGTACTATTCCCCTGCTGTTTACGTGATTACATGAATCTTACTCCCTGTATTGTTTGTGTTTGGCCTGATTGGCATTTGTAGAGGATGACGAGCAGCCCGGAGAGGAGTGACTCTGAGGAGCCGCCACTCATAGTAGGGTTGTTTTAAGTTTAGATAGTTTTGTTCCCAGTTGTATTCTGAGGATTTATTTCCGGAACGGTTATACCAGCTCTGAATTGTGACATCGGGGTTGGGTCATTTATTTGATGATGTTTTTTATTTGATCGAACTTATTTTTATTTTCCGCGTTGTAAACGAGTTCATGTGGGACTTTTCTACCCATGGACAATTGTTTTATTTAATTCAGTTAAATGGCATGTTTTTATTTTATTTGTTTTATATTTAAATGCCTTATAAACATACGGGGTAGAAGGGTGTCACAATACAAAACACGGTAAGTATTTACCGAGGTTGAACTCAGGGATTGGAAGACCAATATACCAAAATTTATGGAAATTCGAACAGCTTGACCAAGTCTGTGAATATATGCCTTGACAGGTACTTTAAGTTTTGATGAATGACAAAAGGGAAAGGTCCAGAAGGACTAAAGTGCAAAAAGCGGAAAGTTATAAAGCAAGCAAGCACAAGGGGCAAAATGGGAATTTCATTAAGTGTATTGTGTGTTTTAGAAAAAGTGTGTAAATGGTAAGTAGAGTTCTCAATTTAATATTGGTCTCACACACACACATTTAACATATGCTTAAAAGAATTTATCATGTGTTTTAAAGGGATTAAAATTGACAATTAATCATACTTAATGAGCAATCGATCTCTTAATTGTCAAGTTTTTCAAAATCAATTTTATCCGTGCCATAATCGATTATGGTAATCCAATAATCGATTATGAGTCGAGGTTAAATGGCTTTAATTGGTGTTAATGAGTAATTATGACATTAAAGCCGTTGAGTTTGATTTTTTGAATAAGAATAATCGATTTATGGTTTTTGTATAATCGATTATGTCCTCTCTGACTTCAAACGAGCTTCAACAGAAACCCTGTAATCGATTATGTAATCGATTATAGCTTTTTATATGAAAGTCAGTGGACTCATAATCGATTAGTGTAATCGATTTATGACTATTCTGTCAAAGTGAGCGCTTCCTGAAATTGGTTTAAATAATCGATTATGATAATGTAATAATCGATTATGCTGCGACAAAAATGATTTTTAAGAGGCTTGACCTAATTTCTTTTGAACTCCTATAAAAGCAAGTTTAGGCAGCCTTCATCAAAGACAATACACTGCTATCATTTTCTCTGTGCTAAAACTCTGTGAAAACATTTTTATACTCTATCTCTTGCACTTACACATTGACCATATTATATTGAGTATTCTATACACCATATAGGTGGTATTGTATTTGCTCTTCAATTTGTTTATCAGCACTATTAAGAGTGCATATTATTGTAAGAGTCGTGTGACTCAAATCCTTCTTTTCTACACCTAGTTTTTCAAGAGAGGTGATATCTCTTGGGGTGTTCTTGGATGTGATTTCCAAGTGTTTACAAGGGAGGTGATATTCCTTGTGGTTGACAAGAGAGGTGATATCTCTTGGGTTATTGTCTTGAGACTCTTTCACTGGGGGAGGTGATATCCCTGGTCTGTGAGGAGTGCTCTATATTGTAAAGGTTCTAGTTGATCCTGTTAAAAACTAGAGTTGATTGAAATCCCTTGGTCGTATTGCCTTGGGGACTGGACGTAGGCCACTTGGGTAGTTTTGTGGCCGAACCAGGATATATTGCTTGTGTTCATTTTCTCATCCCTTATCTTTCTATTTCTGCTTTATCTTTTGAAAAAACGTTTTTTTAATTGCACGCGTATTTAACAAATTTGTTTTCATAATATATCAAAGGAAAAAGTTTTATATTTGCCAAAGTTTTTGAAAAACACAATTCACCCCCCTCTTGTGTTTGAGGTCACTTGTCAACAAAGTCAACAGCAGTTTGTTAGAAGGAGAGAGAAATTATCAAGTAACAAATTATTATCAAATAACAACTAATTGACGCTAACGGATAACAAAGAGATTCAAATTAAACTAAAACTCTAGGATCACGAATCCACCTACCCAATCATGCAAAACTACCCAAGTGATTATCTTCTATTCCCTATGTTCAATTTCATTGTCAACCGGGACCCCCAATTTCTCCTAAAGTCACTTCCGCTGTTCTAAAGGACGTATCTAAACTGTAAATTAATCTCCTCCCGGTCTCATAACCTACAGTTAGCCCCTATTAAGTTCTTGGTCCCTATGTGATTGCACCAATCTCCTATCCTATCCCTAACAATACTCAATTGGTGTTCCTAATCCAAGTCCTAAGCGTGAATCTCCTCTCGGTCTCAACGCATTAGACAAGTTAACCAAGGGCCCTTTGATTAAACAATTAAAATAGAATAAAGAAACAAGAATTGAGATAAGGGAAGAAAACATCACATTGAAATTTGCTATGCCATCAAGGGTGGCTTCATCATTCCCCTAGAATAGAGGATTAGTTCCTCATAGTAACAGTACCAATGAAAGAAATAAAAGAAATCAACCTAATAATAAGAAGAATTCTGTAAAACAAAGCAAGACACAGCCCCAACGAAACTAGGATTAGAACCAATGTCAAAAAGCTCTTAATTCTGCCCTAAAACAAGCTATATATAGTGGACTAGCTGCGCGCTCTCGCGAGGCGAGCAGAGATTCGTGAGGTGAATCTTAAGTTTGGCTCCCTCCTGAGTTTGAATTCTTGCGAGGCGAGACAGTACTCGCGAGGCGAGTCTGACTGATCTTCAGCTTTCCTGCTTCTAGCTCGCGAGGCGAGCATTACTTTCGCGTCGTAAGGCTGAATGATGTCTGCTCCTGCTCAATCTGGTCTTCTGGCTCGCATGGCGAGCACTTGTTCGCGAGGCAAGAAAGTCCAATTTTTCCTTTTTGCTTGTTTCCTCCAATTTCCTAGCTTCCTTAAGCTTTTTAACCAGAAATGTAAAAGTAGCATTTTAATGCTTTATTGACTCATATTTAACTAAAATTTCCTAAAAATTAACTAAGAAACTCAAAGCGTTGCTTAGGGACAAAAGAAGTCAAATTCGGGTGATTAGCGAGGTTAAATCGCTCATTTGGCATAAAATCCTTAGCCTTTCTAGCTATAAAACTAAAGCTGTACGCTTATCAAAATACCCCAAACTTAAACTTTGCTTGTCCCCAAGCAAACCAAAAATCAAAAAGACTCAAAACAAGGTAAGATTCATGGACTCAACCAAAATTAACCGAGCTTTATGCAATTGTTTACAATTTCTTTTTCAGATTGATGTGCCCCCCCCCCCCCCTCCCGCCCCGCCCCGCCCCCGCCCCAAAAAAAAAAACCCAATTATTCATTATAGTAACCCCCACATGCATCTACTTTTGAACAAAAGAGAAATTCATTATCAAAGCAATCATCACTCTAAGCAAGGGATCCAAGCACACATAACAGGAAGATCACCAATTCAAACAATTGCCTTCCTCACAAAGGGCATTTAGTAATTCACTCTTCCGCTCAATTTGTCTAGGTTATAGAATTTTTCACTCTTTTCACAGTTAAGTGCATTTTCCTTAGATTTGATTTTCATCTCAACATAGTTCCCACAAAAACATGTATACAACATCAAAAGGTCTTTCCAATGTTGTAATGTGGCCTGGCTCAAGGTGAGATATTCAAAGGTTCAAGGCTAAGTCCCTCAGAGTTATGAGAGCATGAAATTTCACATTCAAGAACTTTACTCTCTCTCTCATTTAATCTTCTTTTTCTTCTTTTGGTGGCTACAACCTTTTTCCTTTTCATAATTCTTTTTCACTTTGCCCTTTTTGGTATTTTTGCATTCTTTTTCATTCTTTTTCATTCTCAAGCCTTTGGATTCAACCTTTATGCCTTTTCTTTTTCTCAACCAAAACGCATGGCAATTTGTAGCCACCCCAAACTTAGTTCTCACACAACATTTACATTGTTTAATATTCCATGCTCTTCTAAATCCTAGGATTGGGTTAACATGGTTTTTTTCCGGATTTATGGCTTGTAGCGTAAGGTCATTAAGAACAACAGGCTTTAAGGCTCAATGTGGCTAACTAGGGAACATGCTTCAAGGTTGGTTCATTTAGGCTAAGTGGCTAATTCAAAGAAAAATTGCCTAGATCATATGATACAACACATAAATATGCCAAACCATGAAGAGATTCAAAGCAAATCAGAGAAAATGTGACTTAACGTGATTCACTCAATATGCAAACAATGAAGGAGGCTCAAATTCTCACCCGATTATTTTCACAAATTGTTTGACCGAGATACAATTCCTAGAATGTGCATCCCTTCACCCCAAACTTATTATAAATCCATGCAATCATAACAAAAATCCTCTAAGTTCTTATTTTCGATTTTTCACATGGGGGATTTAACTTTCAAAAACATCGATGGGGGTTCATCAATGTGGTTTTCCACAAAAAAAAAAAAAAAACTCATGCATTCAACCAAGTTGCACTCAATTAAATCCACAAACTTACCAACTAGACCTCAACGACACTATGGTTTTTTTTATTGACCTATTATTCACAAGTAAACAATTTGAAAAGCAAAAGAAAAGAGAGGAGGTGGGTTTAAGAAATGTTAGCTCAAGGAGTTTCGAGGGGATTCCTTCTCTTCTTCCTCAGCCTTTGGTTATTCTTCCGGATTTTCTTCCAATCCTAGCCTAGCCTTTTCCATCTTTAACCATGCATAGTCATTCATGCTCTTAAGAGTTTCCAACCAAGTCCAATCCCATCTTTCCTCTTCTTCTTCGATATAGCTTTCCACTTCCGGAAACGGGATCACATTTGGCTTCCTTATCTTCTTTTTAGATCAACTCGTCATAACCATTTATGCCCATCCCTAATGCATGGTAGAAATTCTCTTGCTCTTCTTTCAACATCTCTACGAATCTCAATCCGGGAATATTCATTTTGCACCCTGACAAAACTCCAAACGAGATGAATTGAATCCGGGATAGGAATCCAGTAAAATTTTCCCCTCTTATTCATGAGTTAAGAATTCAATTTCCGGGAATGGGATTCATCTATCTCGGATTGCATCTTAGATGTTTTGGAATTCGAGGTGGTTCTGAGAGATTGTGAATTCCATCTAATTAACCACAAGTAAAAATTGGTCAATAATTTAATCAAGAATTTTAAAAATTTAAAGGAAAAACTAAACTAACATGCACCACAAGATATATATAAGTCAAAATGAGTGCACAAAAGTAACCACAATCATAGTATGAGTTTCTAGCTATATATCAATATACAACCATATCAAATAAAAAATATAATAGCTAGAACTCGGAGAACTAGGGGATAAAACTGGGGAACTGGTAATGATGGGGAACCTCATCCTCTGCTGGTACCTCGGGCACCCCCTTGTGGCATAGCATCCTGGTCCCCAAGATAGTCCTGCCACCCAAGCCGAGGTGCCAAATCCTCCTCAGAAGCGTAAAGGGGTACCCGACCCTCCTGCTGGGCTAGTGATTGCTCTTTGAAAAACTCTCGCAGCACCCCCTAATCCCTCCTCATAGCTTGTTGGTTCTGCAAGAGTAGAACCATATCAGATGATCGTGGCGTCTGAGGCGGCTGTGCTGGTGGCCTCCTGGGAGGCGCAGGCTCAGCAAAGCAGTGGCGATGTATGTAGTCCCTCTGTCAATCGGCTGACGGGGAATCTTCGCTACCCCATTAGTCACTGGCACGCCCGCCCTGCAGTTTCATCTTCGTGATCAGTGCCCTTGAGTTTGCCTTCATTTGAATGTCATGTGCAATGACAGCCACTACATCAATGGTTCTTCTCCTTCATGATCGCATAAATGAGGTCGGGCCCCCCGGGCAGCAAGTAATGGTAGACTCGTGAGAGCTAACCATTCAGGTTGGACGTGTACAAACGTCGACCATAACCCCGGTCCACATGAGTGTCCAGATCACCGTGCTCCTCAAGCCTCAGTAGGTTCCCAGAGGTCCCTATCTCCCACTGGGTCCCCTGGCCTGCAGCATGTCCTCCAAAATCTCAGCAGCCAAGCTCTACACTACCAGCATCAGCTGATGGTCACTCCTATCCTCCCAAGTGATGGGGATACCTAAGCAGGTTTTAATCTCCTCAGCCGTGAAAGTCACGGGCACGTTCCTCTGACCCTTGGATATTGCACTCCGGGGTCATCACGGTGTTCGGGGTTGGAGAGCGTTGGAAAAAAATTCCTGAACCAGTTTGATATCAAAACGGCGAAGGGAAGATCAGCCACATACCCCAACCCCTGGTGGTTAATCTGTCCAGAGATTGACGCATTAAGTTGTTTTTCCAACAAGGACCCACACCCTCCTCTCCAGGGACTATCTCCTTCTGCCGTCACCCAACTCCCCAATGCTTACGCATTGTAAGCGAAGATCGGAAGCTGGGAGCAAGAGGAAGCAACCATGAGAAGAGGAACCAGGTCCCTCGGTTGAACAACTCATCATCCTCCTGAATAGATTGGCGCTTCTTACGCTTAACCTGGCTGTTTTTTAGCATTCTTTGGCGGTGCCATAACCTGAGAAACTAGACAAAAGCCCCAATACAGTTCATAAAAGTTTGATACATTTAACCGATGGAATTCATAAATCTCATTCCTAAGTTATTGGTGAGTGATTATGTATCAGGCAGTCCCAATTAACAGTCAAGAACATAGAAGTTCGGTTCTTGAAATTTTTCAGAAAAAACAAATTCCCCAGCCACCTAAGCATGCATCATCTCTAATAACAACCACGGGCAATACCCCAAACTTTTGGTTCCTAATCACATCAGTATCAGTTCAATCAACGCAGAGGCAACATCCATACATTAACCTCATACATGTATCAAAAACAAAAATTCCAAAAATCTCACAAACTCATTCATCCACCATTTATTGCATAAATTCAAAGAAAAAGAAATCACTCATCAATGCAACACATTCATGTTCTTTGCACCATTTAGGCACAATAACAAAATAAATAACAAGAACATGCAAAACATAACATGAACCACTCAAAATCAGTGATGGCCACATTGTGATTTTCCTAACTCTATTGTTTTTTCCAAAAGTCTCAGAAAGGGTTGGAGTTCTTTGAACCCAAAATTCAAAGGAAATAGAGTTGGAAGCGATTGAACCTTACCTTGTGAGTGTGAGATTAATTTGCGAGAGTGGAGGAATGTGATGAATTTGATGTGAGAAAACTATCCCCTTAATCGTGCGGCCTGACGAGAGAGAGTGAAGAGAGAAGTTTGAGAAATTTTGAAAGAATTGACTTTTGCTCTCTCCTTGCGGGTGGTGCTCCCGCTTTATGTTTTTCCTCTCCATTCGCGAGGCGAACGTGGTCTTCACGAGGCGAATTTTAAAAAATTCCCAAATTCAGAACCCTAATTTTGGGTTTCGGCAGGGCGAAGCCCGGATTCCGCGAGGCGAATCTGGACTTCCAGTACCTTTTCATATTCCCACATTATTCGCGAGGCGAAGTTAGTGTCTCACGGGGCAAATCTGGAATTTCATTCCAATCTTCAAACATCCCCAGATTCACGAGGGTGAGCAACGGTGCTCGCGACGCGAAAGCACAACGAAGGTGGCAAACCTCTGAGATTCTGTCCTTCTGGCTCGCAAGGCGAACATTGGTTCATGAGGCTACTTGTCAGCGAAAACTGGCTTTCCTGAGTTTTCCAAGCTCGCAAGGCGAGGCCTGGGTTCGCGAGGCGAGCCAGAAAAACAGGGGGATTCTTGAACATCCCTCTGGCTCGCGAGCGCGAATTCCGGCTCGCATGTGGCAAGCCCAGGAATGTGAACCATATTGTTCATATAGGTTTTGATATTGACAAATATAGTATTAAGCGGAGAACATAGGCAAATCAATAGGAAATAAGTTTTTGATGTTGACAATAAAGTATCATGGTACTACTGGGCCTCTAATGAAATATTGTATTGATAAATGCCATGTGACACTTAATACTTAGATATTTGGTTGATATTGAGACCATTTGATATATATTGAATACTTTGATGTAGTGGTGAATGATAATGTGCTTTATGTTAGAGGATATTAATTAAATACACCATGTGTTAATTTATATTTGATATAAACATACGTTTAATGCACATGTAATAATTAATATATCGAATATATGTGTTGTGTCTGGAAATTAGAATAAATATGGCATAGAATTATACTTGATATTATTATTATATGCCTAAAGACCTAAAGAATATTCAATATGATATTATCTTCAAAAATATGTCTTATATGAGATTAAATGTTATACATGGCTTTGTATATGAAATTTAAACTATTGAAACTATTATTTTTCTAATACCCTATTGTCCTAATGTGATTTATGAGATCACTATGAAATTAATAGAAAAGTTCAGGTTGGAATAAGCAACGCTATGATGTCAAGAGCTAGAAAAGCTAAAATCCAAGAAGGACTAGATTGCAAAATAGAAGACAAAGAGTATCCAGAAGATCCAGTCTTTCAAGATGGG